>OY744483.1:201151579-201751579 GCA_963556165.1 Tipula helvola
AAAATGTGGAATATTTATAATAACCATATTGAAGGTTGGCATCGGGGATTTGCGGAACTAGTCCATGAGCACCATCCAACGCCATCGATATGGAAGTTTTTAAATTTTTTAAAGCTCGAGGAAGGTAATTTGTACGTCAGAAGTACATGTTTTAGAAAGTATTTGGAATACGTTTCCAAAGCGTTCTGGGTGCATTTCGCATAGTCGACCGCATTTGGGTCTAAAGGAAATAGATCACATTTGGACTCTGAACGAGTTTTGTACGATATTCGGTCTATCTCGTCAGGTTCGAACGATTTTTTTAGTAGCTTTTCAAAACCATAAATGCTCCAACATACGCTGGTTGGATGACGTGCGTCGTATTTGGTGTCAAAGAGTATACAAGATGATGCCATAGCTGTCGCAAAATTTATAGCAGTTTTTTGAAAACAGCAAAACTGTGGTAAAATCTAAAAGATGGGACTTAAAATTAGGATTTTTAGGACAAATCCTACAAAATTCGGATTTTTAGGAAAAAATAATATTTTGACATAACTACCTAAACAATTGTTTTTATTATAAAAAATTTTTACAAAAGTTATTTAGCTCAAACTTCCCTAATCCACTGGCCCGATGGTACAAAGAACACGCGTTCCAAAAAGGCTCGTATTTAAAAAAGATCTGAGTGATTTTAACCCAGTGTGTATCTTAAGGGTTAAATATTTTTTTTTTAATTTAATGATAAAGTTTGTTCTATCCGATTGACATCAGTAACTACATCAGTAAAATGTAGTTATGTAAAGTATGTGTAGCCCAGCAGTGCTGACCACCGTTAGTGTGATCTGGGAGCCCCACTTTTGTTTTCAAGGTGCGATATAATAATTTATAAAATATATTGATAAATTATGGAATAATAGGTGACTATCATTAAATATTAAAATAATTAAATAATGAGATTAGGCTACCGATTTATATCAAATCTCCTTTATTCAGCCGCTGTTATTCTAGCATCATTATTATTTGAATTTAGTCAGATAATGCGGCTGAATACTGAACAGAATGATTTTGTCGTGTCTATTTACTAACTGATATTGAGTTCAAGTATAATGTATTCAAATTAATCTATCTTTAGCGATAAATGAAGTAATAACGCACTTCTGCAAGAGGCCGCCGGGCTGGCTGACAAAAGAAGGCAGCTAAAAGTTTAGGTTCAGTATACAGCCCACAATATGTTCTATAATTATAAAAAAAAAACATGGTTTGAACTTACCTAAAAACAAACGTACTAGGTACATAGTTGTTGTGCAAAGTTGTATACTTGCTCTATTTTTTTTTAACTCATTCGATCTACCTATCACATGGACAACTTTTTCTAGACTAAATTTTTTATAAAAATTAACATTAACGATTAATTTGTGTAATACCACTGACAGATTAGGAATTAGCTAAGCGTTATTAGTGATTTTTCGAGATTAGCTGTACTGTAGTGTATCAAGTAGCTTATCGCATTTTATTGGAGGATTAGTGACTAATCGAGATTAGTGCACTAATCTTTGAAAATTTTGAATTTTATCTCGTTGACTGGGGTTAGTGATGATACAAGTGGCGCTACAATGCGAAATAATTCTTTCAACATTGCTGAAATGATCTTAGAACATTTTAAACAATTGGTGCTGAATAAATAAATTTTGAGGTTATGTTTATAAAAAGAAAATCTAGTGTTTAAAACACACTATAAATTACAATTATTTTAAACACACGATAAATCTTAGAAATATTGAATTAAAGAATGAGTCCAGCTATATTTCAGCGAATCACCATCATAGTATTTTACTTCTCTGCCTAGGAAACAAATCCCTAAACTGTCAACGCAAATGGATTTGTGGTGGATTAGTTAACCTTGTTTCACTAATCGCGCTTAGCTAATCAGGGTAGAAGAGAGAAGAATAAGAGAGAAACATCATTTTAAATGTATAGAATCTCTCCATAAAGATAAACAGCAACATTTTTATCTTGGTCTATATACCGTAAAATGGGGTGAATAGAAACACTTTTCAAGTTTACAAGCATGTACTGCTAAGAGAACATTTGTTTTTAATATAATGAAATATCTCAAAATATGGGTCTTGGTGTACTCTTTCCTTTTCAAACTACTTTGATCTAGTAGAAATGAATATGGCGGATTTTTTTTTTTAAAACCTCACTGTTTCTATTCACCTGCTATTGGGGTGAATAGAAACAGTCATTGAATTTCGGTTTCTTTCTATTCCTATATTCATTTATGATTTCTGGTGAAACAGCAGCCCGATTTCTTTTAGTATTTTGGCATAACCGGCGGTGAGATAATGCTTGCTTGTATCGTTTCAGAAACGAGCAGATGAATTCTTTACCGGGTAAGTTGGCCTTAAATTTTTCGACCTAATCTCTCTTGCCGGTTTAACAATTCTTGAATATTCATTCGTAATGTTATTGTTTCATTGGGATAACCCACTCTTAACAAATGATCAATTTGTCCACAGGGATTTTTTCTTCAGTTTCGTTTAAGCAGGTTGGTCCCCCCTGATTTTGTATTTTATCACCTTATTTAAATGTTGATATATCACGGAATGGTGTATACCGTATTTCTCCGATGATTTCCTTAATCATAACTTATTATTTTTAACATCTTCAACTGCTTGTTTCAATATCAGAGGATCATGCTTTTTATAATGTTGCTGGCTCTTCGACTTGTATTGTCTGGGCATTTTAATACTCTGTAGCAATCAAAAACCGAAATATATACTATAATAATTTAACATTAGGGAAATTTAGTAATTTGGAATTAAGGAAAACTTGGTAATGTGAATAAAAACACTAATTTCTGGTGTTTCTATTCACCCCACACTTCCTATTTTTTGACACTAAACTACAAAATGGTAAAATTTAGGAAAAACGGTAAAAGTTAATTACAATTTTAACTACACAAGTAAAAAGAAGACATAATTGAACAACTTACATGAATTTTCTCTGATATTACTCCAACGATGGCTCAATTACATACAAAGTTTTTTTGAGTATTTTTCGAACCAAAAAATGTTGAATTATATTTACCAATATATTCTTTAAAACTGCTGGTGTTCCACCAAAAATCCCTATTATTTCTATTTCTGCACTCATCACCAACTTAAAAATATTAACGTTGGTTTTTTTTTATTATGTACATATTATGAAAAATTATAAAGTTAATTATTTTTTAAAGTTTTGTTTCTATTCACCCAGCTGTTTCTATTCACCCCATTTTACGGTAATTAAAATGGTCCGCCAGTCGCTAACCTCAGTGTTTTACGTCTTTAACGTGTGAAATAATCGAACTAAAAAGTTCGTTAAGTTTCCATAATTTTGAAATTTGTTCATAAAAAACAATTTTTTTTATTTCCTTATACAAAAAATTTTATGATCAAGTTTTAAATGCCAAGGCTAAATTATAAAATATATATTGTAACTATAATACAACTATATCCATTTTCAATTAGGTTATATGAAATAAAAATTATTCGTCCAAGTTACAAATCATGTATCGAATATTAACTTTACTACAGATAAAGTTGGAAAAAATAATAATAATTTACAGTTGAATAACTGATTTTGAATAAATTTATATAAGAGTTTCAGTTATCGTGGTTGATAACAAAACTGTAAGCAATGTGCTGCCATCTAACGAAAATTTAAGTAGTAATAAAAGTTGACAGTCTTAGTTTTTATTTTGGCCGCCTAAACACGTTGTCGCTGAAGATGTTGGATACACCTTTTAATTGAAAAACTTATGTAACTGTCATTAGGCTGGCGGTCCATTTATTCTATAGTCAAAGTTTTTATTTGAATATGGCTATTATTATTATTATTAATAATATTATTATTATTATTAAAGGGCCATGTGGACGTTCAGCCACCTCACACCGCGACCTAAAAGATCATTTATGCTTGGACCCTGCTTAATTATCCGTCCAGTAAATATTGGGCTAATTGCTCTCCCTCCTAGATGTTTATTACCTCTGCCAGAAAGGAAAGACGGCAGACGGATTTCTCCTTTACGCCACGAGGAGGCAGCACATACACTCAACCCAACTTGTCACATTCCCAACACTTAGGCCTGCCACTTCCGTCTCGGTATCTTGGTACTGATCGCTCATTGTTTATGCTGGTGTCAATTTCCACTCTGCATATTTTCATTGACGGTTTGGTTATGGCTTGTGCAGTCTCATTGGTCAACGCACAACGATGGTTTCTGCTTTAGGTGACAACACCACTGCCTTGCATGTCTCTGGATCTCGAATGCCGTCAATGAATGAGTCAATCTTTTAAGCCTTTCCATATAATCGACGGACGTACTTGTATGTGTTAGATGCACTAGACGCTCGATTGGAGATGAAAATTCCTGAAGCGATTCTCCTCCCAAAAATCAACTGGTAATTCAGCATCGAACAACATGCAATGGACTCTCTCCACAATGGTGCGGTTCATCCTTTCTGCCGTCCCATTCTGCTCTTGTGTGTACACTGTTGTCGTTTGATGTTATACCACAACTTGTCAAGTAACTCAAAAAATCCCCATTACAGAACTCAGTATGTACCATTTTCTGTTCTTAGAATTTTTATTTTCCGACCTGTTTGATTTTCGGATAATAGTTTGAATTTTTTAAAATAACACTTCGGTTTTGGTGCTTAGGATGTAGACTGACTCTTTCTTTGAATAATCATCCACAAAGGTAAGAAAATATTTTCCACCACCAAAAGATTTCTGCCCAATCGGACCACAAATGTCCGAGTGTATCAAATCTATAAGCAATTATCTGACTATGTGCATGAGTTATTAAACGGTAGTCGTGTCTGTTTTCCCTTCAGGCAGATAATACATGATTCACCAATTTGCTTGTCATTAAAAAAAACTGCATTTTAACTACCTCTTAATTTTTTTATGCTATTCGTATTTAAATGGCCTAATCTCCTGTGCCATAAGTCATATTCTGAAGAAACAGTTGACAGCATTACTCTTTTATTACTCTTTCCACACCCGGTGTATCCAATTTGTACATTTCACCAGTAAGCGTGGCAGTGGCAATCATTCTTTTTTTATTCTTGTTAAAAACTGTACGTCCATTAGAGTCAAATGTCACACGATTTCCATTTTTGACCATTTGACTGACCGACAGTAAATTAGTACACAACTGAGGAATGCACAAAACGTTTGTTATATCAGTGTCTTGCACGTAATTGGTAACCAACAATTTCATTTTCAAATCTCCGATACTGTCACTTTCATTCGTGTGTCGTTTGCAATGACAACTTCATTCGTATGTGGATTTGAAGTCTATGTACCAACTATCCTTTTTCATTTCGCTCACTGCAATTGAAGTAAATAATAATGCGAAATTGCCTTGCTTGTCTGAGTTTGCCTTAACATTTTTATTGTAAGTGCAATTATTCGCCAAATGTCCTAATTCATTGCAGTTATAGCAGCGCATTTTACTAATATCCCGCGAATATTTTTTGTTATACATTGGCTTTCCTGATTTATTCGTACAGTACAAAGCTTTTGTTGCTGTAGTGCCATCTGATGACAAATTGTCCAACTGTACGTCCTGAAGCAGCTTCGCTTTAATTGAATCGGCAGTTATATCCACACCTGAACTTTCGATGCCCATAATCATTGGATTGAATTTATCAGGCAAACCGGCTAATAGAATTGTCCCTACCCATTCATCACTCAGATCCAAGCCAACATATTCTTCCACTGAAACGCAGTCTTCCAGAGATGTTGTAATTAACTTTTGCAAAAGCCCAACTTTCCGTGTAAGACCAGAATCCAAGAACGCCTTTTCGAGAGCTTTAATTCCAAGCCTCTTGAATTGTTTTACTTGTTCGAATATGAACGAAATTAATTAGATCAATCAAAAGAATAATTTTTGCCTTTGTTTTGAAATGTTTTCTTCATTTTTATCCTCACCAGTAACACACAACCATACCTGTTCGTGTTTTAAATATGTTTGAACAGCAAACCGCCATGTGTCATAATTTTCTCGACCTTTTAGTTTTTCTATGACGAAATTATTGGCGGCCATCTTATTTTTTTTATTTTTTTTTTTTTAGCTATCCCGTACCTTTTTTCGTATTTTATTTTATATTTAAATTTAATAAAATCAATTACAATAAAACAAAAAAATGCGTCGTTTTGGGCCCATAACCTATTGAAAGTTATATTAGGCGTTTTCGGAAATAGACCATGGGTAAATTCACAGTAAATTTCGATCATTAAATTACGCTATAATGGTCTAATTTAATAGTCTAAATTTACTGTGAATTTACTAAACGTCTATTTCCGAACACGCCTATTGTAATTGAAACGACCATTGTCGCCTATTGTAATTGGTTGATACCAAAAGAAGAACTAAGAACTAACTAAATTGTATTTCATTGTACATACTATTACATGGATTCAAGATTCAAAAGTAAATATTCCGTTCACATGTATCAGTGAGAGTAAACGAATCGTTTATTCTTGAAAGGGCTCATGTTCACTTTTTCAAATTATTCAGGAAATAAAAAAAACTTTATATTGTCAGTAAAAGTAAGTTTAGGAGGAAATTTGAGTTTGTTGATGAAAATGTGGCCATTGCATAATTTCGTCGTAAAAATACAGACCCTGAGCCGGTATGTACTTTAGGACTTTTGGCAGGTCAGATATTTTTTTAATATTTATTACGTTTACAGTATCAAACGCTCTTTGAGAAGGTAATCTTACCTCGGTAGTATTAAACCGTAGGAGTTTAAACGTAAAACTTTCCAAACTATCAATAAATTCCAAATTTCCGTCGCTGGTCATTTCAAAATTTGAAAATTCCGAAACTTACAATTTCATTTTTTTTGCTTTTCTGCCTTTTGATTGAACAGCAATTACCTGCTTTTTGAAAAAAGTAGGCCACCAATCCTTAAAGTTTAATATTTGATCATTATTTGATAAAATATTTGTATTGATTTTTGTAGTGTACTTGATCGGTTGATCAGGGCCCCATATTGCTCTGGCAAATAAATTCGGTCGATTTTTTTTAAATTCCTCTTGGTTACTCCAAACATACGATCACAAGGTAGAAAACCATGACCTCGAACGGTGAAATACTGATAGATTTTAGTCAGGTTTTTTTTTTAATACAAAAAGCCATTACAAATCGTAATACCGTGTTATTACGATTTTGACCAGGGCATTACTCTTGAAAAAACCGATATGTATTATGGCACAAATTAGCGAAGCTGAGTTTACTCAAAACCAACACAAATGCCTATACAAGCCGTGCTGTCTATCCACATAGGATATATTGCGGTAGATTAGTTTAGTAATTTGTCGCTATATGTATGTGTCCAAGCTACTGTGTCCAAAAAATAAAGCCAGTTTTTATTTATTTCACAAAATATTTATTTATTTTTCCAAATCTATTACGTCGCCTTCAAAGTAATCCCCTCCCGACACAATACACTTATGCCAACGTATTTTCGAAACAAGAATTAAAGTCGCCTTCCGGGATAGCCTTTAGAGCGCGTAGCGATTCACGTTTTATCTCTTCTATCGTCTCAAAATGAACTCGCCGCAGTGGTCGTTGGTGGAGTTTTGGGAATAGCCAGCAATCACACGGTGCTAAATCAGACGAATACGGAGGTTGTGGAACGATATGGATCGAATTTTTGGCGAAAAAGTCACAAGAACGAGTGCAGTGTGATAAGGTGCAATATCGTAGTGGAAATACCAAAATTGTCTCCCCACAATTCTGGCCTCTTCTTGCGAACAGTTTAACGCAAACGATGCATAACACTCAAATAATACTATTTGTTGATGGTTTGGGTGGGTGGAAGGAATTCTGAATGGACAACACCACGATTATTATTATTATTATTAGTTGAGGGCCATGTGGGCGTTCAAGCCACCCCGCACTGCGACCTAAAAGATCTTTTGTGCATGGACCCTACTTAATGAGCCGTCAACACCACGATGATCGATGAAAACTTTCGACATAGCTTTCAACACTTTCACGACCTTCTTTGAACTGTTTATCCCACTTGTAAATATTCCTTTCCGATAAAGCATGGTCCCCGAAGGCTTTCTGCACCATCCTTAACGTTTCTGCATCCGAAATTTCATTCCGCAAACAAAATTTAATGCAACTTTTCTTTTCTCAATATAATTAGAAATTGTAGTAATCGCCGAATGCGCTTTTAGCGTCACATAGTACAAAACCAAGCGTAAAACAAAACCTGATGAATGGTTTGAAATAAAATTTGTCACAGATGTATATCTCAATGCTGCCAACTTAGAAAAAAAATATTTATGATGTGCGGTTTACCCGCGCGATTTAAATTGAAAACTGGCTTTACTTTTTGACACATTAGTATAAGCATGTTATAAAATATACGAAAAAGTAAAAACACAACAATATTTTACTTTTTAAATATTAGTTTAGTACAGTCGATTCCGCTTAATCGGGACACATCGGGACTAGTACAATTTGTCCCGATTAAGCGGCTGGCCCAATTATCCGAAGTTCTACAAAAATTATAGGATTAGTGTTTTTTAATATGTATTTAAATTTACGAAAATTCAATATCAATAACTTGTGAAATTTCATTTAATTCGTCGCTGTGCTCTGAAATCTCCATAGATTTTAGGCCGCAATAACCAAAACAATTTTGCATTGTGTTGGTTTTAATAGCTCGCCAACCGTCAGTTACCAACTGTATTGCCTGTAAAATTCTGCTACTGATTTCCCTCGCTGTTGACGTACATACATGTGAGTACATTTTCATCGATGGATTCCAATATGTAATTAACCAATATTTTCGTCGTTACACTGTCTTCAAGTTTTTTATTACTCCCATGTCCATTGGCTGCAATAATGATGTGGTGTTAGGAGGAAAAATTTCAGCTGTATATTTTTTAAGTTTTCCAAATGAGGGTGTGCAGCACAGTTGTCGAGACAAGCAACCAAATTTTTCTTCGCTAAAGTTGTAATTTTACATCCCAAGCCGTAAGCCAACTTCGACAAATTTCAGGAGTCATCCACGCATTCTTGTTAGCATGGTACTCTACTGGTAAACTCTCAATTCTTAGTCCTTTAAATCAACGAGGCCTTCTACTCTTTCCTATGATGAGTAGCTTTTAGTAGAATTTTTTTTCTATGAGTACTGTCCCGATTAAACCAAATATTGTCCCGAAAAAGCGAAGTAAATTTGTGTTATTTGCTTGGTTTTGTTTCTGTTCTTTAGGATTTGTCCCAATTAAGCGATTGTCCCGATTAACCGGTGTCCCGATTAAGCGGAATCGACTGTATTTAAAGAGCACATGTCCTGGACATGAGCCCTTTCTAGAGTAAATGATTTTTTTTTTGCAAGGTAGGTGCCGTTCCATTAACCATACGATAATGTCGTCTTGTCATAAAACGTATGTATATATAGTAGTATTCAAATCTCGCTGGAATTCTGACAGTTCTCGCGCAGAAAAAACATGGCGGATACACAGTGATGTACTATTTCGGCTTAATTGTTTACATTTTTATGTTGTATTTATACTTCAGTTTTTAGGTTAGGTTTTTATTTATACCAGTTTATTTTATTATTTATATGTTATAACGTTTTGAATCACAAAATGTTTTTATAATTTTATTTTAAAAGAATCGTTTGAAATCGATAATCGAAGAATTAATGCAATTTAACAATTTTTTTACGTTATTGTGGTTTTGATCGATATGACTGGCATTTAATTATTTATTTTCCTTAGGCTGTATTCCAAACGGATACTTATTTGTGGAACCTGTCTAATTCAAATAAGTAACTTGGCGAGGTAACTTATTTTCTATCTCTTTCTTACCAAAAAATCTAATTTGTAATGTCAAAAAAATACTTTAACCCTTTGATTCGTCATTTATTTTAAAGCGCCTGTTATTTTGCTTAACTGAGTATTTTTGAAATTTTATAATATTTTTCGCGCTAAATGTCCTTTTTAGGTAGCTTAAGACTAAGAGCCAACATAATAATACTTAAAAATCCATTATTAGTGCATTGAATCCCAAAAATTAGGTTTAAAGTGATGTACGCAATTGTGTACAGTACGAGTGAAAGGGTTAAGGTGTTGGTTTATGTTTCTATTTTAATTAATACAAATATAATGTATGGATATGTAAAAACCACAAACACAAATAACATAAATTTAAAATACATATAATTAAAATAAAATTATCCCAAGAATAATAAATTTAATAATAATAAATTTAAAAAAAAAAAAATCGATGTGCAGTAAATTTTGCGCATTTTTGTTCTTTTGATGCAGCTGTCAAAATAAGTAAGCTAAATCAATTGGAATGACTTTACTTACTTATTTAAAATGGCGGCCAAATAAGTCAATAAGTATCAAATAAGTATCGTTTGGAAAACAGCCTTATAGTACGTCCGAAAATTAAATGTTGACGTTGTTTCCATAGGCGTGCAATATTTTTTTACACCTATTAATTTTCACATGAAATTTGATTGTAATAACATAAAATCATAAACATTTTGAATGTTTTGTGTATTAAAACTGAAATATAATACATTTGAATGATTATTTATTATTTTAATTAGGTTTACTATCTAAGATAAATGCGATTCATCCAAATTTTTATAAATTTTTTTTCTACATCACTGGAAGCTGCGCAGAACAATTAAAAAAAAATTTTTTTTAAGATCTGAATAGGACTATACGTGTCTGTGATACAAAACCGTCATAATACTAATTTTGACAAAAAGTGGACATGATCCCTTTCTAGAATAAACGATTCTTATATAAAATAAATTCTCATACAACAACAGTTTTTACACATCTTTGAAATTTTTAACGTCGCAAGGCAAAATTATAAAATTGAGCATCGACAGCCATCACGTTATCGATAAACAATTATGTACCGTCATGTTCAACCCTAGCTAAATACCAATTTTTTTTTAAATATTATGTACTAAAATATTTTGTTTAGTTAACGTACTGGCCACGCAATCCGAATAAATGTCTCTACTAGTAGTTATAATTATTTTAGTATGTCATGGAGTCATTTTTGATGTGCTAATTCTTAAAAAAAATTTATAAAATTATAGAATATATCAAACTATTTAAAAGTAGAATATTTATATAAATAAAATAGTTTTGTGTGTTATAATAATTTTTTTTGTAAATGTTTAGTGGTAAGGAATAATATTACGATGTGTTTTAAAGGAAGAATGAAGTGATTGATTTTTACTTGTGTGCTAAAAATGAATTCTGTGGTCTTTTAATTTTTATTTTTTTTTTTATTTGCTTTCGAATCGAAAACCGACGACGTCTACGATACACATAAAATCCATGTTATTTTTTTTTACAGTTTTTTTAGTACAAATTTTATTTCATGTACCAGCAACGCCTCTTCTAAATTAAAAAAAAAAAATACAAAAATGTCAATTTCGTTTTCTTGTGAAAATAACTCTTATTTTTTTTTAATTTATATAAATAAAATGTTTAAATTATATTGTTAATATAATATAATCTTTATATATTGAGATTTTCGTGCTGTGATAAATAATTTATATTACATAAAATAGTTTTGTTTTTTTATTGTTTCAATGATACATAATTCCAATGTTATCAATTTTTCTTTCCGAATGACTTTAATAAGATTTTCTAGTTCCTTGTGATTAATTCATTCTATTTTTATAAACAATAAAATAATAAAACCAAAATTATGATTAAGAAAATAATTATAATCAAAATTTTAGTGTGATGACGATATTACAATTCTTGTAAAAAAAAAAAAAAATTGAAAAGCAAAATCGGCAAATAAGTTAAATAGAGTGCGAGTGGTGTTGTGTCTGTTAAATGGTAGATTTTTATCGTTGCTCAAATGTGTGCTATCTAAAAATTATCAGGAAAAGATAACCAAGTTAATAAACCACCCACGTTCGTAAAAGACCATATTTTCAATTTTCCAGGTATTATCAATCAATATGTCTATTTATTATAGTTATTGTAAAATTTGATTTTTTTAAATTTTAAATTGCGGGCGACTGCCAGTAACTTAACAAAGGTTTTATTGGCAATAACAGTTTATGGGGTGACAAGTAATGATAAGTACTTACATTCAGTTCAATGCCAGTTTGGAGATTATGTATGTTACGCAATACACGTAGATGGTGGAGAAATGATAAAAATTAGTGTTGACATTAATAATCATACCTTAGGCATATTTATTCTTAAAACATAATATTTTTCATTTCAGAATATGCTCAATACCATTTTTACTGATTCAAGTATATAATAAAATACCAGCCCGTTTAAATGCCAAAATAAATTAAATACAAGTAATATCAATGAAAGTGTTTATGGTGATCTTGTGTAGTAATAGTAACCCTCTGATCTTACTTTTATTTACTTTATTCTGACATTTAAACGGGCTGGTGCGCGTCGAGTTTGTTTAGAATGTAATGGGTGGTGAACCAGCGAGTCAGTAACAACTTTAAGTAGCATGTTACTGACCAGCGAATTTTTTAGAACTTTTCGTTCAGTTAAGCTGTTACTTAACAGAGCGAAAATTACCGCGCAAACTGAAGGAAATGTTTTATACATCAAAATTTTCACGGCCCACTTTTCTTAATTAATTTTTGTATTTGTCAGTTATTACGGTTTCGGTGGCTGATATGTCAATTATTCTGTAAGGAAACACTTTCGTCAAATTATATAAGAATTCTTAAGGTTTTAAGGTTCGAACGGAACTTAACTTAGTTACTAAAGATACATGTTAATCCCAAAATTGATTGAGTTTTGGCGGAAAGGGATCTGACTGATATTTTAAAGTACCTAGTGAGATTTTTCTATTTAATCTGAATTCACAGTTTGAAATATCACTTCTAAAACTAAATATAAATTATTAAAAATTGTTTAAAATAATTTAGTAATCACTTTGAAAATTTGTAAAAACCTTTTGCCATTTAATGACATTATGAAAAAATCTGTCAGTTCAACTAAATTAATGGTTACATGTTTCACTGGATTAGGTAAGAAATCTCTCATTACAAAATCTCTTTTAAAAAATCTCTACTACAAAAATTCTTAATTACAAAATTTCCTAATTACAAAATCTCCTAATTACAAAATCCCCTAATTACAAAATATCTATTTCAAAATCTCCTAATTACAAAATCTCGCATAAAATTTTCCCCGTAAATATATAATATTTTGTAATTAGGAGAAAAGTGATTGTATGTGTGTGTATGGGTGTTGGGTGTATGTTTTTTTAAGGATCTGGGGAAAAAATCATTTACGAACCCCTGGATGAGCAACCAGGGAGTGTGGGACTTCTCAATTCGACTACCCACTAAAATACCCCAGACACCCGCCACTGTATCCCTCCCTTGTCCTCCTAGTACCACCGCCATTTCGTCAGTAGGGGGATTTAGCTTACGCTATTACTCCTGTATATTTCTACGGTTCGACTCGGCGAAGTCTAACCGTGCTCCAATTATCTTCAGACTCCAGCATGAGCATAACACAATTGTCCGAGGTTACTTGTACTCGCAGCTTTTCAAACATTTCTTGCCTCGGATCGTAGAATCTGGGACAATGAAAAAATACGTGCTCAACGTCTTCAGCCAACCCAACACAGTAAGGGCATTTCGAGCTGTTTCCAATTTTAAATCTGCACAAATAAACTCGAAAGCATTCGCGGCCTGTAAGGAACTGGGTGAGATAAAAGTCGACCTTCCCGTGGCTACGGTACATCCCCATCGTTAAAACTGGTATTAGCCGATGCGACCAATGGCCTTGTGTGTGTGTGTGGGACAGGAAAAATACTATATGTGCGTGTTAACATATGTCGCTGGCATTCTAAAACACAATTATTCAAAAGGAGGTTTTAGGAGATTTTGTAATTAAGATATTTTGTAGTTAAGAGATTTTGTAATCAGAAGATTTTTAAAAAAATAGGAGATTTTGTAGCGGAGATTATGAAATGGGGAACGTACCGATGAAACGTACCGATCCCGTTTCACTAAATAAAAAAGACTGACTACCAAATTTAAGTTGACCGAACTCAGACTAGTTTCATACCACTTTTAGTCAAGTCAACTTTTACATTCGGAAGTTTTCAGTCAGATCACTTTGGGTTTAACCGATCAAACGTCACTTTGGTTAATTCTGCAGCATTTGGACCGCGGGTGCCTCATTCGATGATAGTGATGAACACATCTAAGACCCTTGTTGGAGTGCGAAATTCAAAGGACAACCATTCATGCATGTCGATGCTATGGGCTTGTTTGGAGGTCCGCAATGCGCAAGTGATTCACGTAAAATGAACGTTTATTTATAAACCAATAAACTAAGAGCCGTCCTTATACAATTCAATACTGATTCCGTAAAATGATATTAATCTGCTCAAGAAACCGATCAATCGGCTCAGTGGTTGAAGCTATGGCGTTTGGATCGGGAGGCACCGAGTTCGAATCCCGATAGGGGCGGGATGCAAAAGGGATTTTTCATCATCTGATTACGATCGGTGATGACAATGAACACAACTATGACCTCCTGTTGATAGTTCAGAACCCATGGGCCGACCGTTTGATTTCAGCACTATAGGTGGGCATGAAGCAATGCAATGTGCAAGTGGTTTATACAACACGGATCTATAGCCATACATCCTCGATTTGGCAACTACTGCGTAAAGTAGGACGGTAAAGGTAACTGCGAAAGAGTTGGGATTACCTTGAGCCCCAGAAAAGATTGCATGACATAAAACGAAAAAAAAAAAAATCTGCTCAAGAAGAGCACAAAATTTGGTCAGACTCTTATATCCAAGTTACATTCTTGTATGTCTATAACACCGGGTTGATTTTTCATTTTCTGATTATGATCGGTGATGGTAGTGAGTTCATTGAAAATTACCTTTTTAGGTCATTGAACAAAAATTCACATAATATTCGAAACTTTGCCAGAACCATTATCTATGATTCCATTAAAGCTAAAAAATTTGATAATTTGCCACTGTACGATGCTCAATTCAAGAGCTAAGTACATATTGAAGGTAACAAATTATTTGTTTCACATTCGAAAGTTTAAGATGGTTGGAATGCAGTGTGGTGTTAGAGTGCAGAATTCAAGAGGCGACTCATTGTTCAGACCTTACAATCGTGCGTGAACGATTAGCTATAGTGTACAGTAGAACGATAAAAGTTGATGATGAAAGAGTTGTATTTGCCTCGAGCACCAAAACAAATTGCACAGAAATGCCTTAATTAATAAAATTTTGGTTTAATCACGAAATCCATTACGTCACGATCCATTTTGATAGAGTCCATTATTGATATATGTAGGTGGTCCACTTTTGACTTTTTCTGATATACTCGCATAAAAGGCTGTGGTGTAAATTCTGGTAAAGGGAAATTTGAATCACAACGCGTTTTGATGCCTTTTTGACAGTTTTGGAAAATATTTTTTTTTATAATTCTCATCAAAATCGAAAATAAATTGCAACAAAAGCAGGTTGGGAATTTGCGAGTTCGGGAATTTTCGCAGTTTTTCCAAAAATTCCAAGAGTGGTTAAGTTTCACAGATAAGTTAATCAAATTTCTCTATTGGATCTAAAAGTATCGTCGGACATAACGCAAGTAAATATCCAAATTTATTATGAAAATTTGCAAGATAGATGTAGGTCTAGGTACTACAATCCATGGAAGCTCATGATCAAGTTTTGAGCATTATTATTCACTTATTTACTATGTTTCTATTACAATCACGGAATACACTTCGCAGTTATTCAATTTTTTAACGATATCAGAAACTGTTAATATTTAGATTCAGAAAGCTCAAATTGGAAAATGTTGACCGAAATAACTTTTAAGGTAGAGATACTGACAAAATGGAATTGATGGAATTGACATAAACAATAAACATATTATGTAAATGTACCATGTAGCCAACATTCATTAACGATTAACAATTTTACAAAACCATCTGACTCGTTTGGAAAAATTTGATAAACGTAACCTAGAATTGTAAAACATGCCGTGCCAGAAATGGTCAAAAGATTTTTAAGAATGCTAGATCAGAGTTCCGTTAAATTTTTAGCAGAATGTGCGGAATACTAAACATCAATGCCAAATATATCATAAAAGTGTTTGAGCCTCGTTCGATGCGACTTTATCTTTTTTCACACAAAAATCTAAATTGCTTGTAGATTGTCTACGAAAAATTTTCTCAGATAGTGCGATATAAAGAATTCAATTCAAAATTTGTTGAACGTTGGCACTTATGATCAATGTTAATAATGTTAACCCTTATAATGCCGAACAACGATATATCGTCGTTGAGTACACTTCCGAAAAGCGCCAACGACGAAATATCGTTGTTTAACATAATGAGCTTAGCGTTAAAAATTAGCAGTTCGGAACACATTTGTACATGTGTTAAGTGCATAATAACGTAATTTTCAAAACAAATAATGAAATACCACAGTCATTAATATACATTTCTTATAAAACTAAATTTGTTACTTTTCTCAAAACTCAACAATTACATTTTCGTTCGGCACTTTATCCACAACTTCAATTTTTCGCTGGGCACTAAACAGGTCTCGGTTTAAATTCCAGTAGTCCTAATGGACATTCGCAATATAATGCAAGGATATGAAAGGACCAAAAATGACTCAAAATTTTTATTGATGATAACATCTTTCGAGAGAAAAGCCGGGTCTTAAGTAAGCTATCGTTCCCGGAAGCAAAATTTCTATTTCCTATGAAAAGCGTGAAAAGTATACTTTTTCTGTTTCCCATGCCTAAAACGCATTTTATGCATTGTTGACTTCTTAGTCGCATGTCTCAATATAAACAAAAGCAGATTAGACTAAAAAACTCTGTTATAGAACATAACCCTTTTGCTTTATAAGACAATAAAGAACCGTTTTAAAAAATTACCTTTAGGAAAAATAACGTCACATATCCGCAAAGTACTTTGTCGCGGGTGAAAAGATACAAAACAAAGGTCTACTTTACAATCTTGACTCACAAATAAAGGCTCAAAGACAATGGTAACCGTTCCGTTTCGTTCGTTTTTAATTTGTTCCGGCTTGGTCAATTTTGCCTACTCCTTTTATATGTATTTGGATCTAATCTTGCATTCGGTTTATTCTCCTTCGTTTGTAGAATTCAACTTTCTGTCGTTTAATCAAAAAGATGCTGTAAAATGGGAGGGAAAAAACCGAACGGAACGGATCAATCATCATGAAACAAGAATACTAGATACTTTCAACAATAATTATAGCCGCATTGGGTATTTAATTTACCGTATTTTGTTTTCAAGTTTTAAAATTTTTGTTAGCTCCAATTGTTTAACATTTTTGTTGATTGGTTACATATTGCATTGCCTGTAATAGCTAAAAAAGTGTAGTCATTTAATTAGAAAAGGTGCAATAAATAAAACTTAATTTTTTGAATTTATGTACTGATTTTGATAGTTCAAACGTATATTATTTAGCTGAAAAAATGCACACAAGAGCTTCTTCTTCTTCCGCTGGCGCTACATCGCATGAAGGGATTTGGCTGCCTCAACGATGCTCCTCCATATAATACGATTCGCCACAAGAGAACGCCAGACACGGTGACCGAGTGTGTATAGGTCCCTTCCAACGACGTCCATCCATGGGGTAGGTGATCTCCCACGAGGTCCTACTTTCGTTCGTGCCGACTCCAAGGCCTGTTTGGAGGTCCGATTTTGTGAACGAAGTACGTGCCGAAGCCATTTTAGCCTTGACGATTTTATGAATCCGATGATGTCGACTTTATCGAGATCATTTCTGATCTCGTGATTATTCGTATTCTGTGCGTGGCTCCCTCTTTAATGGGATCGAGAATTCTTCTTATGATCTTACGCTCAGTTACAGCGATTTTCTGGATGTTTTACGCTGTTAGTGTCCAAGACTCGCAACCAAAGGTGATAACTGGTCTTATCAGCCCAATAGTTGTGGCCCAATTTTATTTTGCGCGATATATGAGGAGACTAGAAAATTTTGATATTGGCGTAAAATGCTCAGTAGCCTGCTGCGATCCTCGATGAAATGTCCACAGAAACGGAATTTTGGTCAGTGATCAGTGATGCTATGTATTTGAACTCGTTCACCTTTTCATATTGAGTATCTCCTGAAATGAAGTCCCTACGAGTCTGCCTTTTCGCGGTCACCATGTATTTGGTCTTCGCTTGATTGATCTGAAGGCCTATTTGTTGGGCTGTTAATTCCAATGGAAGGAGGACCTCTTTCAGAGAGATGATGTTGCTACCCAGAATGCAAATATCGTCTGCGTATGCTAATAGCTGGGTTGATTTATAATACAGGCAGCTACACTGCGCCATATAGACCTGACGAATGACATACTCCAATGATAGGTTGAAAAGAGTTTGAGCTATTGGGTCTCCTTGCCGCACTCCACATGTTATCTCAAAGGCATCCGAAATTTTGCCTTTTATTAGCCACCTTACATATTGAGCCATTCATTAAAAGCTGGCACATTGAAACCAATTTTGACGGTATGCCCAGGTAGGCCAATACGTTCCATAACGTATTCCTCTTAATGCTGTCGTATGCCTGTTGAAAGTCTTTGAATAGACTGTGTACAGGGATGCCCTTCTCATAGCATTTCTCCAGCACAATCCTCAGCGTAAAAGTTTGATCGGCCGTTGATCTATTTGGCCGAAAACCCATAGTGATCTATTTGGTTGAACCACAGATAAGAATAGATAGATGTGGATCTTGTATGGGCCATATTTACAATCTAAATTTCAATACCAAATTCCAATCTAATCCTTTTAGAGCAGGACGTATATATTATAAAATGAAATTTTGTTTGAAGTTGGTTCATGTTTGCTTTGATATAATCAAAATAGCCATACGTAAAAAAAGATAAAAGGAGACAGAAATGTACGTCCTGCTCTAAAAAGATTGGATTGGAATTTGGTATTGAAATTTTGGAATATAAATATAGCCCATACAAGATCCACATCTGTCTATTCTTATCTGTGGTTGAACAACAGAAGAAAAATAGATCAACATTCAAATTTCTTGTATTTCAATTAC
Organism: Tipula helvola; assembly: GCA_963556165.1. Lineage (NCBI taxonomy): Eukaryota > Metazoa > Arthropoda > Insecta > Diptera > Tipulidae > Tipula > Tipula helvola. Next base: position 201,170,694 of record OY744483.1, read on the forward strand.
ATTAATTTGATTTTTATATTTTTAAATCAAAATATTAAATAGAAATAATAATAATAATAACGTTGAAAAATTCATTTTTGCTATTGCTGTTGTTACAAAATAGGTACCTACGTAAAATTAATACGGATGGTTTTGCCTACTTAAGATGGCGCCATATAAATCGATAAGTATGAAATAAATATCGGTTTCGGAAACAGCCTAATAGCTTGTTCAGACTAAGTATTAGTAATCCAGATTTGCCTAATCAAGTTTTCTTTCAATCTGGATTAGATTTCTTGGCGTTTAGACTGTAGAGAGAATCGCAGTACCTTGTGACTTTACATCTATTATCCCAAATGTTTTATTACTAAATTTAAAATAGGTCTGCTATTGTTAACCAAATGACAAACTAAACAATAATTGAAATTACTAACGTCTCGAATACAAATTTTTTTCGTTCTAGCATCGAATATTTTAAGCGCTGTAATAATTTAATCTATATTACAAACTAAATCCACCGGATAAATGCATTGGAATAGTTGAAGTTGCTCACAACTCCAAAAGTTGGTCATCACTAATATAGATGAAAAATCAAAACATAGAGACAGCTAATTTAATAAAATATCAAACAGGTTTCTTCAATTTATCTTGCATTATCTAAAATAATAAGTGTTGTATTACTGTGATAATCCGAGATAAATTGAAGAAATTTAAGATTAAGGCGACCTTCTTAAAAGTCTTCGCGGCTAAAACTGGTCAAAAACTAGTATGTAGTCATTGGAATTTCTAAACTACATACTACTATAATTAGAATAGTATTCATACTACTTAATTCTGTGTGCCCATTAAAACCATACAAAATCAATGCACGTTTTTAAAAATTAGTTTTACTGTCTCCAGTGTGACACAGTACAAAAAAATTATGTCAAGAACAGTCCGTCTAACAAATTTTACATAATACTCTTAATAATACGTACTATACAATGCACTAACGATAAATAATACCATGCATAGATGAATCACACTTATTGGCATCGAACAAGAAGTAGAAAAAATTTCAAATTTAAATTCCAGTTGTTTTTTTTGTAAAAATAGTAAACAATAACTAAAGATGAAAAATTCTCCATTCCCGGAACTAATGTGGATAAACAATAACTATGGGTTTTTAAAAAAATTTTCATTGCGTGACTCACATTTTTTTTTTTCTACTTTAAAATGGGAAAAATGTTTTGAGAAAATTGCAGTTACATAATAATATCTGAAGAAAAAAAAAATGTTTGTTTCTCTTGTGATAAGAAGCTACATTACAATCTATTTTTTCAGCTTTACTTATTCATTTTTTTTTTTGTTTATAGTTTACCGATGTCTACCTGATCGGCAATATATTTTGACTCATTTCTTGTTCGTGTATGATGATCATAACGATCTTAGTAGGTAACAGCAAGAATGTTACATATTAAAAAAATTAATTATAAATAACAAATTTTTCGCTCTTTTACTTTAATTGTGTTTTGCTTACACAGTTTTTTAAAGTTGTTTTGTGGGAGATTTAATTATTTAGAATTTTCAAAAAAAAACATTAAAATTGGAAAATTATGTAATTTATTTGTTACCTGTACAGAGTTTAATTAATTAGAATTGATTAGAAAATTGTATTCTTTAATTTTTTTATTACATAATTTTTTTTTGCCAAATAAATTTATTACTTGGCCACACCCAAATACAAACCCCAATTACATTATTTGAAATAACAATAAAACAAAACTTCAACCGTGATTTTTTTAAATTTTTTAGTTGTTTTAATAAACCGACACATAAAACATAAAACAATTTTTATTGACATAAGATAATTATTTATTGCCACATATAGAAACTTTATTAAGTTTCCGTTGTAATAGGAACTCGTTTTGTAAAATCGAATTATTACCCTGGCGTTTTATTTATTAATGGTTTGATTATTGGTTATGAAGAGTTACAGTTCTTAATTGGATTTAGTTCTGCTATAATTTGATTTGAAATGCATTTAAATGAATGTTTTCAAAAATACTTGCGGGTCTTGTAGAACTATATTTTGTGCAACAGGAAAATTAAATATGAGGTGAGTGTGTTTCGCTAAACAAATTTTAGCGCGAGCAGACGTTCCCAGATCACTCAAAATGACGATTTTCGATTCGTGACCTTAAAACTATTAATGGCATACCAAGTCAGTCCTTCTTGCAGTATTTTTTTAGTTTTTAAAACGTAAGTCTGAAAAAACTGAACTAACAAATTGTTTTGATTTATTTCATTGACCTGATGCATCTAACGCATAATGTCATGTTTTTGTGGCGGCCTTTTTTGAAACAAGCCTTCCGATGTACAATAAAAACTTCGTCATAATCTAAAAAAAGTTGGGTCTCTCTAGTCGAACATAGGTAATATGTTATAATAAATGGTATTGTTGTGGCCATAAATTTATAGAGATTTCATAAATGGTTATAATGGTGTGGCATGTATGTGAAGTTAGCCCAGGATTTCATCCCAGAAAATAAAAAAGTTGAATCAGGCAACCCTCGTAAAATTTTGTGAAGTTAGCCCAGCCCAGAATTTAATAATTTTTAAATTTAAAACTTAATTAAAAAAAAATAAAAAAATAGCTAAGAATATCAAAATTAAACAATTAAGAAATATTTCCAACCAAAAAATAAACGTAAAAAATATTTATCCCTTTCAAAATATTGAAATATTTATACGCTTTTTGAAGAAATAATATTGATTTTTCGTCTGTAATACTTAAAGTTACAATTTGTCGGATTAAGGCTCAATGGTTATTAGATGGACATACACATAAAAGTAAGCTATGTGTATGTCCATCTAATAACCATTAAGCCTTTATCCGACAAATTGTAACTTTTAGTATTACAGACGAAAAATCCAATTTTACTTCAAAAATGGTATGGAATTTGGGCCCAGGGCCCAATTGCATGGTTGCAACGGTACGATTTCCTTCAAATTTGGCCAAAAGTAAGCTATTTATATGTCCATCTTAAAACCATTGAGCCTTAATCCGACAAATTGTAACTTTTAGTATTACAGACGAAAAATCCAATTTTACTTCAAAAATGGTATGGAATTTGGGCCCAGGGCCCAATTGCATGGTTGCAACGGTACGATTTCCTTCAAATTTGGCCAAAAGTAAGCTATTTATATGTCCATCTTAAAACCATTGAGCCTTAATCCGACAAATTGTAACTTTTAGTATTACAGACGAAAAATCCAATTTTACTTCGAAAATGGTATGGAATTTGGGCCCATGGGCCAAATTGCAATAGTTGCAACGGTACGATTTTCTTCAAATTTGGCCAAAAGTAAGATATGTGTATGTCCATCTAATAACCATTAAGCCTTTATCCGACAAATTGTAACTTTTAGTATTACAGACGAAAAATCCAATTTTACTTCAAAAATGGTATGGAATTTGGGCCCATGGGCCAAATTGCAATAGTTGCAACGGTACGATTTTCTTCAAATTTGGCCAAAAGTAAGCTATGTGTATGTCCATCTAATAACCATTGAGCCTTAATCCGACAAATTGTAACTTTTAGTATTACAGACGAAAAATCCAATTTTACTTCGAAAATAGTATGGAATTTGGGCCCATGGGCCAAATTGCAATAGTTGCAACGGTACGATTTTCTTCAAATTTGGCCAAAAGTAAGCTATGTGTATGTCCATCTAATAACCATTAAGCCTTTATCCGACAAATTGTAACTTTTAGTATTACAGACGAAAAATCCAATTTTACTTCAAAAATGGTATGGAATTTGGGCCCAGGGCCCAATTGCATGGTTGCAACGGTACGATTTCCTTCAAATTTGGCCAAAAGTAAGCTATTTATATGTCCATCTTAAAACCATTGAGCCTTAATCCGACAAATTGTAACTTTTAGTATTACAGACGAAAAATCCAATTTTACTTCGAAAATGGTATGGAATTTGGGCCCATGGGCCAAATTGCAATAGTTGCAACGGTACGATTTTCTTCACATTTGGCCAAAAGTAAGCTATGTGTATGTTCATCTAATAACCATTGAGCCTTAATCCGACAAATTGTAACTTTTAGTATTACAGACGAAAAATCCAATTTTACTTCAAAAATGGTATGGAATTTGGGCCCAGGGCCCAATTGCATGGTTGCAACGGTACGATTTCCTTCAAATTTGGCCAAAAGTAAGCTATGTGTATGTCCATCTAATAACCATTGAGCCTTAATCCGACAAATTGTAACTTTTAGTATTACAGACGAAAAATCAATATTATTTCTTCAAAAAGCGTATAAATATTTCAATATTTTGAAAGGGATAAATATTTTTTACGTTTATTTTTTGGTTGGAAATATTTCTTAATTGTTTAATTTTGATATTCTTAGCTATGTTTTTATTTTTTTTTTAATTAAGTTTTAAATTTAAAAATTATTAAATTCTGGGCTGGGCTAACTTCACAAAATTTTACGAGGGTTGCCCGATTCAACTTTTTTATTTTCTGGGATGAAATCCTGGGCTAACTTCACATACACTGGTGTGGCCAAGAATATATTAGAAATGCGCATTAATTTTAAGTTTTTTGTTGGTAAAAATACAGCTTTATGGTGAAAAGATGGTTACAAATTGATCATTCAAAATATTGTCCAGCCACTACTTTTTCTTATCTTTTTGGTAATAGTGGATTTTACGTCGAAAGGACGTCACATCTTTAGTAATTATCCAAGAAACGACCCATTTTTTGGTATCCTTATAAGATTGGAAGTGATACTCAGAAAAGCTAAGGGTCATTCATCAAAATATGTAGTAATCATTAGGAGGACTATCCGGAGAGTACGGTGGATGTAGTAGGACATCACAATTAAGCACTGCTAACGTTTTTTTGACCGCTTTCGCAACATGAGGCTAAGCATTGTCGTGCTGAAAAATTACTTTATCATGTCTTCGCGTAATCTGGCAGTTTTTGCTCATAATATACTACACCCGTCATAACTTCAGGTTGGCTTTCACGATATGATGCAGAAAACTTTTCTTCTGTGTATTTCAAGCAACAATTCACATGATGTCATGTAATGATTTTGCAAGTTCTTCCTTTTGACTCGGGTCTTCATTGAGTAAAGCCAGTTCCTCATCTCTAAACTTTTTCAGCTGGTCTGAATGTTCCTTATCTTTCGTATCAAAATCACATCTTTTATAGCGTCAAAACCGCAGTACTCACATGTTGAAATCGATGGAGCATAATACAAGTTTCCAAAAGCATTCGTTGCCTTTTGGCAGCATTTCACGTGTACGTATGTATGTATATGAGCGTATCGTATGTATATGTCATAATAATTTTTGAACACTAAGAAGTATCACTGGATTGCTCTTGAGAAGCCCTTTCCAACCGTAAACGTTTTCTATACCGGGTGTTTCTTTTAAACTGAGACGATCAAATATCTCGAAAAATAGCCACTCTACGGAAAAAATGTCCATAATCAAAATTTAATCATACCGCGGGGGAAATACATTAGTGCAAAAAAATAGTCCCCCACCTCCCGCTTTGTAGGTGGGGCGGGGGTAACTTTTAAACTAAGATAGGAAGCCATATTTTTTATTGCAGATTCGGATTCTACGGCTAAAAATACGTAGGATTTGACTGAAACATTTTTTTTCGGTTCATGTTAGATGGCGCTGTAATTGACGATATTCAATTTTTATCTCGGATTAAATATCTAGGAAAATAAGCACTCTACGAAAAAAATGGTAGAGATCAAAATTGAATTATTCCGCGGGGGAAATACATTAGTGTTAAAATTAGTAGCCCTCACTCCTCCATGTAGGTGGGGCGGGGGGTAACTTTGAAACTAAGATAGGAACCCCTATTTTTTTATTGCAGATTCGGATTCTACGGCTAAAAATACGTAGGATTTGACTGAACCATTTTTATCGATTCATGATAGATGGCGCTGGAAATACATTAGTGTTAAAATTAGTACCCCCACCTACAAGGAGGGGGTGAGGGTACTAATTTTAACACTAATGTATTTCCCCCGCGGAATAATTCAATTTTGATCTCTACCATTTTTTTCGTAGAGTGCTTATTTTCCTAGATATTTAATCCGAGATAAAAATTGATAATCGTCAATTACAGCGCCATCTAACATGAATCGAAAAAAATGTTTCAGTCAAATCCTACGTATTTTTAGCCGTAGAATCCGAATCTGCAATAAAAAATATGGCTTCCTATCTTAGTTTAAAAGTTACCCCCGCCCCACCTACAAAGCGGGAGGTGGGGGACTATTTTTTTGCACTAATGTATTTCCCCCGCGGTATGATTAAATTTTGATTATGGACATTTTTTCCGTAGAGTGGCTATTTTTCGAGATATTTGATCGTCTCAGTTTAAAAGAAACACCCGGTATTTTGATTTGGCTTTTCGACGAGTATAGGCCGAAATTGCATTATTTATTTTAATTTTTTACTTTAACACCATATATATATTAACTATAACTATTTTACATTAATGTTTTATATACGCAATCTATAGATCTTGACGACAGCTGACGATTGAAATGCAAACGATCGTTCTATCTTCTCCGAATCAAAATTTATACTAAACGGACATTATGTGACGAAGCGAAACAAGAAACAACCTCAACAAATTTATAAAATTCTTCGAATTATGAGCAGAAATGTATTAGATAAATAAATTTATATGAAAATCAAACAAAAATAATCGGTTGAGAAATAGGAAAGTTCCATCATACTTGGCCATATTCCAAAACTTTATCCAAAAATCATTTTAGAATCCCATTTCTAACACAAATGTCGAATTTCATCATAATCGGTTGAGAAATGGGCAAGTTCCATCATACTTGGCCATATTCTAGAACTTCATCTAAAGATAATTTGAGAATCCCATTTCCATTGGATTCAGTATTTCCAATTTTCATCAAAATCAGATAAGATACAGAATCCCAATAAAATTTTTATAAAAACAAATAATTTATTACTATAAAGAAAAGTTATAAAAATGGCGGTGCTTCCCCATCCACCGCAAGCGATGCGTCACAGTCCTCACTCAACGTGACGAATTCTTTGATTCTTTGCTATCGAGTGGTGCAATTAAATTTTGAATGTAGATGATAGATATATAGCTGCAGCATCAAACTGTATCCCCCGATTTTGTTATCATCAGTTTTCTGAATTGCCTCCCATATGAAAGCAAATATAAAGACGTATTCACGTCAAAAAAGACGTCATCGACACTTCGGCAAAATAACACATATTGAAAACTTATGCCGCTTATGATGGCCATCTTTTGAAAATCACTTATAATTAATGCACACTTCTAATATTTTCTCTACCCCAGACAAGCAATAGACCTGTTACCAAAGGCAAAAAGGTGCTTGGATATATGTATATTTAAATAACTTCGAGTTCAAAATTACACTGTTATTTGTTATTATATGTATACTGTTAGCTTATCTAATTTTTCGGTAATTCTTTTTAAGAGTCACTAGAGGTAAGCCTATTTTTTGCTACTGTTAAAATTACGATTTTATTTATGTCCTAACTATGTAATTTAGCAGTGTTTAAATTCATTTTTCGTTCCCTTCTTTAATCTCTGTTTGCGGAAGGAAACAAAAATCGTAACAATACTCGCAACAAATTACCTGTGGCACTATTCTGGTTTTCCCGGGGAATTGCGAATTGGGAATTTATTTATTGTCTGTTTTTAGTGTATTTTGGTTTTCTTTTTTCAAAAGCATACTGAGCGATTGGTATTTTGTTCATGTTTTGGGAAAAAATAATTCCCAGGCAAATTTTTAGGGAAAAATAAACAACAAAATTGCTATGAAATGGAACTATTTTTTCCCAAAATTAAGTATGCTTTGGAAAAAAGAAAACCAAAATACACTAAAAACTGACAATAAATCAATTCCCAATTCGCAATTCCCCGGGAAAACCAGAATAGTGCCACTGGAATTTCTTTTCATCGATAAGTTTTATTCTGGTTTATATAAAACGAAATTAAAATTATGATGTAAGTATTGTAATTTGTGATAAAAAAGTGCACTCTTAATTTCAATTTATTACATAATTATCAAAAAAAAAACAAATTTTGTTGTTGTTGGGTGCTTAGAAATCTTACGATTTGTTTACAACTGTTTTTACCAGATCCGCTAGAAAAGTTATTTTTAATAATAAAATTAATTTTATTAAAAAATTGATTTAAGGTAAATGTCCCAATTGCGGATCGCTAATTAAAACTTAAGGGTTTGACGGTTTCTATAATAAATGTAGTGCTGAAATATAAATAATTTTTTTCAGTTTATTCGGGTATGAGTAATTGTTTTACAATTTATTTCATAAAACAAAGTAATTTTCACTTGTAGGGTTCATTTTTTAACAAAAATGTGAAATACTGCTACGGTACCTAAAGTGGATCGCCTTAAAAATTCGATTCCCTAAAGTGGATCGTTTGCTGTCCATAATGTGGATCTCAAAGAAGTTCTCACTCGGAAATATAAAAATTAATATTTTTTTGGATGAAAAACTTTTTATTTTTGTAAATAATAAAAAAACATAAATAATAAAAAATACTAAAAATTAATATCCGACTTAAATTCAAAAAATAAAATAAACATAAATAATGTTACATAAAAATTGATTGCATTGGTATTTGGTAATAAAAAAACTCCACAAAAGTAACATAATATCACAAAAACCTAGATAATTCATATACTTAAACTTAAAAAAAACTTCTACCTAAATAATTTTTAATTTAGTTGCTATCACGCACCGACTTAATCTGTAGGACAGAATAAACTCCTCTCGCATTAATTAGCTCTGGTTCCGGTATGGCCTGGATAACATCGGTCTTGTTGTACCAGCGAACGTCATCTTTGTCGGGCCATCTCCAATTATTGCCCGACATGCACATTACTTTTACGAAGTATTCATTATTTTTCTTATCTTCTATGATTCCGGGGAAGAACTCACCCTCATATTTCACAATTACATATTGTTGAATTTTAAATTCAACTTCAACCCTTAACTCTCTCATATCAATTTGTTCTGGTTTTGTAGATTCCCTTTGACTTCCTTTAATGTTTTGCTTCTTTTCTTCTCTTTGTCTTTTCCTTTCTTCTATTCAGTTTGTTCTTTTATTTTTTTATCTGATTTCATCTGAGTAAATTTAATCCACTGCTCAGAGGATACCACTGCCGGTAGTTTCTTTTTCTTTGATGGAATTGAGTCCACAGGTGAAGGCCAAATTAAATTTTGCTTAAACGGAGTCGGTAAGTTGTTATTGATTGAACTTTCCGTTGATTTGATTGGCGTTTTAGGTTCATTGTCTACTGTTACTGAACCTTCGGAATCAACATTCAATGTAATGTTAGTATTATCACCCAAAAACATTTCCAAATCAACTTCCATTCCATCGATATCTAAATTGTTGACTAAAGTAGGTTCTTCGATATTAATGTTAGCTTCCATATCCAGATTACCACTATCGTTAAAATCACTCAAACTAATTTTAAAATATCTCCAATATTCAAATAATGAAGTATCCTCTTTGTCACCATTCCAGGAATTGCACGCGAGCGACTTTTCGAAATTAACTAATTTTTCATTTCCTAAATATCGCTGAAGATGTTCGAGGTTTTGCTGCAGTAATATCAACATTTTATTTGATCCAGAAGCAGTAGCGCTTTCGTTATTTCCCATTTCCTTAGATGGTAGTACTTGACCTTCATTGCTGAGCAATTTACCATAATTAATCGCGTTGGAGTCGAAAGGACACAAACCGCAAGCTTTAAATCCGTTCCTCAAATTCTTTTCGAAGCAAGGGATTTTTAGAATTGTGGAAAGCAATGGTGCAAAATCTTCCCGTCGCATTTTTACGCCATTATTTTCCATGCGCCACTTTTTAACCGCCGCTCTCCATTCTTGTTTTAAAGGGTGGAAGTAAGCTACATCCATTGGTTGTAGTATTGATGTAGAATTAGGTAAAAGAGCAATCAATATGATCCCCTTCTCGTTGCAAAACCGGCTCAAATTTAACGTCATATGTGATGTGTGGCCATCGACAAAAAGTATAATTGGAAGTTGTATGTTATTGCTTATTAGCCAAGGGAAGAATATATTGGCTATATACTCAAAAAACAATTCCCCTGTCATCCAACCCGAGTCGCTTCTTCCAATTCCCCAACTGACCGGCATACTTTTAGCTACGCTAACAGGAATCCTCTTATACGGTAGAACCACCATTGGGGGACCAAGTGTCCCTAGTGCACTACCCATGACAAGTGTTGTTATATTTTCTTTCTCGTCTTTGGCTACTAATGAGTAAACTGATTTTTGTCCTTTTGTAACTAAAACAGAATTTTCTTTTGGACTTAAAAAAAATGCAGTTTCATCACAATTGAAGACACGTTCCGGATGATCCAATATAGTCAACCATTCTTTTATTTTATGCTCGGTAACTTGTGCACGACTTTTTATAAGATATTGTGACACTCTTTTAGAAACTGAAGGATTTCTTTTTAAAAACCCTTCGTACCAGTGACGACCTATCAATAAAAGTTATAGTGTAACTCGGGCTGGAAATAATATTAATTGAGATTTATTTACCTGGTCTACCGCCTCTAAATTTGTATGCAATTTGCAAATCTTTAGCATGCAATTGCACAGCATCTAATAAATTATCTTTCGATATGGGAAATCCAATTTTGGCCATGTGGTCAATCCATGAACATAGATGTCCCTCCTGTTCTTTAGAAAAAACACTTGGTGCTCCTTGTTTTACGTCAGCGTTAAGATTATTTTTGAAGTGATTATATAAAGTTGTTTTGGCAACGTTAAGCATAAGTAACATATAATTTAAATTTAGATTTGATACTTTAATTGCAATTATTAATATAATAAATTTGAGTTTAAAATTGGTATGTTATGAACATAAAGTGGATCACACGATCCGCATTTGGGCAAGGGCAAAAAATAATGTACATAATGTGGACCTACTTAATGTAGATTAAACAATCGTTTTTTGCTAAAAATAATCATTTTTTTATTAAACACTAATTATTTACTTACCGTTAAATACTAAAAATCACTAAAAAAATTAATTACACAACCTTAAAAACCTTATTTTATCATTGCACTTTTCTTAAGAAATTTATTACAAAAAATCAGTTACATCACTTGATGCTGCACACCTGCGATGGGAACCGTTCATAATGCCGCGTTTTAAAATGTCGCGTTTTAAAATACCGCGTTTCAAAATGCCGCGTTTCAAAATGCCGCGTGGTACAAAATGTCGCGTGGTACGAAATGTCGCGTTTTAAAATGTCGCGTTTCAAAATGCCGCGTGGTACATAATGTCGCGTGGTACAAAATGTCGCGTTTCATAAAACCGCGTGGTTCAAAAAACCGCGTGGTACAAAATGACGCGTTTTAAAATGATGCGTTTTAAAATGACGCGTTTTGAAAAATCGCTTATAAATCAACAAAATATGATGTGAAATAAAAAATAATTTAATAAAAATTATTTGAAACAACCAAATTGTGTTTAAATAGTAAAATTTTCCTTCACTGAATGGAAATTATTTATAAATGTAATTTTATGTAATTATAAAGTGGGTCTAAGAAAAAGAACGCAAATGTTGAAATTTATTAGAATATTCCTTCACTAAAATGTTAAAGTTAAGTCCTTATATATGGGAAGTTGATATCAGATACACAATTTAATCCAAATTGAACATTTTGTACGTCGCGGCATTGTGAAACGCGACATTTTAAAACGCGTCTCTTTGTACCACGCGAAATTTTGTACCTCGCGGCATTTTGAAACGCGACATTTTAAGACGCGACATTTTGTACCACGCGAAATTTTGTACCTCGCGGCATTTTGAAACGCGACATTTTAAGACGCGACATTTTGTACCACGCGACATTTTGTACCTCGCGGCATTTTGAAACGCGACATTTTAAGACGCGATATTTTAAAACGCGATATTTTAAAACGCGGCATTTTGACCCGGACCCACCTGCGATATGATGAACAACTAAATGATAAAATTAATATTTGTATGACAGTTATCCCGCCAAAAAACTAATACAAGCAATATAACATATGAATGTATATTTCTTGATATTCAATACATGGATAAACTAAATATTTTTCTTATTTTTAACAAAATAACGTTCAACGATCCGCAATTGGTACAACGATCCACATTATGGACGTTTACCTTAAATAATAATTATTCGTGTATTTGCAACTAAAATAAAAACATTTTTTAAACTTTAATTGTTTTATTTTAAGCAACCCACTCCACTCCATTTCAATGCATTGAATAAAATTTTAAACACGGCCCTGATCTATTTTAGTCTTCTCTTTTTCGCACCGATTTTTCCGCACTTGACGTTTGTTTATTTCTTCTCTATAGTTGTATCTCTACTATGCGATTCATTAGTATTTGTGATGAGAAAATTTAAGGTAACGTTTATGTTTGTTGTAAGATAACATCAAGGAAAATTATTTTTTTGAATTTTCTTTTTGTCTTATTTAATTCAATTATAAATAACGTTTTATTTGATATAAATTTCATAAATAAATTCATAACTATAATGCAAATAAATTCAATTAAACTTGATTCAATAGTATTTGTGATATGCAGAAAAATTTAAAAATAATTAGTAAATCAATTAATTTTAAAATTATTTTTTACTAATTAAATAATGATTAAGTCACTTATAATTTGTGAACCATTGGAACATTTTTATTACGTCTCCATCACGTCTCGGAAGTGACCAAAAACTTGATGATTTACAAGGTTGGGTACCAGGAGACTTAAGTTTAGTTTGGAAATATATGAACCGTTTATTCTGAAAGTGGGGCAAGTCCACATTTTGTTGAAACGAGAAAATGAAGGAATAGAGAAACAATAAATGCAAAAATATACGGGATTTTGAATTTTCTTATTTTTTAAACAAGTATTAGGGATTATTTTTTTATTATTTTGACTATAAATTGTTCACCGTACAAAGATTATAGTTACTTTTATTTGTATATTATTATCATTAACTTAAATTTTTTGAAAAATGGACTTGCACCACTTTTAAAATTAACGGCTCATATATTGATCGCATAATGGCTCGAATTATTAATATTCGAAAAATGAAAAATTGTCGTAAACGCCGGGGGGATGTGAGGATCCAACCAAAAGGTCACAAGTTTTGAGGTTTGATCGTTTAAAATGAAAAGATCATAGTGGGGTTATCTTTTTTAACTTTAAGGGATGTTTTTTAGTTTAAACATTCAATCTTACTTGTGGCGCTCTGGGTTCATATCAAATATTTTAATTTTTTACGCTACTTAAGTGATCCTGGGTATCAACACTGTCGCTGTAATGGTACAGTAACTAAAGCTTTGCTTCGCGACTTAATGATCCTAGGTTCAATTTTTTTTTTTTTGTTTTTAGTTCCCGATGGATCGCGATGATAGTAAGAAGAAATTTGGCACGTGATGTTGTAAATATAGTGTTACTAGCTTTTCCTCCAAATGAAATTAAATCCACTGGAAGAGTAAAAAAAGGTAGTCTTCCTAAGGATATGGGGATATACATCTGTATAGAACTATCGTTTGTAAGGAATTTCATTTAATAGTTTTATAGCTTTGGATCATTCCCCCATGAAAATATTGACAATTTTATTACTAGAAAAAGGTACCCAAACCTAAACATAGAAGCATAATTAGTGCAGTTTACAAGTCTTGTTTATTTTCTTGGGGCAGCGGATAAGTTTGTAACTCCATAAAGAAGCTACCAGACATTGGCGTCTTGTTAACGTAAAGGTTTCAATGGTTGTTGTTTGTTGCGCAGTTCTACATAACAGAAGAATGTATTTATACTATCTTTACAAAAAATCTTTACTGATTTGGTACAAAATAAGCACCAAATTATTTAGATAATTAATTAGAACTAAATTATCAGAAGTACTGCCTTAACAATAAGTAGAGACTTAAAGGTGTTGCTTTAATTGTTTCCGGTAAATACTTGTAAGCACAAGGTAGTTATTATTCACTTCGAAATAAGAGAAAGCTTTTGCTTAAAAGTACATAATATGTAGTACCTTCCTTTTATGGAAAAGATAACTCATAAGTACATAATTACTTTTTTCCACCCAAGTCGTGTATCGTATCTCGTTCTTATTGGCGATTGGAGCATCACGGATTCGACCTAGTGGAAATTTCCTTAACTGAGCTAGCTAATAATTTGACGTTCGAAATTGTTGTAAATAATTCCAATTTTGAACTCTAAATACAATTTTTACTTACCAGATTGCTAATAATTGTAAATAATTCCAATTTTGGATTATAAAAACAATTTTTAATTGCCGGATTGCTAAATTTTCTTTCGTCACATTTGTGATAAGTGCCAGTAGCATTATTTTAACTTTTTTCCTCGAGAGGCGCTTTATCTACTTTCACAATCGTCAATAGAAATTTTTGAATTACTCGTTGCATTTTTTGTACTTATTACTGTAATTTATCTTGTGTTCTTATTATTGTTGTAAATTAATGCTGTTATTACTATTATTAAATAAATTTAATTTAATTAATTTAGTTTATGAAAGTGTAAGTGACGAGAAATTATTATGTGTAAATTATAATAAGGCCACAATGTGATGCGTAATATCAACACGTGTTAATCGTTATAATTATTTAACTGTTAATTTGATTTGGTGTGTTTTGCATATTAAATTGACGTTAATCTATCCACTTATTGTTTAAACTACGTTCATTACATTCTTAGAATACTATTTAAATTACAAATTAGTATTATTATACGCATAGTACATATGCGAGTATTTAATTCGATTAATCAATTTTCGAGCTAAAAATACGCCACTGTCACACTGTAAAACATATACAAATTTGTATTGTAGATGCCACTGAGAGATAATGATTTAATTATATAACAAAGTTTTTTTTTATAAATATGAAATGAAAATTAAAATAATAATCAATATGAATACAAAAAAAAAAAAAAATTTGTATTTTCTTTGAATCGGCACAATTTAACTGAAAAATGTTATTGAAAAAATTGTTTTTATTTGCGGTTAGGTATTATAGTTTTATGTTTCCCGGTTTGTAGTTTTACGTGTTGCCTGCAATAATAATAAATAATTAATGTTAATTTAATTTAATTTCACGCGTTGTTATGTTACCATCGTTTATAATTATATCATAATCTATTTATGTGTATGATAGAAGTAAATTTTGGATTTTATTTTTGCTAAATTGGATATTAAACATAATTCATTCAGATTGCTAATATACACCTCAGGTGCACGAAAAACGGGCCATCCTAAAAAAAGTTTTTTTAATGCGAATAAAAATTTCGGACGATGTACTAAATCACGTCGTTTACGAAATACTCAAAACTAAATACCTCTCTTGAACCGTACTATCTAGGAACTTAAAATAAACCACATTCAAGCTCATCCAAATTCCTTTCAGTAAAGTATTTTGTGTATGTGTTTATCTCAGAGTACTTCGTGTGGAAGTTATTGTATGTTTTTTTTAGCTTGACGGCAGATTTGAGAATAAATCACGACAACAATTTACCCGTTTTAGCGTTTTGTTTTGAAGATATTTTTATCCAATAAAATTATCTGCTTTGTAATATTCTGTTTAAATTTACAGAAATTGTGTCAATAGCTAATATTTTTCTATCGAAGTTTTATTTCTTTGTTTAGAAGATTTTTTTTTCTTAAATATATCTTGTTTGCTTATTAAGATGGGTATAAATAAATAAATTATATCTTAAATATTAAGCAAAATTAGATATAAGCTTCCAAATTGAAAATCACAGAAAGTTTAAAATTTTACTAATTAGAAAAAGTTTAAAAGATCTTTGTGAACCTTTTCTCCAACAAAAAAATATTGGTGTCCTTTACTTGGGATGACTCAAATAAATTGGCGACATTAGTATTGGTTGTGTTTCATAATAGGGCCTTGGCTAAAAATTACTCGAACAATTGATTATCTTGAAGAGATTGAGTTTTTGGTAAAAACGTTATATACAAAAGTTGTATGGGTTAAAAATGATGTTTAATCTTGAAATGATATGTTAATTGCAGCCAGTATTTTTTTATTACAGAATAGTATAACTAAATTCAAAATCTTTCTGAAGACAATTTTTTCTTATAATTTACCAATTTTGTAAGGTGACTAGATGACCAGAAATATTTGATTCACTTGGTGTTTATTTACCAACTTGGCATAGACATACGAAGTGACAGCATACCACGCGTTTTCGACAGTCCATTTGCATACAGTAGATTGAATTAGACCACTATGTTGGTGAAGACTTTAAGAATCGCGATCAAGATTCTCAATTTTTAACCAAACTAAAGTATTTATTAGTAGTAAGCTTACATGCCTCGATTTGGATTCGCTTAAGTAGTTTACTTTCTTTGTATGTCTATGCCTGGTCCTAGTGAACCGCCATCTGAACCTAACCTAACCTAAGTAGTTTATCTTGCTACAGGTGCATTTCTGCAGTAACCAAGTATGTATTTTGCTTTTAATTCAATAAAGATGTTGTGAACAGTTTTCTTATAATGGTTCATCAAAAGGGCTCCATCTCATAAATACAAAATGTAAAGAGTACTAGGACTTTTGGTTTGGTTTAGTTTTTGTTGAAGCAGATATTTTTTTATTTCTCGGATTTTGTATCAAAAATATTAAAGATCGTTAAATTCAAATATGTTGCCAGAAACAACATTTTTAAACATTTAGTAGTTTTTTAAAAATTCCTAAATTCGTGTCCGCTAGACTAAAATTATTATAATTTTGGTAGAAGATTCAGTCATCATAGTATACATACTTATGTTATGACTTTAAAATTAATAAACCTCGAAATTCTTTCAAATTAGGTGCGTTTTCCTTAAACTATTCCCATTTTCAGCCAATTTTCGAAGAGTGCCCATAACCGGTTACGATTTTTTTTTTGCCAAAAAATATGACTTCACAAAATTGGTCGTAAGATTTTTCTAGTTGACGGAGTCAATGTAATTACTTTAGCAAACAGTTAGATAATGCCTCTAGCTTTCCATTGATATTCATATCTCCGCATAATATGGACTCAAAGGAAAATTATGGGTCAAAAACAAAACTGTGCCCACAACCGGAGACTCTCCCTTACCTATTTTACAAAAAATATAGATTTATAACACAAGAAGGAATTTTTATGTGATATTATAATTTTGTGATTAACCTTGTTAAGATTTATAGTGAAAATAATATCTCAGCGAAATTCTGACAGATCACGCGCATCTACAAAAACAAAAACAAATGTTATAAACACAGCGATGTATTTAGGCTAATTTGTTTACATTTTGAGGTTAGAATTTGTCTATTTTGAATTATGTTTTTCCTCAAATTTATTCACTATAATTAATGAAATTTTAATTTATATAACACACTAGCACTAGAACTTTTGATAACATTTAAGATAATTTTAATATCATTAGTTTGCCTCGAACAAATTGAAATTTAAAATCGAGTTTTTTTATTGTTTTGCTTTAACTCGAAAAATGACATTTCTTTCTAAAATGCCTAGTTCGTACCTTATATGGGTATAACGTTACATATCCAGTGGTGTTGTTAGTATTTTTTATATTTTTTTAATTTCACATGTTATTTTAGAATTTACCTATAAAATAATGAGAATTTTTAATATTTTCTAATATAAATTACATTATGTAATGGAATCAAATTTCACATATCTTTATTTATAATTTTTTTTGTTTTTAAAAATATTACTTAGCCGACCCTTCTCTAAATTTTTAATTTTGTTTAACTACTTCACTGTTGGCTGCGCACAACGATGAAAAAATGAGTTTCGCTGAGATATTATTTTCACTATACCTTCGTTATCCAATGTTTAAATATTAACCTGTTAACCGGGGAGTTCCCTTTTAATTACGCAGCATTATTATTATTTATTTACGTATTCATATACCCGTACCCGATATTGTTTACGTTTGACGTATTTACACGTCCCGCTCGGTTAACAGGTTATTTTATGTAAAGTGAAGTTTGTTGTCTGTATTAAATCAATAAGATTCTTTCGGCTTTTTATAGACACAATATATTAACAATAATAACATTAATATAACATTTTTCGACTTGTTAATCAGAAAAAATGAAGAGGCCAGTCATTTATAATATTTATATCTACTAAAAAAGTGGAAATATCAAAATCCCCCCCCCCCCCCCCCCGTACTTTAACCCAAGAGTCAATACAAAAATGTATCAACTCTAAAATCGAAAACTTTCCCTGATTTTCCTATGTGGTAGTTTGATTTGGTACAGATAAGCTCGCACAAACAAAAAGTTCGGTCTACTCATCAGGTAGCTATGACCAAACTACAAAAATAAAATTCCAACTTCATACATTAAGTGTGAAGCAAGAACGTAGTGACTTAGCGAATTATAATTTCAGTAAATCAAAAAACTCAAGGAAAACTTTCATTTCTGTATGTTTTATTTTATGCCCACACAAATAATAGAAAGTGAAGTTTGTTGTCTGTATTAAATCAATAAGTTTTTTCGGCTTTTTATAGACACAATATATTAACAATAATGGCATTTACAACATTTTTCGACTTGTTAATCAGACAAAACAAGAGGCCAGTCATTTATAATATATCTACCAAAAAAGTAGAAATATCAATTTTTTATTTTTTTTATTTCAGATAAATTTAGCTAAAGTTGACATGTTATTACTAGAATCATTAAGCTGGAACTGCGCCAGCCCGAAATTGTCCTAAAGTTTTCGCAACTTTCGAGTAAAATAGTTTTTTATAGTCTTTCCTAACTTGTATCTGGTGCCATCTTTAGACCGCCATGTTAGTTTTGCAGAGATCGAAACAAATGGTAGTCAGAGGGCATGTTTGATAATTCGCACGGTGCGGTGCAGTGTACAATTTTTTCTTTATTTCACCGCTAGAAAATAAATCAAGGTATACAAGGAAAACAGTATGCACTGCACCGCACCGTGCGAATTATGAAACAGTCCAGTAAGGTGTAAAATTCGGGCTATTCGGGCAGCCAAGCTCAATTTTCGCCGGATCGTCAAAGATGTGTATGATTTGGGCGTTGTAATTATGGAAGACAACACCCTTTCTATTAACTAATTTTGGCCGGTTTTTTGAATTGCTTGCTGCAATCTGCTTATTTGCTGACAGTAAAGATAAGAATTAATCGTTTGACCAGGTTCTATAACCTCATAATGTACGATTCCCCTCCAATTCCACCATACACACAGCAGAACCTTATGTAGAGTCAATCCTTTCTTTGAAGTCATTTGTGGTGGTTCATCTTTCTTTGACCATGATCTTTTTCAAAGGACTTTCTCGTATTTTACCAATTTTTCATCGCCAGTAATGATTTGCTTCAAAAATAGGTCGATTTCGTAGCGTTTCAGTAGCAGATGGAAATTCGATATCAAATGTTTCTTCGACAATTCATGCGGCACCCAAACATCGAGCTTCTTTGTGTATCCAGCCTTACGCAAAGAATTTAAAACTGTTTTGTGATCGATATTTAACTCCTTAGCAATGTGACGACTTCTTATGTGTCGGCCTTCTTCGATTTTTTGTAAGATTTCATCGACTTTTTCAATTAGTCGACCAGAGCGAGGTGCATTATTGACATCGAAATTTCCAGAACGGAACCGAGCAAACCATCTACATGCCGTTGCATTCGATAAAGCATCTTGACCGTAAACACCACAAATTTTCTCGCTGGCTTGGGCAGCGTTTTTGCCTTTTTCGTGGTAAAATTAGTAAAATATAGCGAATTTTTTCAGAAATTTCACTCATTTTCACACTAATATAACTTTTGACATGATTGACGAAATACAAACACCATTAGTTTGTACATATTATGTAATTGAAATAAAAAATATCATAAAATTGTATATTATAGATTTATAAAAAAAAAAAAAATTGCGCAAAATATAGATTTTGAACGGGTGAATAAAAATATGGGAAAATCCCAGTTTCCGACATTCCTCATCGATGAATATTGAATTCTTTATTAATTTTAGACGGAAGTCTTTGACTATTTTCAATCATTTTTCTCTCATGTTTATTTGATGTAAATTTTATAAAATTTTGCTTAGCAAAACAATTCAAATACGACTTGCTTTATATTCAAAAATCATGAAAGATAATAGAGATTTAACTTTAGGCAAAAGATCAATCGTCAATCGAGGGGGCATTTAATATTAGATTAAAGAGTGGTGAAGATGGCTACATTTTTGTTTTTAATTTCTTTTTCTGCCAAAAGAAGATACTTGTTGAATAAAATTTGTTTTAAATTATTTATTCAAATAGTAAATAGTGTTTGAGTAAAAGTTTACTATGGATAAAATTGGTAGAAATATTTGAGTAAAATTTTACTATGGATAAAAATGCTATGTACATACATAAATTCCAAAAAACCAAATGTTTCAAATTATTCAAAAGTGGCTGAGAAGATGATGACTTGACATATATTTTAATTGTTACTCTCCACTAAGGCAACTAACAAAAACTGTTTGTCTTTTGTCAACAAACTAAAATAAAATTGGTTGAAAAATGGCAAAATATAAAAATTGCCCTAGCTAGGTTTATTTTCTAAACAAAGGCTTTTAGCGGTAATGGTTCCAGTTCGATTGTAGCAAAGACGAAATGTTGTTTTCAAATGAGGCATACATACCTATTACTTGCAATAAATAATAGTAACGACCGAAATTAATCAAACAGAATAAAGCTTGAATCATAATACAAATAAATAGTACAAAATAGGTGTAGGAACTTGATTTTTTCCAAAGAACACACAAACAAAGGAAACTATCAACTCACTTTTGGGTTAGAACAATAAAGGATGATTGATAACGATGTTCAGATTTTCCCCATATTTTCTCTTATTCTGACCGTACAACTGGAAACACAATTCAGCCCGGGCCCGATTATTTTTTTCAGATATTTATTACCCGAATCAGACTAGATATGTATATGTAATGTAATCTAGCCTTCGTAAGATAAAATCCTTTTTGCAATTCCTGAAAATTTTAATATTCGGTGGGTCATTGTTCTTCTGCCGAAGCGATATATAAAAATCAAAATGGTCCACCAAAAAAGTCTATTCGTGTTTTGATTGTCTGATGAAGTGCCCAAGTGCTTCCTGTTTTGATTTTTACTGTTTTTTGTGTACACAGTAAAATCTTTTTAAATTCACGAAACAAAAACAACGCTACAACTACAACAGGGTTTTACGTTTTTATTGCATATGCATTTCGGAATATACACTATTACCCAGTTGTACTATTCGTGAGCAGTCGAGAAATTCTGTTTGAGATGTCACTTTAAAGATATGAAACAGAAGTACACATTTAAAACAAACGTAATTTTCGGCTTTTTAAATGTGTGTTTATTATTAGGAGTAACTTACAATGTTTTTAATTTTTAATTTATTTGAAGTTAATATTTCTGAAAATTATAAGAGAATTTATTAATCCACTTTCAAACTGATGAGCTTATGATTATGAAAAAATCAATTTTCTCAACAGGCGGGGGCGACTGGACTGATTGTACCCCAATTTTCATTCTATATATACAGGTGCAGGTTGTATTAGCTAACATAGCCAAACTCTCTTAAATTTTTTGTTCGTCAGGTCACATCCACACAGCACATTCCTGTGTAAGCAAATTTTAATAATTTTCTTTTCTACTTAATCTTGAATTAATTATTTAATTCGTGTAATCACCAAATATGCAACTGATCCTAAAGATGTTTTCTCTCTTATCTCTTATGAAATAGAAATGTAATCGAAAGATTTTATACTTCGACGTCGTTTGGCGTCACAGACCATGTACGCTTATCTGTCAAACATTACCGTACTACGGGTATATTCAAAAATTCAGCGACTGCGCAGGCATAGTAGTTAGTACCTGATATTGTAGTCGAGATTATATAATGCAAAATCTGCGTTTTATGGCTACATTCGTAAATTTGAATTCAAATGTCGAAAGTTTAGAAAATGGTTGTTGTAGTTTTTTTTGTAGTTACATGTTTTTACTTAGATGGATTTGGAGTTTAAACCAAAATATGATTTTTCTATACAAATCTAGTCAAATTTGTAGTATCATCTGGTTATTTAATTTAATTTATAATAACAAAATTTCTAGAAACCGGGAATTTTGGTAAACACAATTTTTATCAAAGCATGGATTTCCTGTTTCCTCCACACACAACAAGGTCGTTAAAATCTGACTTTTCCGTTTTGCAAACTTGGCTTTCTGAATTTTTGCGTTGTTAATTTGGATTTAGTTTAAAAAGTTTTAATTTAAGAATTCTCAAAATTTGGAAAATCAGCTAATATTTTGTACTAATTTTCATAAATGCCTTCTTAGACTGAATCGAAAATGAATAAAACACAAATAACCAAAGCAGAAAACGGTTTATTTATATTTTCTCTAATTATACACAAGTTAATAAGTGTCCCCCTCCCCCCCCCCCCCCCCCTTATTGAAATACACAAAATGAACTAAGCCCAACAAAACATTTTTACTTATTGTTCATTATAAAAGGCTTAGGTAATTAAATTGAGCGACTTACATTAACCCTCAGGGTACAGACTATAAAAAAGTCACGTTCAGTACTGACATGGGTTAGCCTAACCCGGCAACTTTGATTGGCTGTATCTTGGGCTGTAGTTGGCCAATTGAAACGTTTTTTTTTTTTTTAATCGATAGTCCATTTTGTCACAAATACGAGGGTGCTAATATATTTATCGAATAATTTGTTTAAACAAAGATACATTCAAAAGTTTAAACATTTTGAAAAATTTTTTTGTGAAAAATCACTTTTTTTTTAAATTGCATAACTTTGTGAAAAAAAAGATATCGAAATTTTTCTTGTTGCATTTTAAAGCTACAAAATTGTTCTTTAAAATGGCCGAATCAGTTTTTTAATCCATTCCAAAAACTATATTTTTTTTTAACTTTGAAATCACCCGTTTTTTAAGGTAGCGATAAAACGTTCCATGATTGATTTATCGTAACAAGACACAACTGTAATATAAATAAATAACAAAATTGATTCTTGAATGAAAGTTTTATTGTTCAAAATATAAAAAAAAACAAAATCAGACTGTATTTCCACATTCGCAGCATATTTTGGCTACATGGTCTCTGTACATAGCCTTATTACATTTGAGGCACTTGTAAAATGTTTTGCGGTCGAGAGAACTCGGACACAAGTTGCAGCGCTTTTGTTTAGCCATTTTGTTTAGCCAGCTAGTCTAACAGCTAGCGCAGGTTTAACAAGTTGCATCGCAAGTTCCATTCCATAATCAATTCTTTTCATTTGAGTGTTATTTTGATTTAAATTGTAAAGGATAAAAGAATTTAACAGACATTTGGTTATAATGAACACCGTTACTTATAACCAAACATTTGATTATAATGAACGCCGTTCATTATAACCAAATTTTTGGTTAAAATGAACACACGATTATAATGAACAAAATTATTTGTCCTATGACCGTTCATTATAAGCGAATTCTACTGTACATAAGCATAGAGCATAATTTTGAGGGTAGGAAACACAATAATAAATTTTTAATTAATAATAAATATTTAATTAATAATAAAAATATAAAAAATAATAAATTGTACAAACCAAAACACTTTACTCCAGCCAAAACTCCAAAAAAAAAAAAAAAAATCTGTCTCCCGAAAATACGAATTTTGTAACGTTTAGTACTGACTGGGTGAGAAATACCCGAGGTCAACTTTCTAACTCGTACCACTCGAGCACCAAGCGCAGACTGAGGCTTCCACTCACGGCTTACACAGACACTACCACATAGATTTTTTACCCCCACTCCGGACCCCCACCTTTCACTTCCTTTCAAGTGGCGCGACTTTCAAAATCTGTCTGGGTTACGGTAACCCAGTCAGTACCCTGAGGGTTAAAAAAAGCAAAGAAACAATAAAGCAAAATATCAAGAATAGGCTATTTTCAAATCAGAATGAGGATTTAATCAAACAAAAAGATAACCAATGAGCATGATTCAATAAAACCAAGGTTAGCTCGAAATATGTAAACAAATGGCCATCTTTTTTTTGGCATCACTCAATTCTCAATACTTATATAAATTACAACAACAAATAAAAAAACGAAAATTAAAAAAGAATTGCATGACGTCACAAACACGTGTTTTGCAAAATCGAGCTAACCTGGGATTTATAGAATCATGACCAATGAGAACACTTACATATTGAAATAATAAAAGAAAAATTCCTGATATACTAGGAGATTTCTGTGATACAAATAGTTCAATGTTGTGAAGTTACTTTCCCTATTTACGAAAAATAAAATAAATAACCAAAGCTTTTAAAAAATCTTATTCAATATACCGATTCCTATAATAATGGAGGGAAGTTTGTTGAACAGTTTGGGCGCAGACACTAGATATTATTTTTTAACCAGCTCGATTAATACACTCATCAATTTTCTAAGTTAATTCGTGGTAAATTTCGTATCATAGTTGCCACTGCGAACACAACAATTTTAAGACTACATACTTTATAAACATAAAGATAGTTTAGAGGTGAAATGTTGAAAGCCC
This sequence comes from Tipula helvola, assembly GCA_963556165.1. Taxonomy (NCBI): domain Eukaryota; kingdom Metazoa; phylum Arthropoda; class Insecta; order Diptera; family Tipulidae; genus Tipula; species Tipula helvola. The sequence continues at coordinate 201,195,378 of OY744483.1, forward strand.
GAAAAGTAGTAACGCAGATTGAAATCTATTTTACTTACACTATTACGCAAATATTGAACTTTTGCAGAGTCTTCTTAGGCTACTAAAGTGAACTAAAGTAGATGCCTGCCAAACAAGCAATGTCATATTGTAATTTGAACTGCACCAGCGCATATTAGACCATTTTATAAACCGTCAAGGATTTTAGCAGATACAGTTTTCGATTAGCGAAAATGACGTGTTTACAGGTGAAATCAATGTGGTTTTTAAAAATTTACTCCGTTATTAATAGTAATACTTAAGTGCCTATAGTTATAAACAGGTTTTAAAGTTAGGCATGAGTTCTCACAATTAGCACTATTACCAAACATCAAGGTAATCAGATATGTATACACAAGGCGAGCTATGATATTTAACTGTGCTTCGACTTGATTTGGTTTCCAGGATTTAAAATACATGATGCAAGATTTTTTTACTTAAAAACCATACAGTGAATGTTAAAACATCTTCTTAATTGCCCAAAATCGTAGTTCATTGATTCAACGAGGCTATTATTATCCGTATTTGCATGGCACAAAGCAATATTATCAGCAAAGCCTGTACACTTCCTATTTAATTTTTGTGAAAAGAGTGAGTTTTTATAAACCAACAATAAAATCGGTCTTAGTACGGATCATTAAGGAGAACCCCTTTAGTTATATGCTGAGCATCATTAGTGCCATGTTTAAGAAAACCGATTTGCTTTCTATCGGTTAAATACGCTTTAAACTAATTTTTTAATACTTACCCTTCTAACCACCGGCAGCTTCTAATTTGTACAATAAAAGTTGATGATATTTGTAGTGTTCCATTGGAAACAATTTGCTACTTGCAAGTACTTGTGAGTAGATGTCCAATGGAACGCGAATTTTCGTGACAGTAGTAAAATATAACCTCAATTTAAATAAAACTGGTAGATTTTTATAAAAAATACATTGTTCCATTAATAATAATTAATAATAATACGTAATAAAACATTAAACAACAAAATAATTAAAATATTTTTGCGATTTAAAAATTGCCGTGTCGCATCACAAACATAAACAAATTTTTTTTTTTAACCCTAAACCAACCAGCATATTTTTGTTGTCAGTACATTCAAATTCTAATCAAATAACTTCCTAAATTTTTGCAAAGAATGCCAAGTACGTTGTATGGAATGTATGGAAATGTTTTAAAATAAAATACATACAAGTTTATAACTAAATTAACATTATTTTGAAAATCGATGCATTTATCAAATGAACCAAAAAGCACACTTTGGTTGGATTAGGGTTAAATACATGACATTCCCCACAAACAAAATTGGTATAGAGCCATCTATTAGAATTTTTTAAACTAAAATCGCTCTTCCGTTAATTTTGTGCGTAACTACTTCTCAACTACACCATCGTTTGAGCTTGAGTAGTTGCGAGTAGATACAAGTACTTGTGAGTAGTTTACTCAAGCCAATGGAACACAGCAATTATGTGTATCGAATGAAATTTGTGATTCCCAAGTTTATGTTATCTCATAGGTTACTACGCAAAAGAAAAAAACTGGTACCGTTATTTTGTAGAAAAACAATTTAAAAAAACGAATAATCGTCAAATTGGGCATTTGTTTTATTTATTTCGAAATGGACGCATCAGAAGGAGAAAAACGTGATTTAATAATTAGATTGTGCAATGATCATCCGGAGTATACCAATAAAGCATTGCTAAATTGGACGGTGTTTCCAATAATACGGTAACAAATGTAAAAAAAAATGTCAAATCAATCTTTCTGACACGTCAATTTATCGCTAATCATTCAAACTTCAGATAACAAAATTACTTGCGGACTATTATTAAAGGATGACAAGTTAGCAACAAAATTGTCACCATTAGACTTCAGACTTCTAATATTTTTGGCTAGCGGCCGAATTGAAATCATTATTCATTCCTAAACCTCGATTAAAAGAGCGAACACATTGAGACAACCAATTTCAGAAGAAGCACGGTCACTGTTAATCACCATAACATTCAGTTTCATATTAAGCCTACAGATTGGCCAAACTTAAATTTCTCGGGATCAGTTCTTTAAAATTTGTTAACGACGGATAAAATAATTTAGGTCTAAACGACTCCTCGAACGACACTTTTCCTACAAATATAGATCACCAAACAAACCATTTTGATTTCCCGTTATTTTGAGCAGGGTCCTTAAAAGATGTTATGGGTTTTCTTAAATGTAGAGACCCTTCCCCTATATCACAATTGGTCATGACAATATAAATCTTCTGCTCTCAAGCCGTCAAATCAAAGACTTACAATTAAAGTTAGGTTATTTAGAACTGAAACGCATTCGCCATTTTTCATCTTCGATCTTTAACAATTACATCCAGTTATACATCTCTTGTATACTGAAAATCCTTAAGAATTTAAATTACAGGGTCGGCCATCTTTTAGTCCTTTTTCTATTTGTAAATAAAACACACATTTTGGGATGAAAAGTCAAAAGTTTTTATTGATAATGAAAGGTGGTTCTATGCCATTTATGTATGAAAAACAAAGTTGCCTGCAGCCGAACATCAAAATTTTCGAATGTTGTTTTTAAGTTGTTGAATTGTTTGTTAACCCCCACAAAAAATAATTTAGTGATGTTAAATCCGGGCTTCTTGGCGATCAAGGAACTTCACAATTTCTTAAAATTATGCGATCAGCAAATTTTGTTGACAATAAATGGATTGTTGCACGATTTGCGTGGCATGTCGCTCCGTCTTGTTGAAACCAAAGGTCGTTGACACGCGATTTATTCAATGGACACGCAATTCATTCTGGTTGATGTGCTTGGTTCATTACGAACACTTTCACTAACAGCTGCCACTGCATCAGGAGTACGAACTGGATGGAACATGTTGATACGGTCTACAACCTTCCACTGAACCAATTTCTTCAAAACAATCAATAATTTTGTCAATTCCTGCACGCTCAGTAGGACGTCTATGTCGACCAAAACGCTCACGTAATTTAGGAAATGTTGTTGTTTTTGAACGATTATTTTCATAAATATTCTTATTGATTTAATACAGACAACTAAACTTCTCTTTCGATTATTTTCATAATAAATTTGGACAATCAAAATGCGTTGTTGTGTTGTTAGCGATTCCATGATGATAAATGTCATATTTTTGACTTTTCATATGTCAAAGAATTGTTCAGAACAGATAACATTAAGTACTAAAATTCATTGATTGAAAGAAGGACCAACAGCTAGCTCACCCTGTATTTCGTTCAGATAGTATCAACAATGTACAAAACTTGTGCCGTTTGTTCATAGCACAACATTATAGTGGGTGATTCAATTTTTAGAAACGCTTTGTACAAATTTAGCACCAGTAAATTGTTTAGTACACAAGTAAAAATTATTTTTTAAGTAACCAGTTTACTAATGGGTACTTTAAATATAATTTTACTTGTGTACTATATATTATAAGTGCTAAATTTAACACGTACTAAATTGTACTAAATTTATTAATTTTTTTAAAAGCTTATAACACCCTCAGAGCTGCTTCTAACCTAGTTAGATCAAAACACCAAATGAAAGAAATGTAGAAGTAGTCCTAGGAAACAATTCTTATTTTTAATATTTGGGTGCTAGCTCGGCTAGTAATAGTTTATTTTTTAAATAGAAATATAGCTAAATATTAGTAATTTAAATTTTTTTGTACTTATATAAACAATTTAGTACATACAATTTTTTTTAAAAATATGTAATATTTTATTTATAACAACAATTGTAAACATAATATTTTAATGTGGCCAAGCGTTTAAAATCTTTAGTAAATTAAATAAATTGTCAGTATCCAAAGCGGTTCTAATAATTTGATCACCCACTGTATGTGAGCAACGTGGGAATTGGCCGATATAATTGTTTACTCAGTGATTTAGTCTAGACAAATCATCGCTGTGGACCATTCCAGAATTCAAAACAAAAATTAAACACAAACAATACAAAATCAGAATTAACGTCAATTATTTGATGTCTCATCTCCTTGTCACATAGCATTTCATTCTCTATATCTACTAGCGCTACTCTCCTCAAAATCTTCCGCTCTAATACCGCGATATTAGTTTAAGGGCATCCCGTAATAATTTGTTTTTTAAATTTATATACGACCTTTAATATCAAAAGAATTTATTACTCAAAAATAATACCTTTAAAGGTGATTTTATTAAAGAAATCACAAATAATGTATCGATCATCGTTAAAATTTTAATCAATCAAACGTCACAGAAAGAATTTATATTTAAAAGCTTACCAGATATATTTTATTTTTAATGTTAACGATATTTTTGGCCACCAAAAAGTATTTTAGGTAAATTTAGAAATTTAAATTACATATTACACGATGACACGACACCTATTCATTTTATCGTAAAGATACCTATGAAACAATTGCTCGAATTTGGAAGATGTATTATTCGTAGAAAATATTTCTTCGAAAATTTTGATATTACATACCTCGGAAAACAGTTCAACAATTTTTTTTTTGCTGGTTTTTGTTAAAATGATCCCCACGCAATGCTTCAATTGACTTCAAATTTTGTGTACAAGTCGACGATGGATGGACATTTATCATCAACATAACAATAAAATCATCGGTTTCGTTTTTGAGAAAATTTGTTTGGTAATTTTCTCTTCCACTGCAACCTATTCTAGACCCGAATGGACCTAAAAGTTAACACAAATTGTTTATTACTAAAATCTATCATTGTTCAAAATTTCGACCAAAACTATCAAGATTTGTGAGAATGGGAGGCAAAGCAAAAATAATAAAAATGTATGACTGGAAGGACGGACACCACATTTTTTTAATCGATGTTTTGGAGTCATGGTAACATAAAATCTGAAGCATAAAAATCTGGAACACAATTTTTTCGCGATTACTTTAGTGGAAAAAGTAAAAATATCCCATAATTCCCTAAATTGCTAAATTTTCTAGTTTACGATTTAGCCTTCTTTTTAAAGTCCGGGCCGGCCTATAATATGATGCTTAATAATTATTATGTCGGTGGCGTAATCTCTGCATATTATTCATTGTTCTATTATTTAGTTACAAAATAGATAGGCTATATCTGGCATTTATTCAATGTTGAATTATGCAATATTGATAAATTGTAATGATTCATGTACCGTCGTTTTTTAACATCACAATTAACTATTACTTGATTGATTTGATTTATTAAACTTCATATTTGGTTTATTTCTATTATTTAAAATTAAATAAATTCATACTACCTATTTTTATGCTAAAAACACCATGATTTATAATGAATTTTTAAATTAAGTAAACACTTCGCCTACTTAAGAAATCCGATTTATATGTGATGGCAGCCATATTAATTATAATGTCGTCATTAATCCGTTTAACTTAAAAATTGTTGATAAAATTTAAAAAAACAAAAGAATTTTATCTTTCTTATGTATTTTAATGTACATAATATAAATATTCGCTTAACGGAAATTTGATAATATTTTGTTTGTAACCTTGTAATTTATTCTTATGTTTTTAATGTACTAATTTGTATTTTTTGTTTTGTTTTGTTACAGTTGCCCCAATTGGGGTAGTATATTATACAATTACAATATGGGTAAATTATTATCAAAAATTTTTGGAAACAAGGAGATGAGAATATTGATGCTTGGCCTAGACGCTGCTGGTAAAACAACAATATTATATAAATTAAAATTAGGACAATCTGTGACAACAATACCAACTGTTGGTTTTAACGTAGAAACAGTTACATATAAAAATGTTAAATTTAATGTGTGGGATGTAGGTGGACAAGATAAAATTAGACCATTATGGCGACATTATTATACTGGTAATTATTTATTAGGGACTATATTATAGCCCAAAATCGTTGTTTTATTGATAATTAAATTTTTGATTTGTGCAGGTACGCAAGGTTTAATATTCGTTGTGGATTGTGCTGATCGTGATCGGATAGATGAAGCGAGACAAGAATTACATAGGATTATTAACGATAGGGAAATGAGAGATGCAATTATATTAATATTTGCTAATAAACAAGACCTTCCAGATGGTATGTATTTATTAAATTTTGATTTACATAATATTGCTTACAATCTATTTGTTATTTTTATTTTAGCTATGAAACCGCATGAAATACAAGAAAAATTAGGATTAACACGTATTAGAGATAGAAATTGGTATGTTCAGCCGTCGTGTGCTACATCTGGTGATGGTTTGTATGAAGGTCTAACATGGCTGACATCAAACCATAAATTATGAGAATAAATAAATTTTTCCTTCATTTCCTTTTTTTTTTTTTTTTTTTATTATTTAATCGTATTCTATTTTCTCCATAATTGTCTTTTTGAAACTAACATAAATATTTTATTGGTTGTATAAAGTATAAAATTGAGTGAAACTTTTCTAATTCACCACCTTTCCACTTTTTCTAACCACCTTCCTCCATCCTTCATGCCAGCAGCATCCTTGCGAATGAAGAATTAATATATATGTATGTACAAACCTATATATTTGTTTATGTCTCAATTTTGTTAATTAATTTGCCTTGTGCCCCAATTCTTTTATTAAACATATTATTATCGGTGATAAACATCATGTGATTGAGACGAAAAAAAAACCATACTAAAATTTTTTTTTAAATTAATAATTTAATTTATTAATTTTAAAAACTTAAATACATAAACAAAACAACAAGATAAAGTTATTTTAGATAATTATTATAAATAAATAATATTATTAAAATTATACATACATAGGAATATAAATCCAGAATTATTATTATTATCGGTAAATAATTAAAAAAATTATAATTTTTTTAATAAAATTTAGATAATATCACAAGAAACAAATTAATAATAATAATAATTTAAAAAAAAAAAAAAGAAATGAATAAATCGACGTGCCTATTTTTATGACATGTCAATCTAATCAATTACGTTTTATTTTTATTATGATTAATAAACAGAATAGAGTTGTCACGAAACATAATTAAATGCTTTAATTATTAAAATATTGTTTTGCCTAAAATACAAAAAAAACAAAAAAAAATATAAAAAATATTATAAATTAGTTTAAAAAACATCGATAATTTTATTTTATTTTTTATAAAATCTCAGCCGAACTAAAATGAAAATTTTGTATAATAATGTTTTATGTTAAAAAAAAATTAATTTAAATTTAATTATTAAAAAAAAAAAATATAAAATAAAAATTTAAAAACAAAAAACGCACATATTATTTTTATTATCATATTACTATTATTATTATATTAAATTCCAGTGTAATATATTTATAAAATAAATGAATATTAAAAAAAAGTAATAATAAATAATATTTAAAAATATATATTGTGTACGAGTTTGCGTTTATTTAATTTAAAGAGAGAAAAACTAGCCAAATTATTCTAGTTTTTAATTATTATTTTTTTAATATACATTCCGCGCGGCTTTTTATATTTTATTATAGTTTTTGTTTGTATTATTATTTTTTATTTTTTTTTATTTTAACTTTCACAGAAAAAAAACAATAAAATAATAAAAATTCAATGTTTATATATTATAAAAATAATTAAAAGATAAAATATATATGTCATAATTTAATATAAATGAAAAAAGAAGAACAAGCAAAAAATTTAAAATAAAAAATAAATTTAATTAATAAGAAAATTTAATTTAAATTGCAAGTGGTTTTATTATTTTGAATACAAATTTTTTATTATTCTACTACCTAGAGAAAGTAAAACCTTCGAAAATTCTCTCTGTAGAAACACAATCATTTGTAATGCTGTAAAAATATAGCCACAGCTGCTGATTGGATTAATGAGAATATTGTATACAGTGAGTCACAGTGAAAATGGTCCACCCATGGGTCTGATGGCAGGATAAACGTTTGGCGAAAACCAAATCAAGAAATGAATCCACACTGTTTCCGTGGCCATGTGATGGTTTGGGGTGCATGTTCGGCGGCTGGAGTTGGGAAACTTCATTTTATTCACCGAAACATGGACAAGTACCAATATTTAAATATATTTAAAGAAAATTTAATACAGAGTGCTGATAAACTGGGAATTATAGACACTTTTCATTTCTATCAAGATAATGATCCCAAGCACACGGCTGGAATTGTACGAGAATGGCTGTTGTGTAATTGCCCTAGCATAATCAAAACACTACTACAATCGGCTGATTTAAATATAATTAAAAATTTATGGCATAAATTGGAGTGTGAAATTAGGAAATCCAATATAAATGCTTTAAAAAGAGTCTTATTGAGGGAATGGGATACACCAGAAAACTTGTGGAATCTATTCCGAACCGTTTAAAACTAGTTATTAAGCAGAAAGTTTTTCCAACAAAATACTGAAGTAGTCTTAGGACTTTTTTATTGTGAAAACATCTTTAGCGGGGATAAGTCAAAAATATCATGTAAAAAAAGGAACCGAAATTGCAATTAAATACGAGTAAAACGGACACAAAATTCACCGAACTTGATTCGAATTACAATTTCCGTCAGATTAAAATGAAAAGGCACAAAAATTATGTATGAGTAGTGTAAGTCCCCGTCTGAATAAATTTAAGGTAGCTATTAATCTTTACTTGCAGGATCGCGCATTGGGTGCAGAAGCTCTGACAGTTACAAGGAGCTAGGACCGTTAATAAGTCCGCTCTGCACCCAATTAAAAAAATTGATAAAAAAAATAAAAAAAATAAAAAAAAAGTGATTTAAAAAACTGAAATGGAAACATTTGTAGTCTTACTTTGGCAATTTTACAACAACAATGCCGTGTATTTTCATTCCGGAATGAAGAGATTCATTCCGCTGAGAAGTAGGAATAACAAAATTCTCTTCTTCTCGTAGTTGTAGTGTTTACCACTAGAGTACATATATTAGATATATTTAGTTTTATGAGTTGGTAGTAAATAACAATTTTCAATTTTTCGATAAACCAGAATATTAAATTTTATTAATTATCATTTGGAATAATTAGACCTTATTCAATAATTTGATATCATTATTTTATATTTGTTAAAATTCTAAATAATAAATTATATTTTAGAGCTTGGTACCAACTGTTGAAACTAAAACAAAAAATTATTCTGAATAAGAATTGCTCTTACTTTGGGCAAAATTTCATTCCTATCCGGATAGGAATAACTTTTACCAAAGTAAGACGGCAAAAGATAAATTGACCCATACTTTAAATATTAAATACACTCGAGTCTCGAGTTGCATCATGCGACTTGCGTCGCAAAATATTGTAAAACTGTAAATCTATTTGCGCCGCATTTTGTTATTGCATTAAAACTGATTACCGTTAATAATTTCAAAACAATTTTTTTTTGGTTTCCGAGTTGCGTTGTTTTGAGTTGCGTCGCATTTTCTGTGGAACGTATTAGCGACGCAACTCGAGACTAGTGTATTATACATCTTATTAGCGAGCTGTGGAAATGGCGGTTAAATTGATACATAATAAAATAATAATTTTGAAATTGTTTAATCGGTATGCTATGTTTAGTATTGCTCATGCTGTTGCTGAGTTTGGTTATGCCGGGCATATAGCATGGGAAACAAAAACTATAATAGTGGTAAACAGATTCGAATGCCATTTTCTAAAGATACGCGCTAGGAAGAAGCCTGAGGGAGATATGCAACCGTCTTTCCAGCTGCTATGATTTTACAGTCAAAATAGCGCCTTTGCCTTTTGTCCAGTTGAATCGCCCTATTACATTTAATTCAAATCAATCAAATCAGCGATGCCACTTTGCTTTGTTCCACCTGGTTTGCCGTGACCATTCATAAAAGTCTAAATATGGAATCTTCAACAATTGCCGTGTAATGGTGAATTTTAAAGCGTTCAAAGCAGGTTTAGATGATTACCAGAACTATACTTGGCTCAAGCTCACCAAGGCATGCCTATACTGAAATATAGTCAGTTATAAATTTAAATTTTCTATTAAACAATTAATGTCGGTAAATTTCATCCTCCAAATCCAAAATAGAATAACTTATATTGACTTTTTAAGCCAAAATTATACCGTAATTTAAATACTGAGCGAACTGTAGCCGTCTACCTGCATTTATTTCTCAGGCCCATCGAAGAGGCTTGAAATGATTCAATAGTTGCGTTGAGGTGAACTCACCCGTTGCTTCTTTATATATCAAGTTTTCGCTAAACAATTGAATTAAAAATGATAGTTTAAATTTAGTTTACCTATAAATAGCGCATCAAATTTAAATTTAAGTATAGAAAAATGACGGCTCGGTAGCAGCTATCGCGAGCGAATAAAAAACAGCAAGTGTGCTATATTAGGCCCGAATTTATAGTCGTAACTATTGCTATTGCTATAGCATCGATTTTCGAAAATCATTTTAAAATGATGTATAAAATTCGATACGAATTTCGAATTTATTTTCTTGTCTTGGATATATTGTAGCAACGTTTATAGTAAGCGTATTTCCTTGAAAAATTTACAACTACAATTGCGTAGGATAAACCCTCGCAAGAATAACATTAACCCAAAAAAATATTAGGTTAAATTAAACCCAATTCTAATTTTTGGTTATGATACCTGCCACCAGATCATATTACATATTAAATTTATATTTTATTTCGAAAAGTTGGCTTTTGCCAATTAAATCAAATTGACTATTTTCTTGGGAAACAAATAAACCCAAAATAGTTTGGATTCAATTTAGGTCAACAAAATACGCTAAATGATGGATTTTGATCACTTTAACCATTGTTACATTACAAATAAATTTTATAGTGAGGTTTATAAATACGAAAACTGTTACTACATATAACAGTAGTTATAGTTGGAGCAACGACTATAAATTCGGGCCTTAGTTCTTTCCAATCGACCATCGTAATCTAGCAAAGACAAGAACCATAAGTGCATACAATTACTTACAGTGTTCGATTGGAAAGCCATTATCAACTAAAAGTGAAGGTAATAATAAAGAAAAAGTTACGTTGGTTTTATATGGCCAATGTAATTGATATTTCTGAATGTGCATGCTAATAAAACAAGCAGGCTTTCTAAAGAGGGAATTCTTGCCGGTATTGTGAGAAACTTTTGAAAATTAATTTTAAGTTCCAATGGAATGTATTTTATTTAAATTGTCGTACATGTAGAGACATCTCTATTTCGATGTTTTTACTAAAAAAAAAAAAATTCGAATCGATTCTATGAATGGTGAGTTTCTTTGGTTTATTTGAAAAAGCCTTTTCCGAATGGACATTTTATTCGCCTCTTAACATACTAACACTGGCATCTGAAGGTGAAATACTGAGTTTAAACGAAACACGGTGAATCAATTTAAATAATCGTTCTGTTGCAATTTTGCTATCATCAGAGTAAATAAACATCTAAATTAATTTACTTATTACTGATATTAATATAAATATGTACCTTTCTAGGGGCCACAGGAAATATTTTATAATTGGTTGGTTAGCGGCCTAGAAATAACTTTTCTTTTATAGTCCTTTTAAAGCACCTAACATGATAATTTTAATAAATAACTACTAGGTAGTAAACTTTTATGTGTCATTCATATATGAATGACGTGGCCTTATATGTTATTTTTATCAATATTTAGGCCATGTGGCCGTGCCATTCGTATATGTATGACGGTTATTTGTTTGAATTGCATTTTATTTGTTCACGTATTTGGCTCATTGCTTGACGCGACCTCCCGAGATATTTTCTCCATAATTAGTTAAACTTTTTGAAGAGAAATATATGTAGGTTCATACATGGTATTCACGCCATTTATTAAGTACTTTCACTCATTTGTAGCTAAAATTTTTTTATTCAACTGGTCCAAACGGTTGCAATAATATTCAGAATTAACTGTTTTACCTTTTTTAAGATAATTAATCAACAAAATCCCTTTTACATCCCAAAAAACTAATGCCATGACGTTTTTAGCCGATCGTTCTGACTTCACCTGTTTTGGAGCTGAACATCCAGCTTCAGTCCACTGTAAACGTTCTTGTTTCGGTTTAGGATCATGATAGGTAGATCCAAGTCTCATCCATAGTTATAAATCTACGCACAAAATCAGTTTTATTCTGCTTAAAATGCTTCAAATTACGCTGAGAAATTTGTTTTCAATTCAGTTTTTGATGAGTTGTTAACGAATGCGGCACCAGTTTCCCAAGCAGCTTTTTCATACGTAATTTAATTATTCATGTAAAATATGGAGTGCTCGTTCATCCGAGATGCCTATGGTATCAGCAATTTCACACCTAGTTAAACTTGGATCTTCACAAACATACACTTGCTCAATGATTTCTGGTGTTGTTGTACTTTTTGGACGTCCACTACGTGGTTCATCTTCAACGCTTGAACGAACACGTTTAAACTCTAAAACCCATCGATGCACAGTTGGAAATGAAGGAACAGATTCATTGTATGAATTTCTGTTGCTGATAAACCTTCCAAATCAAATAATTTTATCACTGCACGATATTCGCTTTTTCCCATTGTAAACGAATATTCTGACACATTAATGGCTTGTAAACAAATAATGAATTGCCAGATCGAAATAAAAATTTTCATGTGTTCAAATGAAAGATGAAATATTAAAATGGCGTATACATTTTGATTCATTTACTGGTTAATAGATATCGCTTTCAATACTTTTCAACACACCTTTATTTATACTTAAGGCGGGAAAATGCTCACAAGAGGCAGGATCGTAAATGCCAGTCTGGGGGAATCCTCCGTCAGAAGATTTGCAAGCAGAGGTACGCTGCAGGATGGCATACTGTCCCCCCTACTTTGGAACTTGGTCATAAATAACATGTTGCTAAGACTGGAGGATAGTGGCCTATTGCTATTAGTGTCCATGGTAAATATCCCGCTACCCTTAGTAAGCGTATGGAAAATGCCCTGGGCATTCTTTCATTATGGGTGTATCTTTCAACCATGTGGGTTGAATGTGAACCCGCACAAACCCGGATTGATTCTCTTCTCTGGGAAATATAAACTTCCTCATATCGATCCACCCATTTTAAATGGTTTCAGCTTGACTTTTATAGATGAAGCGTAGTTTCTGGGTGTTGATTTCACCATCACATTCACAGCCTACAACAAGTAACAACACAGCACCTGTATCCATCGTGTACTAAGCTTGAGAGAGCATTAACGAAGTAGTGGATTACATAAATCCACTGCTTCGTTAATGCTCTCTCAAGCTTAGCTTCAATCTATTTCAACGCGCATTGAACCGAGTGCGTCGCCAAAAGATGTCCTATATGTTATATTATTTGCGAAAAAAATTGTCCGATATTTATCCAAATATTTTTATCACCTAAAGAATATTCTGTGGTATTAAACAAAAACAGGATATCTGCAAAAATTCACTTTTTCAGTTTTTGCTGCTGTTCGTTCCAGAATCTGAAACGTCACCTTATAATTTAAATAATTTTCCAAAAGCTTCATTATTTTCGAAACAATATGTGGAAAGGCAAAATTAGGTATCATAGTAATTATTGGAATAAAGCTATATTTTGGATTATTTTACTGTTTTAATTAATACATTTTATGCATAATTGATAATTAAATTCAATGTAATTAAAAAGTTTAACATTATGCAATACGTAAAATAATTCAAAATATTAAAAAAAACTCAACTCAAATTTTAAATGCGTATTTGCAGATATCCTGTTTTTGTTTAATACCACAGTTTAACACCCTATTTCTTTGCTTGGGTAGGAAGGGCGCAACAAAAATGTTTGCCTATAGGGCGCGAGGATTATAAAACATTTTTTGAACCACCCTGTGTAGGACGCGGTAAAGCAGGCCGGTCTCCACTCGCTCGCCACGACGAAAAAAAATTGGCACGAGCTTGTGCCAATTATTGTTTATTGGGTAAAATTGGTATGAATCCCGCTAAACAATTTAAGCGAATTCGCAAAATACGTCGCATAAGCGTACTATTAACGTATCACTTTTTTGTTTTGCACTAATACATTCTCACACTTAAATAAAATATAGCAAAATTCTTCGCTGATGTTTCGTAAACGTAACACCAAATTCCTTTATGAAAATTAATGGAATAATATAAAGAAACGATAACCATTTAGTTTTGAGTTTTCGATCGCCATTACGTATTTTTGTGTTCATCAATTTTTTTTTTAATAAATAAATAACTAAGCAAATATTTAATGTCCCAATTTGATTTAGAAAAATATTATTTGTGGCCTAATATTTTTTTTAGAATAAAAACAAACATACTTAAGAAACTATGTATAAGTTTTTTAGAAAAGGAAAATTGCAAATCTAAAATTGCAAATGCAAATAATCCATATCGATAAAAATGTCACGTTATTATTTCACTAATCACGTGACGTAAATGCACCACCTCAAGCGAACTGTTTACGAACTACTAACACATTGATAACTCCTCGCAAAAAGTCTAATTATCATAGGACGGGAATGACGGAACTGCTTCGTTATTGCAACACCAAAGTGTTACGTTTACGAAGAGTTGTATGAACAAAATTCTTCGCTACTGTTACGTAAACGTAACACCTTGTTTGACGGGAAACAAAACTGATTGTGATCATGCGCATTACTTGTGACGAAGAGAACCAAAACATCACAATATCCATCTTTTTTGAAATTTTGTCGTGACGAAGTGAGCGTAATTTGTGTTTTACTCTCAATTATTTGTGCTAATGCCAAAAATATTTAATAGAGAATTAATAATAATTGTAACAAAACAATAACAAAAAACATAAATGAATAATTAAATTTTGAAAATGAAATGTTACTTTAGAATTATTTTAATTTAAAATTGTTTTTGTAACAAGACTTGGCTCATACATAAGTTTAATTTGTAATTTCAGTTAGAGAATTTTATTTGATCGCTATCGGTGGCAAAACGCGCGACATTCATGTTATTAAAGGTTTATTATACATTTCTTTCAGCTTGTCAGCAGCTTGAATTTAATTTACTTAAATAAAATAAAAAATCCTAAAAACTGCAAATCTAAATGGGAGACAAAGACAAGTCTAGATTTGGTATATTTTATTATCTCACTATCCAAAATGACATTTGTAAATAGATTTGCATTTTATAAAGAAAAACAGAGAAAATATAATTATTTGTTATGTTAGTAGTTGTAAGTATAATATACCAATTTTTTCATGACATCTTGACAATTTTAGTTCGTCGCGACACAATTTCAGTTCGTCGTGGCGAGTGGAGGCCGGCCTCATTAACCGGTCAATAACCGGTCTTCTGGCTAATTGTACTAGATTAGTCTCAGTCTACACTTCTACAGCCGCAAACTGTGTGATATGGTAAACCTTAAAATTAAAATAGACCAGACTAAAAAACACTTCTACACAAAACATTGAAAAAATGGCAATGATGTTCGCAAAACCTGACAAAATGTGAATAATATAATTGGTGAGCATCATGGTAATCCTGAAATCAGAGAAATTAATGATCATAATGATGTTACTATTTCGGATTCTGTAGCTATTGCAAATGAATCTAACCCTTAAGTAGCTGTAACCTATAGACGGAATAAATAAACGTTGCAAATTAACAGCATGCCAGATACAATAATATAAAAGTAGCAGTAACCATGGTAACATATTTAAAAAAACATCTTAAAAATAAAAAATGAAAATTCTCTTGAATGTTTGTTTATGCTAGATTTTTGACGTTTTACTCGAATTTTTTTTTGTTGTTTATTTTTCAGGGATGTATTTGAAATTTAAAGGAATAAATGGTTATTAATTCTTAAATTAGTGTACGAAAACTAATAGCGTAATTATTCAAATTTGATATAATTATCTCGTCTTGACGGAATAATTAAATAGAGCATAATTTGATTTAGTAGTGTAATATTACACAGTTAATGTAAAATACGAACATAATTTAACCATTTTTAGTACATTTTAGTACTATAATTAATTATCCTAAATACCCATAATTAATTGGAATATACTTCTACTTCTCGGAAAATTCAGGTGGATGGCTTCGATCAATTTGTCAAAAAATTTAAAAAATGAACGTTTTCTGTTTTCTATTGTGTATGTGCGCGTTTATTTTATTTTGCAGGCTCAAACATTCACTGATTAGAAATAAATAAAACTCTTCGATTTCTTCTTTTCTTGATTTTTTGGATTGTTAATTTTTTTTTCAAATACAAATTAAAAAGCTTTACAAATTCGCTTCAGTGCTAAAAGTAAATAACATTCATTGCCGCCTATTTCAAAATTTGATGTCTAATAACAAAAACAAAATAACTAGTTTGCGCATTTGACGAAAGGAGGGAGGGTAGTAGTTTACTTTTACCGTCAAGACGATAAAGGCGATGATTCATGTACAAATTTTGTCTGGCACTGGCAGACATAAATAATAATCGCTCTGATTGGTTAATATTTTTTTGTCTTATACGATAAAAACGAAATTCATACTTAAGCGATACATGTATAAAATTTTGTCGTATGGACATTTTTTGACATTTTAATAAAGCATAACCTAAAAAGTATTTTTATTTTTATTCTTTTTGAAATTTGAACCATATTGATTTGAATAAACATATCATATAATTTAGTAGAAGTAAATAATGTATAATTCGAAAATTAACAAAAAGCATATGTAAAATAAATATTGGTCTCTTATATTATTTTGTTCTCACTGCTGTCAAAGTTTTTAAGGTTATGTATTTGTCTTATACAAAATTGAGCAATGTTCAATTTTTAATTTTTGTCGTACGATAAAAAAATATGGCCGACCTTCAACCAATCAGAGGGATTATTATTTATGTCTGCCAGACAAAATTTGTACATGAATCATCGCCTTAATTCCAAATTATGATCATAAAATTAATTTTTAGAACTATAATTAATTTTGCCGTCAAGACAAGGCTATTATCCAATATTTATTCCACTCAATTTAAAAAAAAAATCTGTTTTGAAAAATTTCGAAATGAAATTTATTCAAGTACGGCACTTATTCGGAAATACTTTTTTTGATAAAGAGGAGTATATAAAAGAGTAGTAAGACTATAAAAAAAATTTGCTCCATTTTTTGTGACGTAAATCAATGTGATTTTTTATCAACCCCCTAAGCAATTAAGCATGTATTATATCGCTGGGCTAACCTGATCGAACTGTGATGAATATATTTCCGAAAATTTAGAAATTTAGTAATTTGGATAATTTAAAAAATTTCGTGAAGGTCAACGAGGTAAATAGATAGTTCGTAGTCCGACTATCCGAAAATAAATCATATATTGTAATTTAACTTCCAGTTGGAAGATTACTAATTTAACTGTGCATTTTTTGTTATTATTTTTATTATTAACTTCACATTCATCATTCAAAAATATATAACTAAATCCGATAGCACGGTGAGGAATAGCTAATAACAAAAAGTAAAATTTTCGAACGACTTGTTCAATTATTTGATTTTGTCGGCTCTCGAAACCAACATAATAAACGGGCCTTAGAAATTCAAAATGCAAAACGTTCTACATACGGTAGCCAACTTGCGACTGAGATATCCCAAAATGAATATGATTATGGTAACAACAGAAACAAAATTAGAGAAACATTATAACCGTACAATAAACTTTAAGAGCAAAAAAAACCAATAATTGAAAAATATAATTATTTCAACCTTGGCGTTGAAAATTTGTTGTTTCATGCAATCGTTATTGTTGCATTAATTATATCCGATGACAAATACTTTTAGATGTAATTGTTACTGTTGTCCGATGAATCATGACATAAGATTTAGGCTGTGGAATTCGGCGGACAAAATACTATGTTGCCCTAAACCCGACAAAAAAACAAACGAAATTAAATTTGTTATCTCAATAATTTGAAAAGTTTTGAATTATAGTCAACTTCGTTCTATCTATTCTTCAAGCAAAAGTTAAAAGATCTCAACTTCATTTGAAAAATGATCGCAAACTAAAACAATTCTTTCTGACTTATGCTTTCTGTCTCTTTTGTTCAACTAGATTACGATATAATCAAGTTAGGAAACGCGGTAATCCTAAAAGCGTTAAAATCGTGGTGTGACAGACTGAAAAAATGTGTTAGCTAGTTTGGATCTGTCAGGGGTGAAATGAATCATACCAACCTAACGAGCAAACAGTTTTTTCTCAAAATAATAAAAAAGTAAAAAGTATTTCATTGAGGATGCGGACATGCGGTGTCAGTAAACAAATGTCATTGAATACGATTCTGTGCTGAGATGTTCTAACATCACTTTTTTCGATGTTCGATAGTGTTCATGTCTCTTTTCTCCAGAATAAAATTGTACACTATTTCAATTTTTGAATTATGCTTTCTTTATTGCGATCTCATCATTGTAGAATAAATATATCTGCTATTCCATTTTTTTCACATCGATAAAGAAAACTTGGGTGGTAAAAAGTGATGAATGTCGATGGCTTAATATGAATAAGGCGTAACATCAAAATTTTTAAAATTGGGTTTTTGTTTTTCTACGACGCCTTTGGTTGATTTACACCATAGACTAAATAAAATTTCATAAAGACTTCTCATGAACCCTAATTTTCAAAAAATAAAAAAACAACAACAAAAAATGGAAAATACAGCAGAACCGTAATAACTTTATTTTCTTACTCTCTTCAAATCAGACTGTATGTTGTTAATTTCTCCCTACCATAAATATGTTTTTCATTTGTTTTGTTATTCGATAAATACATACATAAATAATATTGACGATTGTAAAAGTAAAGAAAGCGCCTCTCGAGGACAATAGTTAAAATGATGCACCTGATAAAATGACATTTGTCATAAATGCGACGAAAGAAAATTTAGCATTGCGTTAATTGAAAATTGTTTTTTTAGTCCAAAATTGGAATTATTTACAATTATTAGCAATCCGGTAAGTAAAAATTGTGTTTACAGATCAAAAATGGAATTATTTATAACAATTTCAAACGTCAAATTATCAGGTAGCTCAGTTTAAAAATATTCCACTAGGTGGAATCCGTGATGCTCCAATCGTCAATAGTTTAGCTAGATATTTCGAGCCATGTGTTCGTGATGTGATGCAATTCCGATAAATGAAGAGGGAAAAGGCAAATGAAATATTTTTGTTTCAAGTTAGCTATTGTTTTTTTTACTTTTCGTTTTTTTACTTGTTGTTGTAATTTATACGTTACTAGAATTGTGGGTCGTTACAAAAAAGAAATTACCATTTGTTTACATATTTAGGGATTATTGGTATTTATTGAATCATGATTCCAACATAATTCATATTTTTCATTATTTTTTATGTGTTTATTTTATGTGTTTACAATTTGTATGTGTGAGTAGTACATATAAACAAAACGTGCACTTGTTTGCAACAAATAAATAGAAAACTAAAAACATTATACGAGTACTACAATATGTAGAAAATAAGCGCTTCTTGGATAGTTTCCATATAATAACTATACAACATACAAGGTATGTTCCAACCAATCGACATATCGCCATTTTTCCTTTTAGTGACGTCACTTTCGGATAGATAGTTTCCTAATTATGTTATTGGTTTTGGATTTTTTTTAAAGTAACAAATATATCGCTATAAAAAATTCGAGATAAAAGTTTCAGTTTTGTTACTCGATTCATAAATCATTTTTAGTCATGAGTAGAATTTTTTAAATCTTAATACAGTAATAATTCACTTCGTAGAGTATTAAAATCGATTAATCGAAAATTTATTTCCTCGAATAAAGTGTAAACCGATTTAGTGAAATTTGATTTGAGCGGTGGAAATGGGATTCTAATTTAATTTTTAGATGAAGTTCTCGAATATGGCCAAGTAGGATGGAATTTGATTATTCCTTAACCGATTTTAGTGAAATCTGATATCTGACATGTGCGTTGCAAATGTAATTCTTAAATAATTTCTCTATGAAGTTCTGGAATATGGCCAATTGTTAAGAAATTTGGCTATTTCTTATCCGATTTTTGATCTGCATTCCCAGCAGATAATCCCAACAGCATATTTCAGACATATTTATTATACATCTGCCGGAAAATTTAATCACAATCTGTTAAATAAAATAATGTAATAATAATTAAGATACGTATTCCATTTCAAATTTGAATTGATTGTTTTTAGGGAATACACTATATGTATTTTTTGTATGTCAAAATTATGGCTCTTAGGGATTATGGAGAACATAAAAAAAAAAAAAAAAAAGAAAGAAACGAATAAAGAGCAGTCGAGAGCAAATAATGGTAGAAAAAACATCTCGTCGTCGTGTATTACAGTCCATTTTAAAATAAAATAAAAATTATAAAGAAAAGTAATTGTGTTGTTTTTTATAATTATATTAAAATTCGTTGTTGATTAACTTGTTAATTTGAGACAAGAATCCTATTTTAAATCTTTGAATTTGTCGGAAATGAAATTCGGCATATCAGATTGAATGGAAATATTCAACCAAACACAACGACAAAGAATCTTCGATAAAAGACAAAGAATCTTCGATAATAAGCAGTATTTATTAACACCTTCGGCAATTATTAAAATTAAATTAAATCTTCGAAAATAACCGGCATTTATTATCAATTGGAATTGATAATCAAGGAAATATATCTTCAATAAAAATTTATTAAATTTTTCGAAAATAATTGGCATATTATTTAAAACATTGGTCATTCGAGACGGATCGCAAACAAAAAAAAAAAAATTCAACAAAGGAAAACCACATGGGAAAAAGTAACGGAGAAAAAGCATACCGTTATTAGTACGGATTATTCAAGTAATTCCTTTTGTTTTTTATATTTTATTTAATTTTAAGATATTATTTTATGTAAATTCATTAATTTATCCAATAAGTGTATGGAATGAAAATGAATTAGCATAGTTTTGTTTTATTATATAAATTTATTCGAGAAATTTATACTTTTATATACACATAAGTGCATTTAAATTATTGTACGAGTTATTAAGATACGATCGCTGCGCATTATTTAACTATAATTTAAGCAAATTTAATAATTTTCTAAGTACATACGGTTAGTTTAGTTGAATTGTAACAATTTAAAATTTCAAAATGAGTGTTACTAGTGAAACCGATAGAGATAATGTCGTTCTATTGTCCGTTCTAAATTCTATTGGCCACAGCAGTTATTTTGGCTGAATCATCTAACAACCAATTAGCACCTTGCAGAGCTCTTTTGGACAGTGGATCCGATTCTAATTTTATTACGAAAAATCTCTGCAATTTATTGCAACTTCGACTGACAAAAGTAAATATTCCGATTAATGGAATTGGGGCTAATCCCAACTTTATTAAATATCAAACGTGGGTTACAATAAAATCCAGAACTTCGAATTTTAAAAAATCTATAAAATGCTTAGTACTCCCTAAGATTTCTGAAAAGCTACCTTCGATTTCAATTAATGTTCCATCACTCGAACAGATTTCAAAATTGAATTTGGCAGATCCAACGTTTTATCGACCAAATGCAATTGACTTCTTAATCGGAGCAGAGTTATTCTTCGACATAATAAGCTTTGGAAAACCTACTATGGTACGAGGTTTTCCACCATTATATGATTCAGCATTTGGTCTCATTGTATCTGGAAAAGTACGTTCAAATTCTATTGCGCAAAATAAAATTCAAAATTCTAACTGTTCAATGGCCTTCATTAATGTTTCATCATCTAATTTATCGAAAAGTTTAGAAAAGTTTTGGCAATTAGAAGAAGTAAAGGTCAATAATAATTATTCAAACGAAGACATGCTAGTTGAAAAACACTTTACAGAAAATGTGGTTCGTGGCAGTGAAGGTAGATATACAGTAAAAATTCCATTGAAAAACAATATTTATGAATTAAGGGATTCCTACCAATCAGCCTTTCAAAGATTTTTGTGGTTAGAACGAAAACTAGATAAATCTCCAAATCTAAAATCAGAATATGTGAATTTTATAAATGAGTATAAAAATTTAAATCACATGGAGTTAGTCGAAAACAAGTTAGATATCAATTCTTCAATAGGTAAAGTATATTATATGCCGCACCACCATGTAATTCGTGAAAGTTCAACTACTACGAAATTGCGCGTAGTCTTCAATGCGTCTTCTAAGACTCAAAATGGTATTTCACTAAATGAAGCGATGTTCAGTGGCCCAGTCATTCAACAAGACTTAGCTAGTATTCTGTTAAGGTTTAGGAAGCATCTCGTGGCATTAACAGGTGACATAACTAAAATGTACAGGCAAATTTGGATTGATCCAAATCAAAGAGATTTGCTCAGAATACTGTGGAGAGATTCGATAACGAAAGAAATTGAGTGTTATAGGCTCACAACCGTTACTTATGGCACTGCTAGTGCGCCTTATTTGGCCACTAGAACTCTTCTTCAATTGGCCTGCGATGAATCAGAATATTATCCGTTGGCTTCAGAAATAGTAAAGTCAGACTTTTATGTCGATGACTTGTTAACAGGTGCACCTACAATTGAAAGTGCCAACGAAATAAAGCAGACCATAATAAGCCTTCTTTCAAAGGGTGGTTTCGAAATTCGAAAACTTGCTTCAAATGAACCAGGTGTAGTACCATTCAACAATAATTTGGAATCTCCGTCCAACGCCATTTCAATTCTCGGCATGAAATGGGATGTTCAAAAAGACACCTTTTGTTTCGATTTCCAAAATATTGTCTGCCATAATGAATTTACAAAGCGATTTGTTCTATCTGAAATTGCTCAATTGTTTGACCCCATAGGAATTTGTGGTCCAGTAGTGTTCATCGCCAAGCGTTTTATGCAAAAACTGTGGATTCATTCAGAATTATCATGGGATGATCCATTGCCACCTGACTTAACAGAATATTGGAAAACTTTTCGAACACAACTTTTGGATCTTAAAGTAGAGATTCCACGATGTGTTTTATTATCAGAACCCGATATTATCGAGATTCATGGCTTCGGAGATGCTTCTGATGTTGGATATGGAGCTGCTATTTATATCGTAAGTAGAAAAAAAGGAGGTGGTTCTGTAGTAAATCTATTATGCGCAAAATCAAGAGTTGCGCCAATTAAAAAACAGACTATTCCTAGATTGGAGTTGTGTGCTGCATTGCTTGTCGCAAAATTAATGCATAAAGTCTTAAATTCTTTAAATACTTGTGTTAATAAAATAGTTTGTTGGTCAGATTCAGAGATAACTTTATTTCGCATAAATTCGGATCCGTCAAAATATCAGCAGTTCGTAGCTAACAGAATAACTCAAATTTTGGAATTTACAAACTCCAATCAGTGGTGGTATGTCCCATCTAATTTGAATCCGGCAGATCTCTTATCTCGAGGAGTTTTACCAGAGGATTTTAATTCAACTTCGTTATGGTGGTACGGTCCAGAATTTTTAAAATTTAATACATCTGATTGGCCAAAACAAAAAATGTATAGTAAAACTAATTATGATGAAACCGAATATAACAAAA
The DNA here is from genome assembly GCA_963556165.1 of Tipula helvola. Classification (NCBI taxonomy): domain Eukaryota; kingdom Metazoa; phylum Arthropoda; class Insecta; order Diptera; family Tipulidae; genus Tipula; species Tipula helvola. Next base: position 201,218,872 of record OY744483.1, read on the forward strand.
AATCTTTGAATGTATTTACACATTTAACAGTAGAAGAATGGGAAGTATTCTCACGATTTTCAAATTTAGATAGGTTAATTTCTGCAATTGCTATTTGTAGGAGGCTATTCAACAATTCAAGGTTATCTAACTCACAAAAGATATATGGAAGATCCTCACCAAAAGAATTGCAGGAAAGTGAAATTAAATTAATCAAAATAAGTCAATTAAGTAGTTTTGGAAGTGAAATTAAATGTTTACAAGAAAATAAACAAGTAATGAAAACTAGTAAACTTGTGTCTTTGAACCCTTTCTTAGATAAAAATGGTGTTTTGCGGATAGGTGGAAGACTGCAAAATTCTGAATTATCATTTGAGAGTCAGCATCCAATAATTTTGTCTAAATCACACGAATTTTCAAGACTTGTAGTAAGATCCGAGCATATTAGATTATTACACGCCGGTTCTCAAACTTTATTATTTAATATTCGTCAAAGATTTTGGATAGTTGGAGGGAGAAATTTATGTAAACGTGCCGTGCATGATTGTATAATATGCTTTAAAGCTAAACCTGAACTTCAAGGTCAGATTATGGGAAATCTCCCTGAACATAGGGTATCGATTCCACAAAAAATATTTAATTTTACGGGAGTGGACTTTGCTGGACCATTTCTGATGAAGCACAAATTAAGAAAACAAGTTGTTACGAAATTTTATATTGCAATTTTCGTATGCTTTAGTAGTAAAGCTGTACATATAGAGTTGGTAGAAGATCTAACTACACAGTCGTTTATAGCAGCACTAATTCGTTTCGTGTCACGAAGAGGATTTTGTGCTCATATTTATTCCGATAATGCAACCAATTTTATTGGAGCTAGAGCGGAGTTGAAAGAACTAGAAAAAATATTCTTTAGTCAAATTTCCAAAAATAAAATTATTGATTTTTGTGTGAAGCACAAAATTGAATGGCATACTATCCCACCAAAGTCACCACATTTTGGAGGATTGTGGGAGGCAGCGGTAAAAAGCGCAAAACATCTAATGCAAAAAATCATTGGTAAAGCCACATACAATCATGACGAATACCACACCTTATTTTGCCAAATCGAAGCAATACTAAACTCTCGACCTTTAATTCCTATATCAGACGATCCCCACGACTTAAATTATCTTAGCCCTAATAATTTTATAACAGGCAATATTTTGACCACACTTCCAAATCCTTCTTTGGAACACCTAGATTTTAATAAGTTAAGTCGTTTCCAGAGAGTCCAACACCTTCAACAACAATTTTGGAAGCGTTGGTCTCTTGATTATATATCTGGACTTCAGCAAAGAAACAAATGGCGTGAAACTTCACCAAATGTGAAGGAAGGGGCCTTAGTATTATTAAAAGAGGATAATGTTCCACCTCAAATGTGGTTGTTAGGAAGAATAACAAAAGTTTTTCAAGGTAACGACGGGTTTATACGTGTTGTCCAAATTAAAACTCAGAATTCTGAATTCAAAAGAGCAATTCACAAAATAGCTGTATTGCCGTTGGAATCGGATGATTGAAATCATTTGAGTAGTTTTGAAATTTTAAATTGAACTAGAATTAATTCAGTTTTGTATAATTTGTTTTGTTTTTTAGAAATAAGAAATCTAAATTATGTGAATTAAATATTTATATTTAAGTTTTGAAATATAGGCTATTTCAAGGGTGGCGATATGTTAAATAAAATAATGTAATAATAATTAAGATACGTATTCCATTTCAAATTTGAATTGATTGTTTTTAGGGAATACACTATATGTATTTTTTGTATGTCAAAATTATGGCTCTTAGGGATTATGGAGAACATAAAAAAAAAAAAAAAAAAGAAAGAAACGAATAAAGAGCAGTCGAGAGCAAATAATGGTAGAAAAAACATCTCGTCGTCGTGTATTACAGTCCATTTTAAAATAAAATAAAAATTATAAAGAAAAGTAATTGTGTTGTTTTTTATAATTATATTAAAATTCGTTGTTGATTAACTTGTTAATTTGAGACAAGAATCCTATTTTAAATCTTTGAATTTGTCGGAAATGAAATTCGGCATATCAGATTGAATGGAAATATTCAACCAAACACAACGACAAAGAATCTTCGATAAAAGACAAAGAATCTTCGATAATAAGCAGTATTTATTAACACCTTCGGCAATTATTAAAATTAAATTAAATCTTCGAAAATAACCGGCATTTATTATCAATTGGAATTGATAATCAAGGAAATATATCTTCAATAAAAATTTATTAAATTTTTCGAAAATAATTGGCATATTATTTAAAACACAATCAAAGGAAAATAAGAAAAAGTGGGTGACGGCACGCGCAGCATTATTGTAACTTCTAACGATAGTGTAGCGTCCAGGAATTGGTAAAACCATTTTAGAATCTCATTTCCGTAGTGCATGTCGAATTTCAAGGAAAGGCCCAGTTCTATCCTAGTAAGCCATATTCCAGAACTTTATCTAAAAATAATTTTAGGATCCTGTTTCCATCGCAAATATAAAATACCACTAAAATCGGTTGAGAAAAAGCCAAATTTTTTCCTACTTAGCCACATTGCAGAATTTCACCTAAAAATCATCTGAGAATTGCATTTCAAACGCATATGTCAAATTTAACTAAAATCTGTTTTAAAAATAGCCAAGTTCAAAAATTGGCCATATTCCAGAATTTCATCTCATTTCTATTGTACACATCGAATTTCATCATGATCGGTTAAGAAATAGCAAAGTTATGATTTTATGTTGTTTTTATATATTTTATGTTGTTATGTTATATTTTATTAATAAAATTAAAAATCTAAAGATTTGAAACGAATATTTTATCAAAAATTTAATTAAAACCAAAATATTAATTCGCAAAACGCATATAAGTATACCATATTTAGTTAATGCATAAATACCTATTGAAGAAACCGATTTAGAAAAAATATGGTGAATATAAATAGTAATAGTACAACAACCGTGCTGTTTATGTGCTTTTATTTATTAGTTGTTTGATATGTTTCATGATTTTTGCTAATAATAATTTTCATTGCAATTTATGATTTGATAAATAAATCTGGAGCGTCATTCCTTACTTCAAAATGATTCGACGTGAATTATTATTCGACAGTTTTCGAGTATTCGGCATGAATCCTATTCAAAATTTGCTATAAATTTGGGCGAACAGAAATGTTTTACTTAGCAAATTGTATTATAAATAAAAACCCTGACGATTCGCTGGTATATTCCGTCATTTTCCGTCTATTTTTAAATAAAATTAATTTGGGCAGAAAAAGAAGTTGGCAGCACTGATTTATATAATAATTTGAAATAAACTTTTTATAACGAATGTTTTTCTAACGTAACTAGAAACCGAAGTGTCCAAAAAATTTTCCGTCAAGCCTACATCTTCTTTTATCGGTAAGTTGAAAACATTATTATTTTGGCCATTAATAGTTTTACCCCGCGAATGAAATTTACATGTCAAATTGAAAATCAAGGGGGTTTAGCCTGTTTTATATTTAATCAACATTTTATCAATAAAATTCCCCATAAGTTTAACTATATTCAATAAGATTTGATTTCGAAATACAAGAAAAATAATAAAATTTCACTAGATCCAAATTAGCCCATTAAACGGATATTATTTTATTTATTTATTCAAATTTCTAATTATTCCAATTAGTTCATTCATACCAAATTATACGAAAATCTAATAATTTAAAAAAAACTGCATAGTTTCTGGTAAGATCACCACAAATGATTAAAGTCTCTCCAGGAATATATTTGGATCTCAAATTTTCTGTGTATGCAATACATAATCGCCCAATTAACAAACTTTATCAAGCATCTACGAATTTGCAATCAACATTGTTAGGATATGAACGTGGTAAAATAAAGCGACGCGGTTCACTATTAAGCAAGTATAAAAATTTAATGAACATAACATAGAATTTTTCAAATTAGAATTACAGTAACTCGATTTAAGGGACCCCCGATTTAATGGACTCAATTTGTATTTAAGGGATACAATTTTTTTTATTATTTGATATTTCAGACAATCCATGAAAGTCAAGATATATCCCTTATGACTTTTTGTTAAAAAACAGATTAATTTTCTGGAATATGCTGAATTAGAAATTTACTTGGCTATTTCTTTACCACCTATGATAAAATTCGATACGTCCGATGGAAATGGGGTTTTAAAATGAATTTTGGAAGGAGTTCTGGAATATAATCAATTCGGAAGGAATTTCGTAATTTCTCACCCGATTACGATATATGCTTACGTTTCGGTGCAATTCAGCATATACGATGGAAACAAGATTCTAAGATAATTTTTGGAAGAAGTTCTGGAGTAAGGCCAATTAGGAAGGAACTTGGCAATTTAATAATCGAGTATGACGAAATTCAGCATGTACAACGGAAATGGGATTTTAAAATATTTTTTAGAAATAGTTCTGAAATACGGCTAATTCGAAAGGGACTTGTTTATTTCCTCTATAACCTATAGTCCTGACATGCAAAGTGGATCGGCCCATAGATTCTGCACTCTCAACAGGAGGTCATAGTTGTATTTATCGTCATCACCGATCGTAACCAGACGATGAAAAATCACTTTTGCATTCCGCCCCTATCGCACCCTAACGCCACAGCTTTGACCACTGAGCCGTTTGGTGGGTGAATCACAAAACTTCATCTTAAATTCTACTAAGAACCCCATTTTTATCGTACATGCTGAATATCAAATAAACAATTAAAAAGTGGTCAAGTTCCTTCCTAATTAGCCGTATCCCAAATCATTTTAGAATTTCATCATAATCTGTTAAGAAATAAACAAGAGCGTCCTACTTGGCCATATTCCACAACTTCATCTAACAATCATTTTAGAATCCCATTTCTATCGCATATGTCAAATTTCACCAGAATCGGTTAAGAAATAACCAAGTTCCTTCCAAATTGGCCATATTACAGAACTGTATCTAAAAATAATTTTAGGTTTCCGTCGCAAATATCAAATTCCACTAAAATCGGTTAAGAAATAGCCAAATTTTGGCCTACTTGGGCACATTCCAGAACTTCACTTAAAAATCATCTAAGAATCCAATTTCGATCGTATATATCGTCGCTTCCAATTAAGAGTATTACATCTGCAAATCAATATCTTTTTGGAGAGGCGTATCAAGTTTTTAATGTTAAATTTCGCCTAATTTTTTTAAATAAAATTCTTGCCACACTTTTTGGGAAGGACTTAATTTAAAAAAAAATTAAGTCGAAATTAGCATTAACAATTTTAAGGCCTCTCCAAAAAATTATTGATTTGCAGATGTAATACTCTTAATTGGAAGCGACGATATCGAGTTTCACCATAATCGGTTAAGAAATAACAGAGTTCCTTCCTAATTGGCCATATTCCAGAACTTCATCTAACAATCATTTTAGAACCCCACTTCCATCGTACATGTCGAATTTCATCATAATCGGTTAATGAATAACCGAGCTCCTTTTCAATTGGCCATATTTCAGAACTCCTTCTAAATATCATTTTAGAACCCCATTTATATCGCATGTATCGAATTTCATCAAAATCGGTTAAGAAACAGCCAAGTTCCATCTTACTTCAAATCATATCATTTTCGGATCCCATTTCCACCGTACATGTCGAATTTCATCATAATCGGTTAAGAAATGGCCGAGTTGCGTCCTAATTGGCCATATTACAGAACTTCATTTAGCAATCATTAAAAACACCCACTTCTATCGTACATGTCGAATTTCATCATGATCGGTTAAGCAATAACCAAGTTCCATACTACGTGGTCAAATTCAAGAATCGCATCTAAAAATCAGTTTAGAATCCCACATTTAGTCATATTGACAAAACACACAACAATCCATTCAAATGTATTCATTCAGTATATATTCAATTGCATATTCCTGGCGTTCCACAATAAATAACCCATAACGCAATGAAAACCCATTGTTAGTTTCATAAATTCGTTTTATTTTCATATAAACATGGTGGTGCAATTGTACTTATTCAGCTGGATAAAGGTTAACAAAATAATATATCAACATACATATTCCCTTTATCCACCGGTCATGATTCAATAAATACCACGTTAGCCCTAAATATTTAAACAAATGAGCATTTTTTTATGACGACACACAATTCTAGTATTAAAAGAGTCGTATAAAGTACAAGTAAACAAATGAAAAATAAAAAAACAATAACTTGAAACAAAAATGTTTCATTGTTTTTTTTTCTCTTTATTTATAAACACGTGGCGAATTGTATGACGTCACGAACACGTGACTCAAAAGATCGAACTAATGTTCCATCCTTCCATCGCATACTACTTAACACACGAAAAATTTTCTGAATAAATATTTTTTATTTAAATGCCTGCTCAAAGCAAATTTGCATTAGTTGGAGAGTAAATTTACTCAAAGAGAGAATTATATTTTTGTGATTTTACCTTTGAGTATATATATATAGAGCAATCACCAAACCGAAAAAAAAGTTGTAATACTACCTCGCTGCAAGATGAGAGCGCGACAATCGGCATGTTTTTATAAATAATACAAGTAGAATGAATAATAATAATGAAACGAAGAAATAACCTTGAATGGTACACAAATCCATTTTTTCGTTTGTTTTTTAAATTTTTTTTTTTTTTTTCATTTTCACAATACATTATACATAATGTATATGTATACCTTGTTTTTTAGTGTATGTAATTTGTTTAATATTTATACGTATGCATACTCATCCAAACATAAGCAATATTATTGTCGTTTCTCATTTTTTAAATAAACTTTTTGGTTTTCCGTTACAATAAAATGTTTCATTAGTCATGAGACGAATAAAACAAAGTGTCTGCAGTTTATTGTGGCATATTTTAATCTTGGGATTTGCGCGTAGAGCCTTATTAATTGCTTATAGATGAAGTGAAATTTATTTTCTGTGAAATATAGAAATAATAATGAATACAATCAGTGCTTAACATATCAGACTAAAGTTGGTTTAGTAACAAAGAAAATACAGGGTATACTTGAATCCCAGCTCGAGTTGAAGATTAATCAAAATCACTTGTTAGGTAAATTTTGTTGTAATGAGAATAAATAAACCACAGAGTTGTTGCTGGATTTAGATTTAATTCGTGCTGACGGCGTAAATTTAAATGGCTACAATGACATTTTAGAAGACAGCTAATAAGTAAACTTTAGCACCTATTAAAGAAATGTTTTGTGTATATTATAGGTAATTTTAAAAAAAATTATTGTTTTTCAAAATATTTCAAATAAATTTATTTAAAACTTGATTAATTCATATGATTATTTATTGATTTATTTCATTATTTCATCTTTGTGAGATTCACAATGGAAGAAGAAATTTTGCTTTTAAAATATTACGGAAGCCATTTTTGTCAATACAATCAGTTTCCTTTTAAAATTTTTGAAAAATTTATCAAATATTGAGACAAACATTGATGGTGTAGTCAAACTTCTGCAAGGTAGTTGTTGTTCCGTATAATTTGAATGGTAAGCACGTTTTATTAGTTTTGCTGTTTTTTTCTTGAAATTTTGCGTCTCTATTTTTAAGAATAAATTTGTGTGCCAAAAAACCAGCTACGTATGCATTTGCACAATTTTTTAATGAAATACATTTTATTATTGTATTTTGATTACTGATTTGAAGGATATCTTTTATGTCATTTTCTTCATCATCGAGCATTGCAGCTTCCACAGTTTCTAAATCAAGCTCTTCATCAATGTGTTCGTTTGCATCAGTTTCTGAAAGTGGTGTAGATGAGGTTTGTTCCAATAAATTAATAGCATTACACGGTGTTTCTGAATGAACTTTAAATTCGACTTTAACATACTCGAAAATTTCAAATTGGGTATTGTTTGGGGACCTTTCAAGAATCATTTAAGATCAAAATTAAAATAATCCGTTTAGCCGTTTTTAAGAAAAGTGCTTTTCTTTATTAAAAAAAAAAACATTAGAAAACTTCAAAATATTAAAAAAAATGAAACAATCTTATAATTTTATTTTATTTAATATAAATTTATTTAACATTACAAAAGAATAAACATTATGATTTAACATTATTTAATTGACAAAAACTACTATCTGATGCATTAGTCATTGTGATGAGAAAATTTTAGGTAACGTTTATGTTTGTTGTAATATAAAACCAATGAAAATTATTTTTTTGGATTTTCTTTTTGTCTTATTTAATTTAATTATAAATAACGTTTTGATATAAATTTCATAAATAAATTCATAATGTAATGCAAATAAATTCAATTAAACTTGATTGAAAAGCATTTGTGATTCATATTTTTGATGCATAAGTATTTGTGGTATGCAGAAAAATTTAAAAATAATTAGTAAATTAATTGATTGATTGATTGATTTAGTGTGTACGACCAAGCCTACTGCAAGTTTCCCGGATACGCCGGGTCCACCGTACACCCTTTTACGAATAACAAAATCGAGGGAAAGGAAAGGTATGTTAGTAATAGAGAATCAACCCGGTTCCAGACACCATGGCGGTTGATAGTTAGTAAATAAGACAACACAAGACAACACAATTTCTAAGCTACATGATTGTTAACTGCTTGTTGTTCCTGCAGAGTTGATTATTTTTCTAACTTTATTCTGAAAAACAGGATTAAATTTAATCCTTATAAAAATGATTAGTTCTGCAACTATGTTATGTTCTGAAAATTAAGTTATTTATCAGTAAATTAAGTAAGAATCCTTTTAAGTACTCTTAGCAATTATATTAATAAATAATAAATTTTGATTGATTGATCGATATTAACGTACGACCAAGCCCAAGCCAGACTCCTGGCCACGCCGGATTCACAAATAGGAAACGAAAGTCCACCAGGCTCGACCCGGTTCCGACCACCCATGCGGTCGACAGTCAGTAAACCCGATAGTAATAAATATAATAAAGAAAATAAGTCAGCACTAGACAACACAACTTCTAGACGAAATGACTCTAAATTTCTTGTTGTTCTTGAAGAGCATGATTAATTCTTCTCTATTAGTTTCTAAAACAAATTAATTTATTATTTATCAGTGTACTAACATAAAACCGCTTCAAATACTATGAACAATTATATTAATAAATATAGTGGTGTGCAGTGAAATAGCACACTCCAAAATTCCTTCACAAATTCTTCATTAACTAAAAAACTATTTACCAACTTTCAATTATTCCCCCTTATCTACATAGTATAAATACAAACGTACAACCAAATATCAAAAAACTATATTTAATTAATAAAAGGAACAAGAAAAAATACAATTAAACATTTTATTTTATAAATAGGCCGTTCACCGAAATAGCACAGTCAATTCCAAAATTCACCTTCAGCCTCATCCGTGTATGATTAAACCTAATAACGTTTTTACCGAATAGCATTGTTCGTGTGACCATCTCCTCGAACCACTTCCCTGAATCGGCACACACCTAGGGCCAACCAGCTCCTGGCATTTGTGAACGGTGACCCATTCCAAATTCGACAAATTTGAATTCCAAAATTTCTGTTTATTTTTGTGTTTCTCATTATTAATAGCCACTTTTACTTAACTCCAACAATTTTCGATCAAATTCAGACCAGATGACTGACCCGGCCATTGTGTGACCGCCACTTTGTAATCGTTAAACTAATATTTCGCTTCTCACGTGGTAATCTTTGTATCGTTATCTTGCTGAAAACACTAGCCTGGTGTTTTATCGTCTTCGGCATAACAGAGCATTAGATGAGTTAATAATATAACTGTAAACAACTGCCATCATTCCATTTTCCGGACAATAAATTATATTGTTCCGTGCCAGAAAAAAAATTTTGCTATGCCACAATGGACAACTACCATGCTTAATCATCTTTTTCGTATGTTAGGGCGAAAGCTTGTATTGGGCTGAGATCGTTCATAATGTCGACCATCAGAACAAACCAGATTTACTTTTATTTTGATAATTCATAGTACTTCTCTCTACTTTTTTGACTTCAAAATTTTGTCGTATAAAAAAGGAACGGCTCATGCCTTTTAATTTATTTCGAGCATCTGTTTGGGAGTTATATGCTCTGAATAGATATACTAAGAATATTGCATTGCAGTTCGGACAATTTAAGTGCCCAGTAGGCTGGTATTTTCAGCATACAACGGCCAATCACACCTCAATGAGCGCAAACGACGGGATAAATTAAGTAAATTACAACGACCGGATCAGTCGCCCGATCTGAATCCGATCGAAAAAATTTGGAACCGAGTAAAAGCAGCTATTAACAATGAGAAACACAAAAACAAACAGAAACTCCGGCATTGAAATTCGTCGAATTTGGAATAAATGACCGTTCACAAATGTCAGGAGCCGGTAGGCTCCATGGGCGAGCCGATGCCAGGAAATGGTTCGACAAGAAGGTCACAAGACCAAAACCATTCAACAAAAACTCATATTAGGTTTAATCATACACAAATAAGGCCGAAAATGAATTTTGAAATTGACCTGTGCCATTTCAACGAACAGCCCATTTACAAAATAAAATGTTTAACTATTTTTTTTTCTTAATCCTTTCATTAATTAAATACAACTTTTTGACACCCAACTGTAAGTCTATATTTATACTAAAAAAAAAAAAAAAAATAATTAGTAAATTAATTAAATTTAAAATTATTTTTGGCTAATTAAATAATAATTAAGTCATTTATAATTTGTGAACCATTGGAAATTTTTATTACGCCTCCAACACGTCTCGGAAGTGGCCCAAAAATTATGTAAAATCGCAGGGAATCTTACCCCACACGGTTTTGTAAACACCCCATAATACATTTTTATTCTTGCTATATTGCGAATATCTTCGGGGGTTCGATGCCCGGCGGATGATGAAAAAATCACGGCTGGTTAAGGGTAGGATCAATGAATTAATCACTCATTATCCGTTAACAAAAATGATTACAAAACTTCAAAAGGAAGCGGCCAAATCCCTCTATGGGATGTAGCGCCAGCGAAAAAAAAAATGATTTGTTGGAGACCCGTAAAACAATAAGATATTGCCATTTTTCCATCGGATTTCCAAAGCGCTATTTGTTAAATTTTCGATAATGCCTATTAATTCTTTGGAAATTGCAGTTTTATCTGGATTTTTTGAAAACTTGGCTATAGTTTTTTCAGGTTATGTGAAAAAGACATTTGCGATTGCCGCAAAAATTCCCATATAAACTCCGGTGCTGAACACTTGAGTGGATAATTTTACGGATAACTTCTCAAATGCATTTGGTCGTATAAGCTCCCTCGTTAATTTACAAAATATTTTAATTGTACGTTCATTAAAATCAAAAAATTTCTCTAAAATTTTCCAAGAAACTCGACCAAACTGTGTAACTATATCAGCATTAATTAACCTATTTCTTAAACTTTTAATCAGATGTGGCGGATCATAAAAAAGGTTTTTTTTTCATTTAAATATTTTTTCGACCTAAATGACCATGATCTAAAAATTCATATATTATATCTTCAGAAGTATTAAATTCTAATTCCGGTTTGATTGCCATTTCGTCCAATAACAACACACATTATTTATCCATTTTTGAAAGAAGTGCACTCTCTCTTGGTCTGCTACATATTTGCGACACTTTTCATTTGAGTGCCATTTTTGAATGGTTGACACCGCAGGCAATGAAACTTCTAATTCTAACATATAATTATAATGGGATGGAGATTTATAGTAAACATTTAAATATAAATCTCGTTCGACATTTTGCCAATGAGCATTAGCTTTATGATGCAACTGAGACAAAATAAATTTTCTTACCGGATCACTTTTTTGACTAAACATTTCATTAATTGTTTCTTTAACTAAATTATCTGAGCATAAGAAATCTAATTTCTTCTGTTTTGGTGAATTAAATATAAATCTAGGAACTTTCGTTGAATTTATTATGTTGGATTTTTTGATTCTAAAATAAGGCATGACAGGAAATTGATCTTCAGTTCTTTCATCATTATCATGATAATTAGATAAACAAATATTAGTTATACGGTTTGAATATTTCCTCTTAAATTTGGACCGGCAGGTGATCGATTTCCTTTTAGTGATAAATGATAGTCTTCAAGGAATGGCGAAATAGTGAGGGATATATTATCTATAACAGAAAAACATTGAACTTCTGGCAAAATCAATTTTTCTTCGGTGATATGAGTAGCTTTTCTTTTGAATGTCTTTCTAATTTGTATATTTGGAACATTTGATAGACCTTCATATTCTTTATCGAACGAAACGGGATACACATTTTTATTTATAATTTTTTTTGATCTTAAAATACGAATATCGTTATCGTAGAAATGATTTTCGCAAAATTTTATGGGAGTGTTCAACGTTTCTGTGGTTATTTTCAATAATTTGTTGCCTGAATCTTTAATCCACACATTCCGTTTTTTATCACTACTTAGGAAAATTGAAAAACGATAGAAAACTTCTATTTATACAAATATTTAAACATCCTTCGTATTCGTGTTAATAAACAAAAATACTTTTACTTATAACTAGAACCGCAGAGGTAAAAATATCCCTACAAGAACGTTCATTTGATTTTTTATTCCAGAAATCTTAAAATGTATTTAAGTTCATAGTTTCAAAATTAAATTTCAACAGATTTAAAAATCAAAAATCACATGACCCACACAATCTTTTTGTACAACATCAACACAAAACAAATATCACTCACACATTCACACTGTTTTGTACGATCAAAACATTCAAAACGAAGAAAATAGGAAAAAAAAATTATTCTACATTTTAGTTTTTAAATCGTTTTATTGTTGTTTTTGTTGTATTTGTATTATACATCTACGATACGAGCGGAAAGAGGAAAAGTTTAAATTATATTCATTTTCAACCACAAATCTTACTGTATACTTCGATACATTGCAACCTAAATATATTATGCACAAAAAATTAGAAAAAAATTGTAAATCATACAAGTAACGCTATCTATTGAGGTAGTATTACAATTGGGGTGATTCCTCTATATATATATACTCAAAGATTTTACGTAATATTGCGAAGGGCCTCACTGTATTGTTCGGAATATAATTTCTACACCCAAATAGGTATTTTCTACACCCAAAAAATTTGAATTTTTTTTTGTTCGACATGAGAAGTCTTTGTGAAATTTTATTTAGTCTATGAATCAACTGAGTTCTTCAGTGAGATAAATAGATAAATAAATGTTGGCTAGTTAAGGTTAGGAGATACAAAAGATTCCAAATTGTAAAAAAATTTAATTTTCATGTAAATGAAAAATGTGCATTTAAATACAGGGGTGATATTTGTGAATTCGATTCGAACGTGTTCGACTCTTCGAAATAGAAGATTCGTATTTGATTTAAACAAGAACCGAACGAATCTGATTCAATTCAAATCAATCAAATATTTTAAAGTTAACAATTTTTTGTTATTGTTTTTGATCATTCTGAAAGCCGTGGGAGTTCATTTATTTTGTATTGTATTTTTTACTAAAATTAAGAAATTTGCATATTAGTCTCAAGCTCAAGTGTCCTCTGATCTATGTGGAATCCAATATTAAGGCCCGAATTTATATTCGTTACTATGTACAACTATAACTCATGTTGTACCAAAATGGGTGATGGTACAAAAGACGTGATAAAAATTAGGTGCAATAATAACGATTGATTCAATAAAACAATTCGCCTTTCAAAACATTATAAATTTAATGAGGATTTTTTTAATGAGATCAATATCACCGATTTTTATGTTATTCTTCTTCTTGTGCTATTTACTTGGAGATTATAGTCAAGTATTCCATTGATCAACGCTTCCGGTTTATTTGTTGCAGCAACTTCCATCTTGATAGTGTGGATAATTTAGCGTCGTCGTGGTCTTCAGCGTGTTGAGATGCGCCCAATTAGAAAATGCGCCGGCGTTGAATAATCGATGTCGTCTGTTGAAAGTACATATATCGGTCGGGAATTGAGGATCGATTCAATCTCAATGAGTAATGTGGTCATTTCTTCCATAGAATGTATGTGCCCATCGGTCACTCTGCAACGCTGGAATTTGGCACTCTTTACTGCAGCTTCCCACAGTCCTCCGAAATGCGGCGAGCTTGGCAGAATAAATTTAAACGTGATTTCATCTGTTTGTAAGAAATGAGAGAAAGTATTAGCGTTATCTATAAAAAATTGAAACAGTTCGTGTATGTACAGTAATTAGTAGTACAGTAATTAGTAGTATTGTAACAGTAATTGTAATCTGAGATTTAGTTTCTTGGATCTATAACTGCTCAAAATTCTTGATTGAAGAAAAAAAAACAACGAATGGAGAAAAACATGATTGTTTTGTTTCCAATTTTTCTTGCAACTAGAAATTGACTCTTTTCTCAAACTATATTGTCCAATTTTCTTGGATGAACCAAGAACCTTTTCTCAAAATATAGGTATTATCCAATTTTCTTGAAATCATCCATTTAAAAAATTTAATAGGTACATATTATATTGCAATAAATAAATGAATTTCATAAAAGCATTTTTATGTTTTTATTCAAATTTAATTATTTATGGTTTGCAAACATTTGTGGAGAATACTGTATGCAATGAGAGATTAGGGCATTTGGTCACATTCTGCTAACTTTGTTCGTTTTTATAGCTATTTCAGCTACATTGGGTTCAGCTAGATTGGGTTACACAACTAAGTTGGGTGTCTAGAAATTTGATTAGCCGGTATAATGGTGTAGTTCAGAATATGGAATAATTTGGAAAATATAGTACAGCATTCCGAATAATTTAGATTATTTTTAATTAAGTGGCACAACAAGGAAAAGTTTATTCTCTCTTCGAAACAACTAATTTGTCTATGTTATTCTTGAACTGAGAAAAAATCTTCAATTGAAGAAACTATTTCTTAATAAATTCTCTTAACAAGAAAACTATGATTTTACGTCTCTCAGGACAAGAAAACATTTTCTGTTCTTAAACGATCTTATTTAAAAATCATATTTTTCATTTGAACAAAAATTTCTTAATCTGAGAAAATATTTTTAATTCAAGAAATTATTTCATAATATGAAAAGCTTGTTTCTCATAACAATAGAATAAAGTATTTCAACTAAGTAAGCCTTTCTTGAGACGAGACAATTATCGTTAAATTGTTATAATTGTATGTATGTATATTGTATATATCTTTTTTATAATGGATGTTCGTACCAAAAAAAGCATTCTATCGCGAACCTTCAACAGTGAAAAACGTAAAAAAATTTTGTGATTTTGAAAGTGGGATTTTGTGAAAATTTTATTTTGTTAAAAGTGAACAAGCTTAGATTTTTTAAACGGTGGTGTTTTCACTTCAAAGTGGTGTAAAGTGAAAACAGAAAAAGGATTTCTGGAAACATTTAAAGATGTTTTTAATATTTTTTCCCGCCTTGCTCGATATTCAAATGTCTCAGATGTTGAAAACTATGTAAGTATTTCTGTTATTAAATACAAGAGAATTACTTTAAAAAAATTCTATTTACTTTATTTTACAGAAAAAAGAATCTACTAAAAATTATTGGCATTAATTATATTGGCCCAGAAGAAGGCAAAGTATGAATTTATTACATGTAAAGAAAACAAATCTAACACATTTAAATCATTTGGTTTACACTTCCAAAAACAAAAATTGAAAGTCTGAACTTAACATTATATTACAACGATTATAAGCTTAGTTCTAAGTGAAAGTTATTTTATAATTATTTATATTTAAATATAATGAAACAAATAACAATCGAAATTATCAAATTTGTACATATTTAAATATTTTCTGTATCTGATCTGATGGTGAAATAAAAAACATAAAAATAAATTGTAATATAATTGTATTATTTTAAACAACCATTTCACAAATTGAAGAAATATTTTTGAAACTAAGAAATATTGCGTAGCCACACATGAAGAAATATTGCATTGTCACAAGAAAAGCGTTTCTCTAGTGAAGAATATTCAAGTTCCCTGGAAGAAGAAAACCGATGTATACAAGAAAACGCAAACAATAGATTTATAAATTGCTTTCTATAGTCAAGAAATAGCAAATTTCTTATAAGAATTAAACGGATGCATACAAGAAAATCCAAATAATAGATTGATAAATTTTTACTCTACTCAAGAAAATATGTGTTTTCCAGCAAGAAAATGTCTGTTTATTTACAGAAAATGCTACTTAAATAAAGAAACGAGATTTCTCAACATAAAAATTTCTAATTTTCAATCAAAGAATCAGTTTCTACAAACAAACCGATTTTGTTAAACTTAAGAAATTAGAATTAACCATGAAGAAAACCATATTCTCTATGTAATCACGTTTTCTTGTATCAAGAGTTTAGTTTTCTCATATCAAACAAATAAAGATTATTTTAATATTTTAGAAGAATTTCAAATTGAGAAACGTAAAGTTTGTGGTGAGAAAAATTTCGTTTAGCTGAAAAATGATGTACACATTTTCTGGAACTAATCGGTTTTTTCTTCATATTAGAAATTATTTTTTTCCGTGCGGTGATAATCTCTTTGCATATTCCTCTGCGTGCTATGAATCTTCGTAATGCAGCGATATATGCGTCAGAAGTGAGATTGGATACTAGCTCTATGTGCACAGCTTTGGTGGATAGACTTATAAATATGCAGATGTAGATCTTATGTGTTTTCTGACCTTTTCCTCTGACCAGGTAAATTGGAAAAGGCCCTGCATAATCGAATCCTAGGGGTCTACGTGTCTCCATTGAGATCAATTCATCGTAGTAAGTATTTCGCCCGTTCGATTTCCGGCTCCATTTTGTTGGATGCGCAGAAATCCAGTCTAGGGCAATTGTAGAGTCGGTCCATGGGATTATTTTTGAAATATGTATTTTCAATCCTTCTTTGACCTTTGTTAGCAACCTTGACAGGAATGTTGCACCACACAAATTTAACCGTGGAATTGAAATCTGTTTTACTGGTGCTACTTTGGTGTTTTATTCACAATCCACTATCCAGTGATACGAACCTTGATTGACAAGGCAAAAACGTAACAATATGTACAAAATTATTCATTTTGCCTAGTTATTAGTTCCCAACCGGTCTTACAGATTGGCTAGCCGACATGTCAAATTTTCTTCGTAAGGTTTCTTCCTGATTCTTACTGACTCACTGGTCTAGCCTTTAGTCCTCATCTGTTATTCATTAGTAGAGATTGGGGTCGTTGACGTTCGAAGAGGAATGACGTGTTTTTGTCGTCCTCTTAGCAAATTTAATTTAGTTTAATTGTTTTAATCATAAATAAAGTGTATTGTTTTATATTTTGTGTCTATTCAATTAATTAATTAATTGATTAATTAGTGTGGTGCTGTGTGTAAAATCAGTGAAAGTTTGTGAATATGGAAAATGCAATCCACCGGGATGCATTTGTCTGGTTATGTTTTTGGATTTATAGCGAAAGAAGTCAAATTTTTTGATCTATCGCTTAATAATGCATGATTTAGTGTTTCTGTGGTCCGTGCATAAAATTTAAATTTCAAATGTTTAATAATTATGTAGATCTAATTAAAATTAAAATCGGGAAAATTGTATAAAAGCAGTTGAATTTCTGTTCATTTCATGCACGGACGCGTCTTATTTATTTATTGTTACCAATACTTGCACGTATTACTTGATAATATTATATGGAATGGGAATATTTGTGTGAGTTTTGTAGAGTTTTCTATTAATATGTATGCATATCTATCTATATACATACAATATACATAGTAATTCCCTGATAGCCCAGAATGCATGAAAATGCAGTTGAATCAGGCCTGAATGGAAGCCTGATTGCTCCAGTGAAATGATATAGGATGTCGGGAAAAAATTCAGCAGTATACTAATACATACACAGCAACTATCTCATTTTTAAATGCAATAAAGAAATATGCTAGAGTAGGACAAATCGTATTTGACTTACTATCGTTCCGAGCATTTTCAGCACATCTTCAGGCTTTATCAAAACAACTTCTTACTCAGTGGATAAGTAGCACTACTTCAGGCCGTCATGGTGCGTACTTATTCATACCTATTTCTGGCTTTACCAAAACTACTTCTTATTCAGGTAATATGTAGCACTACTTTAGGCCGTCGGGGGTGCTCTTATTTATATCTACTTTATGCTATAGAGTTCAAAAGAGCTAAAGACATAAATTAATAGTAATATACATTGAAAAATTCAGTTTTTAATTTTTCTGTTCATTTAATTTCATTATTTTTATTGCATTATTTTATTCATCAATTCGTTGTAGGTTTAAGTAAGGATTTCATTTTATAGTATCTGTTATGAGATTTTAAGATACATCGTCGAAGTTGATTGTGGTATTCTGTAATTCCCAGGCTACAACCGCAAGCATCTAAAATAAGATAATTAAATGATATTATTCAAAACATATAAAAATGATTTAAATTAAAAATTATACCAAATAATATTTTTGTAAATAATTTGTAGCTGGTCAACGCTTTTTTTGAAGAAACTCCTTGTACGTTGAACTCACTGTAAACGTTGTCGGTTGCGATAAATTTAAACGCTGCTTCAACCGATCCTGCATTGGTTTTAAAACGTCGAAAATACAGAGTCTTAAAAAGAAGAATTGTTTATCATTTTTATTAAATTTTAAATTTTCGTTCCAGGTAAAGAAGAACTTACCAAAGCTTGAACGAACTGCTAGTTTAGAAGACGAACCTTTACGTCGTTTAGTTCTTCAATAGTCTTTACTGGAAAAATTTGTTCTATTTCTGCCTCATTTTCATTTTTTTCTTCTCCGGTTAAGACTTGTAGCAGTTTTGCGGTACGTTTGCTGTAAACAACGTTTTCCTTTAATAATTTGTTAGTGGCCAACTCGGACGCTCCTACGGTTTTATTTTCGCTTATTTCTTCAATCTAATTTATTAAAAAAATGTACATGAGATAGGAGTTTATATTTTAACATATATTTTGTTTATACCTTTATATTTAATTGTTTTATTTGCTCTTTCATTAAATTTTGATTTGCGATTATAATTTGTTGATTTTTTAAAAATACCTCTTGATTTTTAAAAAATTTTAATAACACTGAAGATGTACTGTCTGAAAATGATGTACCAATAAACTAATAAGCAATGAAATGTAATAACAAGAAACCAAAATAATTATACCGTCTCCGCATCCAGTTTCTGTTAAAAAACCTTCATCTAATGTGTTAATGGTCGTCGAATATTTTTCATTGTTGGATAATAGCTGCTCATCTGTCATTTCAATGGAGCCCTCTAATTCAGAGTTCTCATTTCCCTCTTCCAGTATAGTATCTTTTTCATTTATTGGCTGAGCATTTTGTAATTCAATATAACAATCAGACGTTGTTTGAATATTCAAATTAACTTCACGTTCATTAATTTTTTTAATGTTACTAGGTGACGGACCCTCGTATATCTCATAAAGATATTTATTACTTACTTTAAACTTTTTTCTGTAAAATTGAACATAATAATTAATAGATACATTAGCATAATGCAATAACATAGATAAACTTACGACTGTGGATTGGTGTAGAGGAAAGGAATCCTTCCGTTAGATTATCGCTGTTTAAATTGTTCTGGTAATTTGTGTTAGTCGGAGATGGCGGTGAATATGAATCCATGTTTGACATTAATATTATAATTTTACTAGGAGTATTACATATTAATGATGAAATTTGTTAAATTGATGAAGGATAGGAATAAGAATTACTTTATTTTCATAATTTATGGGGTAGAATTTATATGTAATATTTGATTTTGAAAATATTGATAATTCAGTTTCAAGATCAGAACACGCAACAATCCCCAATGCGATAGATGAGACTACAGGTTTCGTGAAAAAATTTGAAATCGTTTTAAATCTATAACCCGAAATTGTTTGGCGTTCTGCATGAAAGCCAAACCCTACAATTTTAAATGGAATTTTGTTATTTATAAGACAAAATGAGTCTTGTTCCTTTTTACATGATAAATTGAAATTTTGGCTTTATTCACTGGTTGAGTTTACATCTGCATTTTCCATTTCTTGCAATCGGTTATGTAGCTGCTGCAGAATGTTTGATGGTTTGCGAATTAGACCTTTAATGAATTGCATAACATTTTCAGATTTATATGCTGAAAAGTTGTCTAACGGACCAAATTGCTAAACACAACCACATAAATGTAAGAGACAATGAACGTTAAAGGAAACAGCATGCTCATAAAAAATAATACTAAAATTTCTAACAAATTCTTGTAAAATTTGATTGGCAATTTCAATATCATGTGCATCACTTCGTTCACAAGACAACATTCTAATTGCCGAGTGCAAAAGCAAAAAACAAAAATATACTGTAGAATCAACGCGATTTTTTAAAACTACAATACCGGTACATATATAATAAGAACTGCCTGAATTCGGTTGCTTTCCACCGAGCGAGATCATCTAGAGTTCACGGGCTTCTAGAAAATTCTGAAGGAGTCTTATTATGTATTTCACTCAATATAAAATTTATCTCCTCAGTTTTGAAAAACGTCCCTTTAAATTTTCCTTCTAAACATGCTGTTAACATTTTTTTCGTGACACCGAGGTCGACGAGATGCATAACATCAAGTGGAAATTGCGAAACCATACCAATGCCAGCAGTCTCTAATATATTTTTATTAATTTTAAATTCCTGTGAATGATACTCCGGATCAGTTCTACTTGCAAAACTTTCATCGCTACGTACAGTAAAGACTTTTTGCTGGAAAGCAACCCTATTTTTGATATAAATACCTCTTTGATTACATTTCGGACAACTACTCTTTTCCGTTGGATATTGAGTTCCAGTTATAAATGATCTGGCAGGGCTATCGCATATAAAAGCCCTTATTTTAAAAATTTTAGGCTCACGAAGGTTGCTAACTTTAACACCATGTTTGTTAAGAAACATAATTTCTTCTGTCAACATTTTCAAATATTCGTTCACAGAAGTAGGCTTCGAAGTGCCTGAGAAGCAGCCAATCAGAAATGGACTTTCATTTCTAAATTGTGAAAACGAGCCTATAACGGGCCATAAAACTGATCGAGAACTTTTAAATAAATTAAGACCATCGATACTAATATCTAAGACAACAGAAAAAGCGTTTCTTAAAAACGAAAAAGTTTTAGACTCTAAATAATTTTGGATTCCAAAATGATAATATTCGCCCTCCGCTACTTTTAAAATATCTATAGACGTCCGATCAGTAAGAAGAAGTTTACGGGCACATAACGGTAAACCTTTAATGTTACATCTATGAAGGGCTTGTAAAAGATTATCAAGCAATTTATGTGGAACCATATTTTCCAAAGCCCATCGCCTTAACTCGCAAGAAATTTTGGATTCCTCATTTATAGTATCTGAGCTAATTGCGGCACTATCACTTGACATTGAATCATAATTCGAATTTGAAGTATTCTCTTCATAAACTGTCAAAATTGAATTCTTCGCCTCGGACATAATTTCGAAATCTCCATCATTATTAAATTGTCTCTGATCCTCCATTTCGTCATCAATACTTTGTACGTTTATACTGCCTTCCAATTCTTGATATCGCAAAACCTCCATTTTAAAAATATTACCCAATGCACTTATTTCGTTTGCAATAGTTTTTTTCGCCATTGCTTATAAATTTGTAACAATTATAAAATATGATAAAATATAAATTAGAAAAATAAATTGTATATGGTCCATGTATACCGTTAGAAATTTTAAATTTACTAATTATACAATAAGAAATAACTTGTTATGTATATTTACCTTATAATTTCAACAAATTATATAATTTTGTTTAATTAAGTTTTCTAATTTAATTTTAATTTAAATTGATTTTTTGTTTTAGTATAATTTTGAAGTGAACGAGACTCAAACACAATTAATACTGAATCGCCAAACGTGCAAATTAAATTAGTTTTGAATAAGTAGTGAATCGGTCGGGAACAGTAAGTATGAAACAAATAAAGTGAGACGAACGTACCGAACAATAACTGAAACGGTAATGAAAAGGAATTAGAAAAAATTGAAAAGATGCAAGTATATCAAACCACAGCTTTCTCTTAATTTATAGAATGAGTAATCATGCCTGATTCAGTACTTATTCTGAAGCAATTAAGATTAAGATATATCGACAGGAGAAAATCATTGAGTATGTGGTAGTAACCGCTGAACTTGGGCTATCAGGGTTTAATGTGTATAATTTCACATTCTCTGTGTTCTATGTATTCATGAACGAGACAACTGTGGTGTTTTTGACATGAGGTATATACTTCTCCTTCTCGATCGTGTTTGTGTTGTTATGTGTGAATGGGAAAATTATATAAGTGCGAGCGCGAGGCAAAGAATGCAGGAGATATAGTATAGTTGGTCCTTCTCTTATCGTAAGAACGTGAACATCACACATGGCATTTGGTTCTTATGATTTTTATATGCGATATGGATGGACATGTATAGCTAAAGGGGAAATTTCGTTTGGTATTGAGTGTACTATGGGCTATCTCATTTACGCAATACCTATTGGAATTTGGTATAGAGTAAAGAGGGAGAAAACCTAAATGGAAAGTATGTACATAGTGACGATCGTTTTTTCTGTCATGACAGTGTCGCGATAGTAATATACGATATATGAATATTTTGTGTTGTCAAAATGTACATAAATTGTAAATTTTTAATGGCATAGGTGATATGGATGGCGGAGATCATTAAAATAGGTGGCTGATACTAATTGAATTTATTATATTAGGGCGTCTCTGAACCAGGGTTATACTATATAAGTTTCTTGAATGAAATTTTAATTTGAAATATAAATAATAATGATGATTACTATCTTAGTAATAACTGATTAATTGATTTAAATTTTCAGCGATATTAATAAACAAGATGATGAATTTAATCAATTATTTATACTATAGCGAATATTAACTGTGCAAATTTTAACATGTATATAAATACAAATGGGAATGGATTGGAAGGATTTGTTGTGATGAAGGAAATTATCAAATAGGGGAAAACTTACTTTGGGGCTTTTTGAACAATAACAATAATGCCGTGTATTTCATGCCTTTGGAAGGGTTTCAAACCAAGTTTTGTTGGTAGAAAGTTGTGCGGGAAATAATTTTGAAATTTTATTTGTATTTTATTTGTTTTAATTTGTTTTAATTAATTTAATGTCAACTGATGAAATAAAATAAATTAATTTCGTTTTTGAATTTTGACCGTAAGTTGCATTTGTATTTTTATAACAAGTGCTGCTCCAGTTACCAAAGTAAGTCGGCTTATCCATACAGACATAATGTTTTGGTTTTTGCAGCATGATGGTTTAGAGTTTTGATGATGAAGTATATGGAAGTAGTTGTGGTTAAGTCATAAAATGACTGCAGCAAAAGTATGGCTTGTGTCATCTTTATCCTTATCTAAGTTGTTTATTTTATTTCGTTTTATCACATTTTTGTTACAGTTTCATCACGGGGTGAACTTCTGTAGTTCTGTAGTTTTGGTGGAAGAGTAACGACTGTATTTTTGAGTTGAAATGGTGTCTGATGTAGCGGGGAGCTTTTGAGTGGGTGAATGATACTGTTCGGATTTACTATACTAGGTTATATTGGAGCTGCTTTCTATAGGTTTTGAATGTAGTTTGACTTAATGATAATCACCTACATAGAAATAGCAAATAACTGATTAATTTTATTTAGATTTAAATTTTCAGGGATATAATTGACCATGATCATGATGATGAATTTAATTATTAACTTATGCTATAACAATTTTAACAACTAGACGACGAGTATTTCAGAGATGTAATAATTTCTAGTTTATTTTTAATAAGTAGTAGTTAGTGATAATAATTATGATACTAATTTCGATCTTGACTTTCACGAATTTGTGGAGAAACCCAAAGCAGATTACCAGCAACTTTAGGCATTCAAAGGTCAGGCAGCGGATACTAATTATATCTATTAAAATAATCTGATTCAGCAACTTAACAAAATTAAGGTTTCAGAGTTCAAATAATTTTTAGTTTATTTTACAATAGTAGTTAGCGATAAATAATTAATTTAAACCAAATTTTAAATAGTTAATGGGGTTTCACTCTTGTTTGCTGAAAATAACTTAATTTATTTCAGAATATTACACAGTTCCAGAATTAATCATGTTTATGAAATATTTAATTTAACCCTGACTTTCAGAATGAGGTTATATTTTGACACATCTCTACAAGATCAACAAGAAGCTAAAACTAGTAGTTTAGAAATTGTGATGTCCTGTGCTAACTAATTTAATATATTTATTACTAACAAGTTTACTAACTATCTACTGCATAGGTGGCTGAAACCGGGTCGAGTCTCTAATACTAACATTCTTTTCCGATCCCTCGGTTTTGTTTTATGTAAAGGGTGTACGGTGGATCCGGCGTATCCGGGAATCTTGCTGAGGCTTGGTCGTACATCCGTATCAATCAATCAATCAATCTGTTATTCATTAGTATAGAGATTATATTCGAGTGTATTTGCTATTTTTGTATTTCGAGTTGCTGGTATTCATATGAAATAAACTAAATATTTACGAACCAATTTCTATCGATAGTATTCATTGTCTTGGTTGCTCAATTAGAAAAAAAATTAAATTTGCTTGGTAAAACCGGTCAGTTGTTATATTTTCGACTTGCGAATTGCGCTTTGCTAAATTATCGAGTATTTATCACAATATATCAATGGAAAAAAGCTTCGAGTGCAAAAGGTTAAAAATTTATTTGTAAATTTTTATTATTTTGTTTCGCAAAAAAAATCGTCATACCGGTCTTGTTGTGGTTAACAAAGAGTATGTATTTATACATAACACAGCAAAAGAAACAGGCTGGGTCAAACGGCTGTAAGCATTTGTTATTTTTTGCTTTTTACAATCATTTTTTATGTATACAAACCATTATTATTCGCTCTCAAAAAACCGCATGATGCATACGCTTTAATTTGATATCACAACATCAACAACACAAAAAGTGAATCAACCTGAAATCATTTCTAATAAAACATTATGTCGCATAATATATTTAATGTGTGTAGATTAAGAAGTTGATTTATGTTTTTATTTACTACATGGAGTTGATATATTCTAAAGTTTACAATAAATTATTCTAAATTAAATTACGTCACCAATATTATTTATAAATATCCTTGATAATTGTTGTGATTATGACATATTGTAGAAAGACGAGATGCGTTAACTTTGGATGGGGTTATAAATTATTTGAAACCAGATAATTAAAAAATAATTAAAAATCATCAAAAGTTGATTGAACAAGTAATTTTTGTAATATAATTAATAATTTTATTCAATTAATTTCGTGTATCTACATTTTAATGATCATGTATAGTCTTTCTAAAGACAAGCTTTAACGGCATGCTTATAGAAGCAAGCATTAAAAAAAATTAAGTAATTACGTTTGCCTTGTGGCTACGGTTTATAATTGTTTATTAAACCCAGTGATTGAGAAGCATATAACATATTTAGTCTAAACACGATTTGCCTAAAGGGGCTTGCGAATTGTTATTACACCCTGCGCAATCTCTCACTAGATTTATTCTAACGCTATTAATCATTAACCTAATATCAGTTCCATGTTGCCTTATTGTGTTAATGAAGGTATACCATTTTAGTAACCTCAAAGAATTAGGGTGAACCTGTAAGGCCTCCATATAATCTTGTCTTGGACTCAACGAGATAGGAAAAAAAATAAATTAAATATTTTTGTGATTGTATGGGTGAATGAACTACAAAAAAAAAAAAAAAAAAAAAAACAAAATGGAGAGGGTATAAATAGACGGGTAAGCGATAAAACAGGGGTGATGGTTGAAACAAAAAGATAGTCGGGTTATGACAAAAAAATGATCAGTCACGAAATATAAGTGGTATATAAAAAAAGATTTTAAAGTGAAAAATTCAAACAAATTTAAAAAAAAAATAAAGCCAACAATTTCTATAAGTTGGTACATATGTATGTTAAGTTTAAAATTTAAACTTTAAAAATATTGTGATGACTTAACATAGTGAATAAGTTTCATTCCTGTTATTTTCGTGTTTTTAAGTGATGCAAATTTATTCTAGAAAAGAATCGTGTGACAATTTGTTCTAGAAAAAAAAACCGTGTAACATGAATTAAATAGACCAAAAGTAACAAAACCACAAACATTTGTTTTGTACCGTCTGTTAATTGTTCATTTTGAAAACAGTTAAGACCCTTTAATCAAGGAATTTCTGGTGATATTTATCCAATCGTGTGTAAAAGTTCAGTTTTAAAAAGAAATTAACGCTTGCAAAAAAAAAAAGGGAAAATATAAGTGATATTGTTGTGACGTTAGTTTAGAAATAAGAGCAAAAATAAACTTAAAAATAATATTGACAAAAAACTATGTTATAAAAGTGAATAAAAAACGTTAATAACCAAAATTAATAATAAAAGTCATTAACAAATTGGTAAAGCGGGATTAAATAATAAATACTTTTGTAAATCCAGTCATGCTATTAAATAAACAACTGCAAGTTCTTCATTCATCTTTCGGTCAATGGTATGTGATCTATGTAACATTTATTTTATTTAACATGATGGCCGCCAGCGATATAATAAACGTCATCATAAATTGCGTTGACAAATTCCATTATTGTTGTTAAATAATAATTGCTAGTTTATTTAAATTTTTTTTTGTATTTTAATCTAAATTAAATGGTAGTTATACTAAGTAGTATGCGCATACATTATAATTTACTAAATTTCTTTATTTTATATAATTATTCTAGTTAAGTTAGGATTAGGAATTTTTTTTTTTTTGCTCGCTCTAATTTTTTTTTTGTATACGATTTTTGTTTAATTTTGATCTCAATTGAGAATTGTAAATACAAAGCACCTCATGTAATCATGAGCTTACAAAGTGAACAATTTTGCCTTTAATTTTTTTTTTGGTAAATTAAAAATGAGTATGTTGTAAATTAACACGGACATTATGGGAACTTAGGCTGATGTAAGTATGAGGCTGTAGATACGTTAGTGTGCAATTTCTTTTTCTCTTTCTTTCAAACTTCTTTCGACGCGGTTCCGTACCTCGACTCATGTATCAACCAAGTTAGACCCACCCCAGACTGAGCAGCTGGCAGAATAACCGCGAACGGTTGATTGAATGAGTCGAGAATAAATTTCTGTTAACGGAACAGGTCTTAATATGGAGGCCTGTTTTGTTACAAACCCTCTTTTCTTCCATCGCTGTTGTCCAGCTTTATAAGAGCTCCACAATTTTCCGCCTTCCTAACAAATTAACAAATTTTGTACGATTTATTTTAAGTTATAAGAAATATATACGTGTTTTATGATTGTAAAAAGGTTGGTAAAATACTAAAAGAACAAATACATTATTGGTTTTCCGTTTTTCATCAGTATTTGTGTGTGTGTGTATTACAGTGAACAATGCCAGCAAGACGCAAAGGGGCCCATTTGGACCGTCAAACGAATAAAGCAACAAACATACG
This sequence comes from Tipula helvola, assembly GCA_963556165.1. Classification (NCBI taxonomy): domain Eukaryota; kingdom Metazoa; phylum Arthropoda; class Insecta; order Diptera; family Tipulidae; genus Tipula; species Tipula helvola. Next base: position 201,246,450 of record OY744483.1, read on the forward strand.
AAATAGTAGAATAGAAAGAACAGACGAATAAATCCAACAAGAGAACGAAAATGTGCGTGTGAGCATGTCGCAATTGCGTGGATCTCAATCACAAGAGGCATGAGCTGAACGAAATCAACAACGACAATTGGAATGGAGACAAGCGCGCCGGTTCGTAGTTAACACATGCAGAGCAAATGACCGACAACGCCAACAAGTACATCAAGCATTATATCCGCTTCGTTCCTTCGTCTTGCATTCGAGTACGAGCCAGATATTGAATATTCCGCTTGTCCGAAAGTGTTGATTGATGCTATGGACAAAGAATGTCCCCATTGTCATGCGCTCAAATTCAAACATGAGTCAGCCGAGATGCGTTGCGCATCAGGAAAAGTGGAACTACCAGAAATTGAGACACCACCAGAACCATTGGAGATTGGACGGCTTGCTCATCGGTACGGATCTAGATTCAATCCTGTTCCTGAAGTCCATTCGCACATTCAATTCATGCTTCCAAATGATTTCGTTCGGAGCAACAGAAATAGTTCACAATACTGCGGCAAATGGTCAACAATTCAATTCAACGTTCAAAATCAAAGGCCAAGTGTACCACAAAGTAGGCTCATTACTGCCAATGCCAAACGAACCACATACATTTTTACAATATCTACTTCATATGGATGCACGTTGCGGCTACAATGACGCCTTATTGAATCAGCACAATGAATTATTGAAATTCCTCAAATCACATATGCACGAATTGGAAAGTAACAATCACGCTATTGTCATCAATCCTGATAAAACACGAGCTAGACAGGACGTGCGTAAATTAAATGCGCCTGTTGTTGACTACGTTGCTGTAATCATGGTTGGCAACCGCACATCGACGCGGGAAATCGTGATTCGAAGAAGAAATAATAATCTGGAGTTCGCCCACACACACCGTTCATACGATGCTCCGCAATATCCGCTAATTTTCTGAAAGGGACCAGACGGATATTGCATAAACATTAAACAATGAGATCCCGCCACAGGCAATTCATTCATTATGAACATCATTACTCATTTTGAATTAATATTTATAAATATGTTGTTACAGGAGCCGAAACAAACAAGAAAGTGAGCTCAATGAATTTTTATGCGTATCGTATGATGATTCGACGCGTCAGGACAACGTCATTATGCGATGTCATGAGCGGTGCCAACAATTCATGGTCGACATGTACGGGAAGGTAGAGAGCGAACGACTGCGATTCCTATGACACAATCAACAGAAGCTGCGTGCAGAAGAATACATTCACTTACGAGACGCTATCATGAGCAACGCCGACACCGCCGAAATTGGTAACTCTATCATTCTACCATCATCGTACCCATACGTAGGCACTTAGGCAGTCCACGTCATCACAAAATTACATTACAAAATTACACGTATTCGGTCCCACACGTTGCTGGTTTTCCTAAAGATTTCACCAATGACACGATCAGAAATGTCGACGGATATCCAATATATCGCCGAAGAAATACTGATAATGGCGGACAATCATGTACGCTAAATATTAACAACGCAGACATTAACATTGACAATCGTTGGGTGGTACCATATTCGCCTCTGCTGAGCAAAATATTCAATGCTCATATTAATGTTGAGTTCTGCAGTTCGGTGAAGAGCATCAAATACATTTGCAAGTATGTGAATAAAGGCAGTGATATGGCTGTGTTTCAAATTCAAAATACCGATGTGAATGCTTCTCAATTGAATGACAACGACGAAATAATTCGCTACCAAATTGGCCGGTACATCAGCTCCAATGAAGCTGTTTGGCGTATCTTTGATTTTCAATTTCATGAACGGGACCCAGCAGTTATACATTTAGCAGTCTATTTTGAAAACGGACAGCGCGTATTTTTCACCAACGAAACAGCAATTGAGCGTCCTATAAATGCACCAAAACTACACTCACGGAATTTTTCGAATTGTGTAATCGTACGGATACTTTCGGTGCCTTTGCACGAACACTACTCTATTTCGAAGTACCACGCCGCAAGCAAGGCACACCAATTGATGCTAGCCCAGGCCTATTTAAATCAAACACTTCGGGCCGAGTATATACAGTCACCTCAAGGCAGATTGAGTACTTCCATTTCCGACTGTTGTTGGTTAATGTCACCGGCCCATTGTCATTTTATGATATACGCAAAGTGACTGGGCAACAGTATACAACATATAAAGATGCCTGCCTTGCACTCAGCTTGCTCGAAGACGACAATCACTGCGATGATATGCTTGCTGAAGTAGCATTGGGCTGTACAGCAACACAAATTCGTCTACTATTCGCTATAGTGTTGACTACATATTTCCCGGGACGAGCAGACACGTTGTGGTATAAAAGCACAAAGATTCAATGACTAACGATATATTGCATCGAATTCGTACACGGTGCCACGATCTAACGATTACATTCAGCGACGCTATGTACAATGAAGCATTGATTTCTATCGAGGATCTTTGCGGTTTCATGCCAATTTACCATTCAGTCATTTCGGTATGAGTTCTCCAAATCGAAGTGCATCTGATTTAATGGACACCGAAATGAATCGTGAACTGCTGTACGATACTGCAGAAATGGTAGTGATTGTTACTCGCAATGTCCCACTACTGACTCATGAACAAAAAATATAAAGGGCTGAAACCTCACGAGGGGATCAGAACTTCGGTCTTTGGTATCTTCAATAATGTCATAAAGTTGTTGTGACAGTTTTGACATTATTGATTACTATTTTTAACCAACATATATTTACTTATACAACAACAGCCAAACAGGTCAAAAGCTTCAGTAACATGGGTACAGGCATCCAATTTAAAACAACGGTTATTCTAGAACTTTATAACGAAAGTAGTATAACAAATTATACTGATACTTCTAACCGTTTAACTGACCATATTCCAGAAATTTATCCAAAAACTCATTTTAGAATCCCATTTCCAACACACATATCAAATTTCATCATAATCGGTTAAGAAATAGCCAAGTTCCATCCTACTTGGCCATATTCCAGAGCTTCGTCCAAAAATCATTTTAGAATCCCATTTCCAACACACATGGCTAATTTAATGATACCCGCGGTTAAGGCATAGCCAAGTTCTATCCTACTTGGCAATATTCCACACATATCAAATATTTCCATTTCCATACACATATCAAATTTCATTATAATCGGTTAAGAAATAGCCAAGTTCCATCATAATTGGCCATATTCCTGAACTTCGTCCAAAAATCATTTTAGAATCCCATTTCTAACACACAAATCAAATTCCATAATAATCGGTTGAGAAATAGACAAGTTCCATCATACTTGGCCATATTCCAGAACTTCATCCAGAAATCGTTTCAAAATCCCAGAACTTCATCCAAAAAACATTTTAGAATCCCATTTCCAATACAAATGTCGAATTTCAACGTAATCGGTTAAGAAATGGGCAAGTTCCATCCTACTTGGCCATATTCCAGAACTTCATCCAAAACTCATTTTAGAATCCCATTTCTAACACACATACTAAATTTCATAATAATCGGTTGAGAAATAGACAAAATCCATCATACTTGGCCATATTCCAAAACTTCATCCAGAGATCATTTTAGAATCCCAGAACTTTATTAAAAAAACATTTTAGAATCCCATTTCCAACACACATGTCAAATTTCATAATAATCGGTTGATAAATAGGGAAGTTCCATCATATAAAAAATGTGTTAACTATTCACTACATTCAAATCCAACCCCAACTCAACTCCAACTCAACTTCAACTTAACGCGCAAATTGACCCATAATTTAACTTTCAAATCAATTCCCAATTCAATGCCCAATCCAATAATCACATAAACATTATATAAAAAAATCGTAAATATTTGTAAAAGCAGGTATTTTGGGTCAATTCGTATGGCAGGTACCCCACCCCCTTGACGTACAGTCTCCAAAAGCTTTTCAAATCTCCGCCTTGACCATAGAAACAGATTGGCGAAAAAAAAATCCAAATCGGACAAGCCGTTCTCGAGATACCATGGGTCCAGACATCCAGACATCCAGACCGTCCGTCTGTCAACATTTTTTTTTTTTGCATTTTCAGACTCAGGGACTTTCAAAACGTCGAGAAAAGTGGTTTTGGACCAACCAAGTTTTTCGTCATTTTTGACAGGATTTCAATACTTTGGTTTTTTAGACCGAAGTAAATCATTTACGACCGCATTATGCTGGCAGTTTCGGCGGGACAAGGTGGATTCGCCACTAAATATTCAAAATAACCATATGCAGTGTGCAACATAAAATAATCATCCATGGCCACAGTGCTGAAACAATGCAAAATTATCATCTGGGATGAATGCACTATGGCACACAAACATTCTCTTGAGGCGTTGAACAGAACACTCAAAGATATAAAAAACAACGAAAAACTATTCGGCGGCACTCTGTTACTCCTTTCAGGTGATTTCAGGCAAACACTTCCCGTCATTCGACGTTCAAATGTGGCGTAATGTTGAAAAAGTCCAGATAAAAATTAACATGCGCGGCCAAATGCTACATGATCCATTCGCTAACACATTCTCGAACCAATTGTTAGATATCGGCGATAGAAAAGTAGCGGTCTATGAAAATGCTGGATGCATAAAATTGCCCACTAATTTCTCCACAATCGTTGACCGCATATTTCCCGATGTACGCACACAATACATAAATCATGCTTGGCTGGCAGAAAGAGCCATTTTGGCAGCAAAAAATGTGGACATCGGCGATTTAAACTTCAAGATACAGCAGTCGTTGCCAGGCGACTTGGTATCATACAAATCGATCGATACAGTTTACGATGCCAACGAAGCTGTAAATTATCCAACAGAGTTTTTTAGCTCACTGGATTTGCCAGGCATGCCACCATACCTTCTACGACTGAAAGTTGGATCTCCGGTTATTTTGGCTGTGCACACGATTGATCATTGAAAAATTGATGAAAAACATTATCGAAGCCACCATTTTGAATGGCAAATTCCGAGCCGAAAATGTTTTGCTGCCACGAATTCAAACCCGTTCAAAATGAATGGTTGGTGTTTTTTTGTTTTTATCGGCGGTCATCGTCTATAGCGCTCTATTCCTCTTTCTGCCATAGATCCCATCCCCATACACTTACAATACATTCGTTATTTTTTATTTAACAACCAAAATATTCACTAGAAATAATTTATATGGCAGGACAACGTTTGCCGGGTCAGCTACTAATATATAAAAATTCAATAAAAGGTACACCAATGAAATTAATATTTAGTGGGCCTACCCTTGGCTTTGATGACATCCTTAATCCGAGTCGGCATAATAGAATCATATAATTTCTGCAAATATTCTGTTGAAATTTCTTCGAACCATACTTTTTCAATAAACTTTTTATGCTCTTTAATAGTTTTCGGCTTATTTATTGCCTATTCTTCTATCCTGTGAACGCCCATAAATTCTCTGTAATGTTGAAGTCTGGACTATGTTCTGGCCATGGTAGTGACTCGATCCCCAAAATTTGTTTAAATTCTGTTACCTAAAGGAAAATGGCATTATAAATAAACATTCTTATACTATCAACAACGGCTATATCTTGCAAAGTGTGATCTGCGAAATCGAGCCGAATCATTCTCAAATATTGAATTTGTAAAATTTTGTGTCAGATCGTCAATGGTCGGCACGACGCAGGTTTCAACAATTTTTTTGTATTTTACTCCATTTACAGAACGTTCAAGAAAGTAAATGGATCCCATTCCAAAAGCTGTTATGGATACCCAGACTATAACGTATGGGGAATGTTTTAATATTAACAAAACACATTGTGTCAAATACCTTCCTCCTTTTCGTCGCCGAAATGCCATCCTTCCGTCGGGCTCAAATAAATTAAATTTTGACTCGTCCGAAAATACTACCCTCCGCCAGTCCTTGGATATCCAATTTTTTCGTTCATTTGCAAATTTTAATATTTAAGCTCTCATTTTTAGGGTAAGCAACGGTTTTCTCACCGGTCGACGAGCATTCAGATAGTTCGTTTCATCTTCTCTGTACAGTACGAACCTAAATTAAGCCGTTAGTTGTTGCTAAAAGGTCTCTTCTTAGCTCAGCAGCCGTATTAAATCTGTGCCTTACCGTTAAACGGTTTAATACCCCCCCCATCTATGCAATCGGAGGTCTTTCGTCTTTCGCTTTCGCCCAGAGCCAGTCTCTCTCGATATTGTTGGGTTTTCACAATATCGCTTTAAAAAGCGTCCTACTCCGGATTCAATACAATTGATCATTTCCGCTATTTTTACATTTGTTTATTTTTTAACATAAAATTGCAAAATTTTTGCGCATTCGTTAATATTTATTTTACAACGGCCTATTGTAAAATTTACTCTTTGATGGCTTAACTAGAACTAACTATGTAATATGTATCTCTATTACCACTGTAAATTTTTTCACAACAATTGAAATATCAAAGAATAATAAATGAGCGAAAAAACAAAAACTTAGAATAAACAAAAGAGACAAAGTGAAAATAAACCAATTCGTACATTTTTATGGCGCTGGGTGAATATAGAAACATAAAGATAAAACTACAGTTTTCACGATTTTGATGGCAGCAACAGTCGCCTTTTTTATATAAACATTTGCAATTATAGTTATGATAAAAAATAGGGTGATCTATAACTATATGATCACATTCACACCAATGAACCCAGAAAACAAAGATTATGAACTATCCTTTTATGGATTTATATGTACCCTATGTTTTCAATACAAAATAACTCATAATTTTAGTGGGCTGATTGTTTGTACAAACACTTAGTTTTTTCTCTGTGTATAACTTTTGCAGGCGATAGTACAAATTAGTGGCCCATTCAAAATAAAGCAATTAGATAAGCCAAGAATAATATTTAGTGAAACCAAAAATATTTCCAAACGCGATATCTCGACACCAAAATATCAAACGCAAAATTTTCAAAATAAACAAATATGTATTACAAAATTTGTATCCCAAACCAAAAAAATCTACGTTTCTATCACAGATAAAATTCGGATTTAAGAACAAAAACCATCAAATCATTAATCGATGAATTCTCATGTAGACTAAACACACAGTTATTTGTAAAGAAAGATTAAATTTTGCTATATATGTTGAAGCCTCTCCTATAAATCATACAAAAATGTGTAATTCCGACAGAAACATTTTATCGAACCCTTAAAAATTTATACACAAGCTGTAATCTAGCTAGACAAATGAAAACTATATATAATATGTATATGTATATATACTAGTTTATAGAACAACTATAATCAAACTAATTGATTAATAATAAATAACGTTATTAACCAACCCAGTTCTTTTCGTATTTTCAGTTCATTTCGCAAAAAAAAAATCCACCATCGAAAACTAAAAAGTCGAATATAACAAACATGATTTAAATAACCATAATCAAGAACTCACGGAATGAAATCTATCAAAATATAGCATATAATTAGTTCTAACTAAAGGAATTACCTAAATTAATCAGATAGTGATACAAAATCACCTTAACCATTATTAAGGATAAGGCATAGCGAGAACTTTACCTTTAATATATTAAGTTGAACACGATATTTGACTTTTTTTATATACTATGTATAATCTAAATATCTCATGAAACGAAATGTTATAATTTTTAAAAACGTGTAGTACAATCTGTTTTGTATTCTAATCGCGATTTATTTGGTTACGATGGCACATGATGGAAGATGATATCAAACAGCGTTGAAAAATGTTAAAAAAAACATTGTGGTTTTGATTCTATTGCATTCGTTGCAAATTCCAACATCGGAAATATTACAGCCCCACTTAAAATAGGGTGAGCCAAAAAGTGGACGTTTCCTACCGTTCATTAAACAAAATCTGGGCACCTCTTTGTGAATACGAATTTGTAGAAACGAACAATATTTTCGAATCATTCGTATGAATTTGATACTAATGATGTGTGCCTCAGGTCGATTTAATTATCATTTTTGACTTTTCTAAATAGTTCATACCAGTCATTCATAGATGTCAGTAGGTTGCATCACTTTTTATTTTTCTACATTGCAATTTTTTTCGAATCGAATTGTATGGGGCATGCTTATAGTAACAATATTCGCCGCTGTTTTAGAATGCAGCACCCTCGGTAAAGGTTAGCATATCAAATGTCATTAGTGTTTTGTATCGAAAGTCTATTGTGAATTTAATAACACAAAATAATTTGTATATTTTTAAACATTTATAAGTCGTTTATCGACGCGTTCGTACTTCGTAGCCATAAAATTAAACGTCAAACTTTATTGTAACCTTTATCTCGACGGTAATGACATCTTATGTGCGGAAACGAAAACAAACTCTTTTTGCATGCCCCATTGACACTAGATAAAGTGATTTCAGTGCCATCTTTGGGGGGATGTTGTAACATCACTGTCGATTCGAATTCGATAGATTTTATGTCTCATGTTTCAAGAATAAAATTTTACTCTATTTCGTTTTTCAATTATTCTCTTTTTTTTGCTATCTCAGAGCTTACTCGAATAAAACAACATTCTATTTCTACTTATACTCATGATTATTTATCACTCAAATTTTTGTTTAATACTTTATCGAATTGAAGGAAAAGAAAAGTACGCAACAAAAAGATATCACAATTGACGATTGTAAAAGTAGAGAAAGCGCCTCTCGAGGACAATAGTTAAAATGATGCACCTGATAAAATGACATTTGTCTCAAATGCGACGAAAGAAAATGCAATGTGGTAATTAAAAATTGTTTTTATAGTCCGAAATTGGAATAATTTACAATTATTAGCAATCCGGTAAGTAAAAATTGTGTTTACAGTTGAAAATTGGAATTGATTACAATAATTTCGAACGTCAAATTATCAGGTACCTCAGTTTAAAATTTTTCCACTAGGTGGAATCCGTGATGCTCCAATCGTCAATAGAAAAAGCGTAATCAAAATGCGAAATATAATACAATTTTATTCGTGAAACATGATTTATGTCTCTATCGAATTCGAATCGAAAGTGATGTTACAGTATCCCACCCCTGATTATATTTTAGAAAGTGGTTTATACAAATAAATTATAATAACCTATAAAGGACATTCTTAGCTGCGTTTTTTTATTCGCTCTCGATAGCTGCTATGCGGAGCAGTCAATTTTCTACACCCAAATTTAAATTTGACGTGCTATTTATTGGTAAATTACATTTATTTAGCGTCAAAATATAATTTTTAATTCAATTCATAAGTGAAAACGTGAAATAAAAAATATTTAGCTCTACCTATTTATATGGAGCCGCTATCCGGAGCTATTTTCATATGACGGCTCTCGATAGCAGCTCCGGATAGCGAATAAAAAAACGCACTACTTGTCAAAAAACGGCGTCAGATGGATTAAATCTACAGATGGCACTAGTAGTTTTTTTAATTTTTTTTTGTTGTATCGAAACAAAAATGTAAATAAAAGCAAAAAACACGAATAAAACTTACATGAATTATAAAAAAAATTAATTTTATTTTTTATTTATTTACCAAAAATTAAAAATTATTAAAGCTGACATCTTTAGAAGTTAGCCCGTACTATGTTTTCACGTATAAAATAATACTGCATTATCGATAAATCTGCCAATATCGTTGACCGAAAGTTTACTATTGAAAAGTATAGTTATGTCCTTTATAGGTATTATAATTTATTTGGTTTTATAAAAATTTAAAGAGAAGTTTAGTTGTCTGTATTAAATCAATAAGATTCTTTCGGCTTTTTATAGACACAATATATTAATAATAATGGCATTCACAACATTTTCGACTTGTCTTTTGGTAGATATATTATAAATGACTGGCCTCTTCATTTTTCTGATTGACAAGTCGAAAATGTTGTGAATGCCATTATTATTAATATATTGTGTCTATAAAAAGCCGAAAGAATCTTATTGATAAATATTTAAATATTCTTTTATCCTTTAATTTTAAATAAGGCTTGACAGCGATCAAAAATTGGGTCTTACAATAGACTTTCACCATAATTCTGATAGGTGGCAGGTTACCTAGTGTTAATTTCTATTGACACTAGGTAAAGTGATTTCAGTGCCATCTCTGATTATATTTTCGAACGTATATTATACGACAACACTATGTAAAGTGATTTCAGTGCCATCTTTGATTATATTTTGGAAAGTGATTTATAAGACAAAATGTGACAGCTAATTCTTCAGAACAATTGTCATCAAGTTTGAAGAAAATATTCTTTAACAAAAATATTTAAATATTTTTTTATTCTTTAATTTTAAATAAGATTTGACAGCGATAAAAAATTGTCTTACAATAAACGTTCACCATAATTCTGATAGGTGGCACGTTACCTAGTGTCAAATTGAATAAAATATCCAGGTATAAATTCTTTTTCTTTTTGTGTATTGCGACCAAACAGCTCAGCATTCTAGGCGTTTGGATGTGAAGGTAACGAGTTTGAATCCCGACAGAGATGGGATGCCAAAGCTGTTTCTTTGAATTTCTAGAAACACATGGGAAGAAGTGACGGGTTTCCTTGCAACCAACAAACAAAAATTGTACATAGTGTTTAAAAATATGAAAGTTATAGCTAAATAGCGACATTAGAGAAATCAGTCATGAATTTGACAATTGATATTAGGATGGCATAAACGATTTCTCTAAAAGCATCAGTCACTCGATTCTCTATTGATGATGGCTGCTCATCTTAGGGAACGCCCTCATATATTCTGATTGTTTAGAATAATAAAAAGAGCCAGGATGTTGACATATTTCTCGAAGTCACCAATGGCTTCTCAAAACCGTAAATCTGGTTCGGTCCTTCATTCCCAGCAATCTCAGATCTCAAAATCTGATCTGCGGAAAAAAACAAAGTTTTGTTAAAATTATAACTTTTGATTTGATTTCAAGAATTAAGCAAGAAAGTAGTTTTTTTAAGGTTCATATAGTGGATTCACAAGATGGATTTTTAACTCTATGTAGGTGTTTATTTCGGTGCCAATCAAACACGAAAATAACAATTTTTTCAGTTATGATTTAATTGATTGGGGGCTCCGAAAAAATTCCTTAGGGCAAAAATCCGACTTGATGAATTCATCATGATTCTAAATTAAGGCCGACATCTGATATAAATTCACGAAAAAATAGAAGCTAAATTTTAAATAAAAGTTATTAAATTAGGAATATGAAAATCCATAAAATTAGCTGTTTAAAATTTAGGAATTTTGAAATTTCAGAAAGTTACTTTAATTCAAATTGAAATTTCAAATCTCACCTTGTCAAATTTGGCTTCAAAATTTTCAATTTCTTTCAAACTTTCCTTAGCATTCGATACTTCAAATCATTACAAGATTTTAAAAAAAATTTCATGTTTTGAATATATTATAAAATTGGTAAATGAGGTAACTTTCAAAATGGTTGACATCGAAAATTGGAAGTTGAAAAATTTTAAAAGCTTTTGATAACTTAAATTTTTAAATATTTTAGATATTTCCAAAGTTCGGTTTTAAATAAGCAAATGCATTAATTAAAAATTTTAAATTTTAATATATTTAAAATTTCGTTTCACTTATACTTTCTGTCTCTTTTTTTGTATTTCATGTTTATCGAGTTTATACAACTAGATTACGATAATCAAATTATGAAGCGCGATAATCCTGAAAGAATTAAAATCGTGTTGTGAGAAACTGAAAAAAATAGCAACATAATCTCGAATTCACGATTAGCTAGTTTGTGTCTGTCGCGGGTATAAAACTTAATTTATGAGCATCAAGATTCAGCACACGCGGGATTAAACTTGCCGTTACTTTGAATTGTGCATAATGTTGTATATGAAATTATTATAACATCGAGTTTTGCCAAATTATTACAACTTGCTGATGTAACTTATTGGTATTTTATAACATTTGGTGTCTCCACTAGCAAAAAAGTAAATATTAATGGTATAACTCAATGGTAGATTGCAGGTGGAGAGGCCGGGTTAACCATTGATGATTTGTATAATTACGTACAATATTCGGATTTGCACTTGAAATTAAATCCTCTTTTGATTTATTGCAATACTAAAATCGGCAGCAATAATATTAATGCTGCCCTGGTGGCATAGTGGTTAGCATGCCTGCTTAAGCTCTGGAGGTCCCGGGTTCGAATTTATGTATTTTATGTTTGCAGTTCAGTATTTGGTTTCAGCCGCACTCCGACCCTTTCGTCGTCCCCATAGATACTAAACTTACTCTCGTCAGACAAAATGATATAGTGTCCCAAATTATTTAGACTTGTGGACATAAGATAATGCAAAATTAGGCGCCTCTGCCGCTTTTTGTTTGTTTATAAACAGCTTCATTCTGGTGATGCAACTTCAAAATCCAGCTCGGTTAATTATTCTATTAATAGCGGATCGAAAACATTTCTTTACTGCATTTACCCACATCCCCGGAAACCGGTGTGAAGTATTTCACACAAAGTGTAGCTACACAAATTAACGAAAAGTGTACTGAAAAAGTGTAGACCTACATAAAAAAGTGTAAGTAACCAGTAGAACAAGGTATGGAGCAATTTTTTCATAAGTGGCGAGGTCAAGCTATCCGAAAAAAATTTTGTTATTAACCCGCCCCGTCTCCACTATGAAATTTTACTGAAATTTTATTTCATGGTTTTTATGATTGTATGTGTTTCTTTCAATGTATTAATAAATTTCTGTCGATGAAATTTCATCACTGGGCATTTTGCTTTCATGAAAAATTTCTGCTAAATTCACCAAATTAAAAGAAATGTAAACAAAAAATAAAACACAACAACAAATCTACATACAGATTTCATGAAATTTTTTTGAGAAATTTCAGCCTAAAAGTTTTCCGAAAGTTTCCATTTTTGTATAGTATACATTGATAAAATTGATTTCATGAAAGCAAATTTCAGTAAAATTTCATAGTGGAGACGGCGGGTAAGATAAAAAGGGTTGGCCATGTTCGGCGCTATTTTGAAAATTGTGAAAATTTTCACCCTAAATGTGTTTGATTATAAAAAAGTTAAATTGTACAAGTTGAATTGTGCCAAGTGGAATTGTGCCAAGTGGAATTATGCCAAGTGGAATTGTGCCGGTGGAATTGTGTGCAGTGGAATTGTGTCTAGCGTAATAGGCCTAGAATCGGATATCCTAGTCAAATCCCGTTAGAGGTACGATTGTTTGTGACCCGAATGCAATAGCGATTGAAGGGTAGACTCTACAGACTTTTGCACGCAAGTCTATATATATATATATATATATACATATGTGTATGCATGTGTATCAAAATTAAATTGTCTTAATTAAGACACCATTTGAGGTGGAGTATATTCTTCATCTTTATTTTAGATTGCCTAATAATTAAGTACATAGTTTCCCAAAGAATACAATTTTTTTTTTGATAAAATTGAATAATATTGACGAAGCCGAATAGAATATGGAATAAAGATGGTAAGCACGTATAAAATTTTAGCAAATAGATAAACATATGTATTTTGAAACCACCAAATACAGTAAGTTCCACAAGAAAGTGTCTCAATTAATTCTTTCCGTTTAACACCCAACACAACGTAACAGCTAAAATTATTCTCTTCACTATATTACCCTTTTCGCGTTAACTTCTTTCTCAGTTCAGTTTGAGCATTTAAGTATGGTAAAGAATAATATTAAAATGAGTTCCTTGTGTAAAAAGCATTTTGAGATGGTGTTCTTAGTTACCCATCCCAAAGAACCAAAAATGTGTGTGAAACAGGTAGCAAAATATACCAAAACTTCGGTGCCATTTGTGAAGAAGTGGATTAAACGGCTTAGAAACTGTGACAAATTGGATGACTTACCTGGGAGAGATTTAGATAAAGTAACTTCAGAAAAGGACGATAAGGTCATTTTGTAGTTCGAGAAAAATTCAACGATAAACCTACGGCAAGTAAAACAAAACTATGTGCAAACTGCGTTGAAGTGTCAATCAACATAATTCGTCGAAGGTTTGGAGAATTCGATATTCAAAATAGGAGCACAAGTATATAAACCTTTGCTGACAGAGCTAAACGAAACTGCGATACTAGACAATGGCGACTGACTAGTTACAAAGATAACAAGAAATTAGTTTTACTATCTATTATGAGAAATAAATATCAATTGGTTTATTTATTGTTTTCTTTGAGATACTTTCTTGCGGAACATACTGTAAATAAAATATAGCAGTATAGGAAAGAAGCTGTTATATTTGTTTAATAAAACAGAAGAACATTTAACGTATTTACGAAATATTTCCAGATGGGAGGAACAAATAATAAATAAATATTATTTAAAAAAATGCTGTAACAGAAGGCATATCCAACAAACATATTATATTCAACAATTTCAAACTGCGAGACAATCGACAAAACAATAAACTCCACGTCAAAATTCCTTCAAAATTTGTACTTTTCATATAGGTTTACCAAAAACAACCATTTTCCTGCTGATTATTTAACAGTGTTTCAAATCGGGCTAATATAATTGACGCTGCAATATACAAGTTATGAACCCCAAACGCAACGGCATATAATAGATAGATTGAACAAAACGGCCTCAGAAAGAGAATAAGCCTATTGGAGATCTGCAAACCTTTCGTATTTATTTACAGGTGTTCCATTTATAACACGACTAGACCTAATTTTAGTAAATCAAAAAGCACAACTGGTACTTTTTGGTAGTTTTTTGGTGCAAATTTGATAAATCTGGTAAGAAGGGCTGTTGAAATTTTATTAACTTTGTCGAATCGTGTTTTTCAAATCATATTGTCAGCATTATGTCGAAGTTCTATGAGTCGAATGACGAATTCTATATACAGATTTATAAAAACTTCTGCAAAAGCAAGCCGATTAGCTATAGCTCTTTCAATAATCTCTTGAACTTGACCATATAGCCCGCATTTCAAGATCCTGTCCTGCAGACATTTTTGCCCTTAAACATAACCCGCAAAATAAAATAATATCCCGCAAGTCCTTCATTTGTACTAAATTAATTTAAAAAAGCAAAATTTTGTCTGTTTTGCAAAAGCAAAAAAGGATAAAACTTTCTCATTTAGATTATAAACTCTATATGCTCCAAAGACAACTCGAGCTAACATAGTTTGTATCGCTCAAAACAAAAAACATAGCTCGCATAGTTTAGCTCCACTGTGCGATGGACTATTAAAACTCTTTATTTACAATTAAGAGTTACACGCATAGCGCACATGATACCGCTTGGCTTGTACAACGGGCCTAAAAATTTTGTTTTGATTACAGGACAATAACTATAATAGCAAAAAATCATAGTGATACCTAACCACCTGCATCATACGAAGTGAATACTCGCTTTAAATTAATTGATGATTTGTGCAAGAAAACAATACTTTTCAAAATTGAAATCTCTAAATTTCAATTCGTCTTGAAAGTATGTAGCGAAAGATTTAATGTAGGCAATTCTATATTTTGAAATATTAAAATAATTTTGTGTATGCATTTCTCAATCAAACTGCTATTTTCAGTTTTTAGCTCACAAAGATGAAGACAAATTTAATACAAGGGGATTAAGTGAAAATCGTAACGATTATCAGCTTCACACGAAGTGAGGTCTTATGAAGAATTCATTCTAAAGGATAGAATTGTTATAATTTTTCGTTTCGAAGATTATTTATTGTATATATTTCTAATTGATTAGTTTACAATGACAGGAAAACCAAGGCTAACAGAAGAAGAACACGTTGCTTCATAGAAAATAAAAATAGAAAAACAAAGGCGCTTCGACGGGAGACTTCGACAAGAGCAATTTTATTGGATTCTAATCTTTAATATAATCCATTTATATTTCATATTTTTGAGGAATCGTCCATGGCTGAGTTTTCCTAAATATTTCGTGTGAACAACCATAGAATAAACATTTTACTTACTGCTACCACAAAGGAAAAGTTGGGTTAGAATTAGAACCCATTTCAATTCCACCAATTGAACAAAGTTCCACCAATAAACAATTCGTTTTCATTTGCGTCTGTGGGTGCGAACATATAGTACTACCTTCGGGATATGGACCGTATTGCCTACGAATAAATGGATAAATTTATCAAAGAGTTGGGATATTACACCCTGGAAATAGAGATCAATGCAAATTTTCTCATAAAGCAAACGAAGCATGTGAGCAGCGCATATGGAAATTAGGAAAAATGCTTATTTGCAACCCCTAACTAATGCAAGAGTTGAGTTTATTAATGACCACAATAAATCCATTTGCACAGGCATTTAAAATGCTTTATGAGGTAGAACAAGAGTCCATTTGCGATGCTCAAGAAAACGGTACAAATCCGCCTTAGATTTCAATGGCGGCAATGCAAGTTCGAAGAAGAAAATGAAGTTGTCCAAAATGATAATGAAGAGCCTAAAAAAAAAACTCAGGGCGGAAAAATACAGTGACCTTATGGGTTGCTTACAAAGTGAAGCTATTAACCAATGTTTAGCTCTGGAACAGCTATAATAGTTCCATCGTCAATAAAATGAAGCCCGATAGTCATAGAAATATGGCCCAAAACTACGATTTTAACGTACCAATTTTAGAAACCTCAACATCCTCTATGCGAATGCCATCTACTGAGGCAGATGAAGCTACAGTAACAACTGATGTTGCTATGAAATCTGTCGACAAGGTTTGTAAAGAAATAAAGAACCATCAACTTTTTGACGGTAAAACGATTCTACATGGCGCAGATTTTAGACAAACGTTACATGTAGTTGTACATGGTAGTGAGTCTGCAATTGTTGAAGATATATAGCTCAAAAGTTGATGGTCTTTGGGAAAAGCTAATGTTCTAAGCCTGTAACAACAATTTTATCTCATTTCCGGCCACCAGGAATTTTGGTTGGGATTTGCTCGTCGCGTGGAGGGTTCATTGGTCGGAAACTAGAAAATTCAATCGAATTTCTGCATTGTTAACAAAAAAAATTATTCCTGGGTTAAATTTTAGCACTATACTCACGGACACCCACTCACAACACTAAACAAACTGGTCAGCTAACACGTCATATTGCTAATCCAAGATATCGGTGAATCCAAAATTGTTTTGTTGCTTTTAATTTACAACGTTCGAATCAAAAATAATTGTATAGCCCAAAGAAAATATTACAGAATTTAGAAATTTTTAAGATTGATGTAATTTTAAGATAAGTAAGGAAAATGTACCCAAATCAAATAAATTTAATAAAAAAAAAACTTAAAATCTAACCTTAACGTCGAATCTGCTGACCTCCAGGTAGTCCATGGATAATGCTGCGCCCGTTACTTCAGTTACACTGCTTATCGAGGGTTCTGGATGTTATGGGATTCCGTGATTTCCCAATGGTTTATTTTTATTTTTTTATTTACAAGCTCTTATTGACCGTTTTGTAGAATTTTATTCTCTACGTACCACGATGGCGTACACAAGGTTAATCCAATAGCGTTTAGATCCTGTGAATAGTCTTTCGACCACTGTTGTTTTTTTTTTGTTTTTTTTTGTTTTGTTTTTATGTATACGGGTGTGAAACATTAGTACATACATATATGTTATTTTTATAAACACCAAAAAAAAATTTTATTTCTTCCAAAATTTTAGTTAATATTACACATTTTTTTGAAGATGATCTTAAGTATAAGGGTTTAAGTTGTCAATTCAATTTATTTAGTTTTTGTTTTATTTTACATAATTTAAGATCCACAAAATTATTAACAGTTAATTTTTTTAGAGTATTCAATGTTTAATTTTTATGATATCGGATTATTATTAACTGGATTAACAAAACAAAATTTTATCCAGAACCTTACATACATATGTATACCGGGTGTTTCTTTTAAACTGAGACGATCAAATATCTCGAAAAATAGCCACTCTACGGAAAAAATGTCCATAATCAAAATTTAATCATACCGCGGGGGAAATACATTAGTGCAAAAAAAATAGTTCCCCACCCCCCGCTTTGTAGGTGGGGCGGGGGTAACTTTTAAACTAAGATAGGAAGCCATATTTTTTATTGCAGATTCGGATTCTACGGCTAAAAATACGTAGGATTTGACTTAAACATTTTTTTCGATTCATGTTAGATGGCGCTGTAATTGACGATATTCAATTTTTATCTCGGATTAAATATCTCGGAAAATAAGCACTCTACGAAAAAAATGGTAGAGATCAAAATTGAATTATTCCGCGGGGGAAATACATTAGTGTTAAAATTAGTACCCTCACCCCCTCCTTGTAGGTGGGGGTACTAATTTTAACACTAATGTATTTCCAGCGCCATCTATCATGAATCGATAAAAATGTTTCAGTCAAATCCTACGTATTTTTAGCCGTAGAATCCGAATCTGCAATAAAAAATAGGGGTTCCTATCTTAGTTTCAAAGTTACCCCCCGCCCCACCTACAAAGCGGGGGGTGGGGGACTATTTTTTTTGCACTAATGTATTTCCCCCGCGGTATGATTAAATTTTGATTATGGACATTTTTTCCGTAGAGTGGCTATTTTTCGAGATATTTGATCGTCTCAGTTTAAAAGAAACACCCGGTATATCTGGGTCCGTTAAATTTGTTATTTATAAATTTCACCAATTATGGTCGATACAGTTAGGGCGGATTAAATTTTTAAGTGGTCTGGAGACCACTTTTCTGTAAATTCATTGTATTTGAAGCGGGTTCGGTACGTTATCCCAATTACAAAATCCCAAAATAAAAATTCCAAATTACAAAATCCCAAAATTTCAAATTTCAAATTATTAAATCCCATTGTTAAGAAGCATATTTATTGAAACACGCGCGCGCGTGTTTCAATAAATATTCTTGTTAACAATGGGATTTCATAATTTAAAATATTTTAATAAATATATAATTTTATAAATTTAATATACATAAAATTGGATGTTTATTCATAAACATAGGCTTATCAGCTCGAAGCGATTAACTATCATACAATTTTCAGAAATATTAACTTGTTCAAAATAATTATTACAAGAGTCGGGTCACTCTTATCTCTAGGTACAAAAATAATAATATAAATTTAGATCTCTCCAAAGGGAAAGGATTATAGGAACGGATTGCATCAGTTCTATTCCACTGTACTATAAAATTATAAATATTCTGATGTTCATTTATATTAGTAGTCTGCATATTTCATATCTGAATTCGTTTATTTTTTCCAATTACAAACCGAAATCAGTTCTCTCAATTAAATGTTCGAAGTTTAGAAATTTCGGTTTATAACACTATAGGAATTTCGTACTTATCATAATAAAAAATACAAAAGTCTTTAATCAATTCAAATTTTAAAGGTAATTATTTTATACAAAAAATAGGTTTATGAATAATATATTCGTATTTAGGCCTCAATACAAAATGAAAATAGTAAAAAACAACAAAGGTGGTAATAATTTATATCATGACTGATTCTGTTACCATTTGGACTGAGAAAAAAATAATATTTATAAATGAAGATGCGCAGAAAGAAAAAAATGTTCTTGCAAACAAAAAATCTCTACATTTTTAGAAAAAAATCAGCACAAAATTAGTACTTCGTTTTATGATCATTCACATGATCCTCGAGCTTCAGAAGTTCATCTTGCTGGCTGTAATGCAAAACTAAAAAATCAGGCTACAAATAGTTCCGCACCACCATCGCAAATAGCTCGGGAAATAATTGTAGGTTGCAAACCAAATGCACGTATTTACCTACCCAATAAGATGGGCAGAAAAAAGCAAAATAACACGAATTCGCTCCAGCAAAATGAAAGAGCCAGAAAATATCGATGAAATTGACATACCGCAGCACTTACGTTTTCTCGAAAATGAGTTTTTTGTTCTCGCAGAGAAGAAAGTTCAAAATGAAAAAATTATTATTCTGGGAACCATAACTGGTTTAAAAGTATTGGCTGAGTATCCCTGCTGGTTAATGGATGGGACTTTTTATGTTGTATCTATTATGGCCCAGCTTTTTAGCATTCACGGGAAAATCGAAAATGAAGTTGTACCCTTAGTGTTTTGTTTGATGACGAAAAAGTGTAAGAACTGTTACTCTGATTTTTCCTATGAATTGCTTCGTATAGCAAGTGAACATAATATTCATTTCAAGGATCATTACGGATTTTGAAAAAACCATTTATTTAGCAGCCGAAGAATATTTTCCTAATACAGAATTTAAAGGCTTTCTTTTTCGTTGTTGTGCAAATCTAATGGCGCCAAGTGCAAAAGTGTGGAGCAGCGAGTAAATACGGAAAAAGTGAAGATTTTAGTCTCCAAATTAGGATGATAAAAAGCCTCGCATTTGTTCCTCCTGATGAAATGTCTCATTATTATACTGCATTACACAATATATTAATCTTAAAGATGAAAATACAAAAAAAATTGCTAGAAATTCTTAATTTTGTACTCCAGCTAACAAACTACTAATTTGAAATAAATAAATTTTTATTTTCTGCTCTTTACTAATTTTGTGTATTTTTTCAAATGTTGGGATTATCAAATTTGGGTTTCCAATTTATGGGATTTTCATAATTGGGATTTTCATTTTATGGATTATGCTTTTTGGGATTTATTTTTCGTTTGGGATTTTGTATACATGGGATTTATTTTTCTGAGATTTCACTACGCTCCCATTTGAAGCAAAAATGTCCACTACACCATATGGCTACGATGAATTTCGAGCCTGCATAATTTCATTTGAAGATTTTTTTTTATATAGAGACAGTTTTTTAAAATGCCAGGCTTTTATCTCGAGAACGGTGCTGGATAGGAGAAAATTACTTTTCATGAAATTTGTTAAGGGTTGAGGGGGACATCGGATAGCGACCTTCAATTCAACCTTGACTACGACCTTCAAGGTTATTTGAAGGTTAAATTGAATTTGTTAAGTATAAATCCCCATTTTTGACCCGAGATTATAGGTTCTTCCTTTGGATGACTTTCAGGTGTTAATTCAAGGACAAATTACTAAATAATTAGAATTATCTGCAAATAATGAAATGGGGAATATACTAACACAATATTAACTTGGTACCTTTGGTCATGTTGCCAACAAATTTAAATTAAGTCATTCCCCATTAAAATTCATTATTTGCTGATTATTTCATATTATTTAGTAGTTTGTCCTTGAACTAACATCTGAAAGTCATTCAAAAGAAGAGAATAAACTTCCTATCTGAACGTAAAATGTTGTGCCTTTTCCGAATCAGAGGTCCAAAAGTACGGCTTTTCATTTAAAATAATCAATTTGACCATCAAATGACCTTGAAGGTCGTAGTCAAGGTCGAATTAAAGGTCACCATCTGATGTCCCCTCGACCCTTAACAAATTTCATTAAACTTAATTTTCTCCTATCCAGCACCGTTCTCGAGATAAAAGCCTGGCATTTTAAAAAACTCTCTCTATATAAAAAAAAAACAACGAGCGAGTTCACCCTCAACTCGCAAAAGATTTATGTGAAAACTTTTTTGTATAACTATTGAATCATTTCAAGCCATTTCGTTAAGGCTCAGGAACCCCTTCATAAAGACGGATGTTGTTCGCTCAGTATTTAATAAGTTACATTTTTGGTTCAAAAAGTCAGTAAGTTATAATTCTATTTTGAATTTGGAGGACGAACCTTACTGACAATAATTAAGCATAAACAATAATTAAGCTAAACCTCCATAGTAGTAAATGGTCACGGCAAACTCACTGAACAAAGCAAAATCAGGTTACACGTCTGTTAAATGATCGTTACAGTACCCGTTCAAAATTCTCAAATAAACATCGAACTCGTACTGTAACAACACATTTACCGCCCTTGTGACGTAAATAACTATTACACTTCACAAGCATAATTTGTAGTCCTTTTACTCGTATGTAATTTTCATTTTCAAAAACACTTGCTGCTGCGGCCATATATAGCAGATATTTTAACAACAAAATAAATTAAAGTAGGCGGTTTTTTTTAGATTTTTTTTTGTATTCGGCTCACGATGTTTTTGAAATGCCGGATGATGTTGTATATTGCCTGAGTATGCGTAGATTTTGCATTGATTTTACGTTTTATTTATTTTTTCTTCTTATCGATATTCACACATACCAGCAATATTTTTTGTTCGGCATTTTTGTTTCCGTAACCCGATTTCTATACAATTTTTTACTTACTCCTGCCGCTAAAGATGTTTTCACATCAAAAATCTTCAAATGAAATTATGCCGGCTCGAAATTCATCGTAACCATATGGTGTAGTGGACATTTTTGCTTCAAATGCAATGAATTTACAGAAAAGTGGAGTCTCCAGACTAAAAATTTTCTCTCCATACAATTTAATACGCTCTAAATATATTTTTTCCCAAATAATTTAGATATAAATTCATACAATATCTTAACTTAATAATTTCAGAAAGGTACTTCAGCACTTAACGAATGATATTTTCGATATTTAATTTTTTTTTTAGATTTTATTACTTAACGTTTTAATATTTAATTTTTTTATATTTTTGGTTTTTTTGTTCAATTCTTCATTCTATTAAAACCAACTTGAAAATTCTGTACCAACTGACTAATTATATTTTTTTCAACCCGACTCCCAAAAAAAAAAAGTTAATTGTTCTTAAGGGGAAAGCTTAACCAGTTTTTGGTCACTAATTACCTCATCCTCCTCAAGCACCGCCCATCAAACAAAATCAAAACAAAGTGACCCATCATATCGTTACAAGCCTTCAGAATATCGTAACATAGACGATCCACAATACAGTAATTGGTATGATTTAGCTGACAACATAATTGAAAGTCCGAGCAAAATTATGTGTGATGTGGTGATACGTATTTAAATTTTGCAGATATTTGGCTACTGGTGAGTCGCAGAAAACTCTCTCAATAGTTTATTAATGTTCACCAGCAAGTGTGCACTTCATCATAAAAGAGACGACTCAGGCAATAGTTGATTCACTCAGGTCAAAAGCATTTAAAAAAATCAACGAAGAATATTTTATAGACGTGGCAAATGGTTTCGGTGAACGGTGGAACTTCCCACACTGCATTGGTGCCATCGATGGGAAACACGTTTCCATACAGGTAGTTTTAATATTTTAATTAAAAATATAAATTTATTTATAAATATTATTTTATTAACAGGCTCCATCGTTTAGTGGATCAACGTTTTTTAATTACAAAAGACATTATTCAATCGTGCTCATGGCTGTTGCTGACCACGATTACAATTTTATGATGTGTGACATAGGAGCTGCTGGGAGACAAAGAGACGGAGGAATTTTCCGAAACAGCAATTTCGGAAAAAAAAATTCTATTCAAATTTGTTACCGTAAGTATACATTTACCGGCATTATATACAAAAACTGATTAAAATTTTGATTTAGGTTACCGAAACCATCGAATATTTCAAATCAATTTGAAAATATGCCTTATGTTTTTGTTTCCGATGATGCATTTGGTCTTCATCCGAATATGCTAAAGCCATTTTCTCAAACCCCTCTCACTCAGGAGCAAAAAATATTTAATTATCGGTTGTCAAGGGCTCGCCGAATAATTGAAAATTGTTTCGGAATACTCGTGTCAAAATGGAGAATATTCAGGCAACCAATAATTGCTAATGTAAGCTTTTCAAACTTTTTAATAATTGCTGCATTTATTAAATACATACTTGAAATTATTTAGGTCGACACAGCTGAAAAAATAATAAGGGCCTGCGTGTGCTTACATAATTGGCTAAGACAACAGCCCTCTCCAACTCCATACATCTCGCCCGATTTAATAGATGTGGAGAATAGCGACGGAACACATTCTGATGGAGCATGGCGACGGGAATTAAATGGCAACCTAAGTGGCAAGCACACCAAATCTTTCAATTCTACGAAAGAGGCAAAGGAAATACGAAATAGGTTTTTATTTATTTATTAATCATTATGACGTATTAACATTTTTAAAACCTCGTCTATCTAGGTTTGCCAACTACTTTAGTAGCGAAGGAGCGGTTCCTTGGCAAAACGACAAAATCTAATCTGTATTTATTCTCATAAATAATATAACAAAAACATAAAAAAAAATATTATTCAAAAATTCAATTTTTATTTTTTGCGTTTTGCAAAACCTCCATAATTTCCATTTCGGCCTCATTGCAATTTTCTTCAGACGATGCTTTTAAGTGCATTGCGACATATTCACCAAAAACGTCGTGGGCTGTCCTGGTGGCTGGGGCTGGTGCTGGGGCTGGTGCTGGGGCTGGTGCTGGCTGCGGCATAGTTTTGTTTTTTAATATTTCTAATGCTACCTTTTTAATTTTTAAACTTTCATCAAGCAATTCTGGATAGGGATTCCGACTGCATTTTGGGTTAGTTTCTTAAGCATTATTTTTAGCCTAAACCTCTGATACTGATTGAATGTTCATTCCTAGCCGCTCGAAGCATAGCATTATCGCTATAAACAGATCAAAATGGTATCGGGTTAGTATCCACCCGATGATTAAACACACCTCTAGTTTCATGCAATCTTCTAGACGTGCTGGTAAATGTTTTAGTAAAAAGTATTTACGAAAAACTAATAAAATATCATAAAAAAGCTACAAAATTGATTGATTTTTAATTGACATGACACATTTGTATTCTAATTTCTCATATTATCTATAAACGTACATCAAATGTTTCTATGAGTTTTTTGTAGATATTTGTATGAGGAAAACGTAAAAATTAAAACTTACTTAACATTTTCATGTTTTATGAGTAAAAAGCTATGAAAAACGCAAAATTTGAGTGATATTTAAATAAAATTCAAAGTTTAAACATTAATATTTAAACAACGGAATGGGCTACGTACTTACATAATACACTAAAACAAAGGTGATTCTGATCCCTAAAAAAAATATTACATTTGTTTGGCTTAGTCTACCTAACTTTGGAGTAATTAAAAAAAATATGCGTGAAGGTACCACCCCAAATTAATTTTCTTTAAAGCACTGTATCTCAGTCAATATTGAAAATGGGCCCCCCCCCTCCAGAAACGATTTTTTGCTTGAAATTAATCAAGGAATCATCCTTGAAAATATTTACACTCAAGAACAAAACACCCTGTATATAAAATATTATTAATTGAGTGCCTATCACTAAAAATGTAATAAAAAAAATTCTCTTGGTATAATTTTAACAAATTATTTTATGACCGTTGTTTGAATATACATATGTATGTACATATATGTACAGTTGAACTCCAATTTACAAAACAAATTGGTCAAAAGATGCCATCGTTTAGTGAAAATGTCTTAAGCTGAAACCAACATTTCGTGACTATTGTATAATTCGTTCTAATTTTGTAAAATTTTGGTTCATAAAGTAAATTCCCTTAATCTTTAATAAGATTTAATTCCCTTAATAGTATTTTGATCATTTATTCGTTTTTGTGGGTGTTCTTGATATAAAAATTTTACTTACAATTTGTGTAATCATTCATAACGAAGTTATGGGATATGCCCAATTAGGAGGGAACTTGGCCATTTCTTATCCGATTTTAATGAAATTCAGCATTTACGATGAAAATGGGATTCTCAAACGATTTTTGAACGAAGTTCTGTAATATGGCCAATTAGGAAGGAACTTGGCCGTTTCTTATCCGATTTTAACGAAATTCCGCGTGTACAATGGAAATTGGATTTTTAAATGATTTTTTGACAAAGTTATGGGATATGCCCAATTAGGAGGGAACTTGGCCATTTATTTGCCGATTTTGATGAAATTCAGCATTTACGATGGAAATGGGA
Organism: Tipula helvola; assembly: GCA_963556165.1. Taxonomy (NCBI): domain Eukaryota; kingdom Metazoa; phylum Arthropoda; class Insecta; order Diptera; family Tipulidae; genus Tipula; species Tipula helvola. Next base: position 201,272,258 of record OY744483.1, read on the forward strand.
TTCTCAAATGATTTTTGAACGAAGCTCTGTAATATGGCCAATTAGGAAGGAATTTGGCCATTTCTTATCCGATTTACATATATCAAATTCAGCGTGTACGATGGAAATGGGATTCTTAAATGATATTTGGATGAAGTTATGGGATATGGCATAAAAATTAAATCTCCATTTTCCAGAATATTTTAAAACCAATTTCAATTTTTTAATTTATTTATTTATACATTTGTTGCCAATTTATCATTTTTGTCGTTAAAAATGTTTATTAATCGATGCCCAAAAAACATTTTTTGTTTTCCCTTGCAATAGTGCCAAAAAATTATAAATGTTGCCAAATTATTATATTTTGTTCCAAAAAATTAATTTTATGATGCCAATAAGTTGTTGTTTGTTGCTCATTTATTTGTGCCGTTTTATTAATTTTTTGTATCTCAAATATTAATTTTTTGTGTGCCGGTCTATTGCCAGCCCTTAATAATAGTTATCATCACTTACAATTCGCCATTCTTCGACAGTTTTAGAAATAGGCCCCATTTCATTTAGCGATTCCGCAATTTTTCGCCAACACTTGTTTTATCGGCCTTACCCGTTGCAGAAGCATGTTTTCTTTGAAAATATAAAATTTTCATTATATACAATTAAACAAGTGTAAAATATAGTTACACATGATATACATATTGAAATTACCTATAGCAAACTGAAAATTTTGCTCAACTAAATCAATTAGTGCAGATTTTTGGGCCAAACCAATGTGTCTGCTATTTTTGTTTCCTGCACCTATCTTTGACTAAAAACATTTCAAGGATAATGCAATTCATGGTAGAAAATACAACGTTACAAACCACTTACCATTGTCTCACAATTTCAAATATTTATTTATTCGACACACAAATTAGCTAATTTGATTTAATTGATTTAATTTCGTTTGCCATATACCTCAGTATATACAAAATACAATAAAACAATTGATTATCTGGGCTAGTTTAGGCTATAGGCAAAGCAACTGTGGCGGTTCACCCAATGCACCACTACAATTATTCCGGTTCAACCACAAGCTCGCCACACATTGCGTGCCACCTGTCCAACACATTGGGCATGATGTCACATGACATCTAAACAACCAACCGCAGACCGGCTTGTCCAAAAACGAACGAAACACAAACGAACAACAAAACAACAATACACGATGACGAACATATCACAAAATAAAAATTAATTTTTCCATTTTTTAATATTTTTAGTCGGCTCTCGAATTTCATCGCGGCGGCATGCCGCCCTCATCGCGCGGTGGCATTTTAATAAATTAATAAAATGAATGGTGGTGAATAATAAAAATACATTTTTGTAAAATTATAAAATTTAATTAAATATAATAGATATATATTGAAATAAATTAAATTTATTTATTTGTGTACACTAAAAAACCTTGATTATAATAAAGCCATGATTTAAATAGAAAATTTATTAATATAAAAGTATATTTATTTCCATAGTTACAAATAATTTTAGTATATTCGCGATTTCCAACAAAGTAGCTGACATCTGGTGAAAACAATATGAACAAAATTTAACCATAGAACAAGGGTGATCAGAACTGTCAAACAGTTGAATTTGACAATACTCGTCCCCTTTACTTACATAGAAACCAACGCTAACTACATTTGATGAAAATCGCCAATAATAAGTGTAACTATGGGTTCTCACCAAAAGTAGATAGAGAAGTAAAATTTTTATATCAAGAACACCCACAAAAACGACGACGCTAATTTAATAAAAGGGCCTAAGCGACAAAACGTAAATTGTGAACCAGAAGCGAAATACTGTGAAGGGTATATTTACAACAAAACAGGATCAGCAAATATGTTTTCAAATTATTGAACGTTATAAAGAAGCATTTTGAAACACTATTTTTACAAAAACTAACCCCAATTAAGATTTAAAAAGAAAATATTTATTTTCAATTTTTTTAGATTCTTTGAGTTGAGTCACTTGCATTGGAAAGAATGTAGCGAAACCACAAACTTGTGCCGTTCGTCCTATAGAAAAATGGTAAAAACAACGGAACCAATTTGTTTATCTTTTTCCTGTTTACAGTTATCGAAAGAGAAAAGAGCGGAGAAAAATAAACAATTAAAAACGTAATTTCAGAAAAAGTGTCGCTTGAGCCCTTTGATCGAATTAGTGTCATCCCATATCCCATTATTGAGTACAATTATTTTTTTGCTAAAATGAAAAATAAATTAAAATTTAAATAATAATTTAATTATGTATTAATATGGCAGTCAGGCGTGAAGTTGCTCGGGGGATGCAAGCCGATAGGCTCCGTAACTTGCAGCTTCCGCAAGTGCTCGTGTTACCTCCTCGTGGTGATTGCTGGTAACTAGATTGCTGATTTTTTCGGCTTCTAGGCTAAAACACGGCGCTAAAGGAGTCAACCTTAAACAAATCACTAGGCTGAGTTAAGGTGTTATTCGTACCGTGCCGATAACCGGCCAGGCTGAGGGCCCAGTCTAAAAACTAGCTCAGTCGCTAACGGTGGATCCGGATACCTGGCGCCCTTCGGATTAAGTAGCCTTGTCTGTGTATTGCGGATCTCTGCACAGATGGACACTCTTTTCTCCGCTACTCGTGGGACCAAATATGGGAGACCAACAAACAAAAAAAAACAAAAGAGTCCGGTTCTCTTACAAAACCGGAAAAAGTAGAGAAGGAGACTCAGGTCTTTAGGCCTACCTCTAAACCTACTAACAAACAACGGGACAAAAGCTTAGATGAGGCTGGTCCCTCTACTCGGGTCAACAAACCTGATCAAAGAAATATAATGAGGAACAAAAGCACCAATGAAGCTGGTTCCTCAAAACCAACCTATAATACTAGGAGGAAGGCTTGGGGGGCCCTGGAGAAGATAAATAATATCCCTCCAGAAGACAGGTCGGAGAAAGACAAAGCTACGCTTGCGTGGGCGAAAAAAGTCACCGAACAGATGTCGGAAGGTCCTTCAGCTGGGTTAAAAATGAAAAGAAATAGATCTCAGGAGGAAAGTCCTAAGATCGCTAAACGAACTAAGCTCCATGCTACCGAAACGCGGCCTTTTAACGAGGTACTCAAGGATCAGCTGGTTGTGGCAGTTGTTGACCAGTCCCAAGAGGATGGCAGGATCACGCCCGCCAATTGGAGAAAGGTGGAAAGGGCCTTAACCACCATTTACCTGAGTATCCTTGCAGAAAACCCAGGACCTGCTCCGACTTGTCGGGATGCGGGTTGGCACAGGAACCAGGTGAAACTGACTGCATGTGTGGATCAGAGATCTCTTCTGCTCTACAAGAAGGCAGTGGAAAGACTAGGCAAGGTATGGCCCGGAGCCAGCCTTGCGGTTAAAGCTAGGGAAGAAATCCCCTGTAGGCCAAGAGCCAGGGTGTGGATTCCTTCGGAGCCTAGCGATCCGAAGGTGATACTCCAGTTGTTGCAGGTTGGCAACCCAGATTTGCCAACGCACAACTGGAAAGATGCTAAGCTCGAGGAGCCACGGGCCGACTACAGGTCAGCCGTCATAATACTAAACAGAGAGTCACTGACTGCGCTGGAAAAAACCAATGGTATTGTAAGCTATGGTTTCAGTGCAGTCACACTCAAAATCTACAAAAAGGATGCGGACAAGCCGGAGGCTCCGGAATCTGAGGAAGCTGCAGAAAGCTCATCTGGGCTCCTTGAGGAGGGGAACAGCCTGGTGGAAACTATCTCTACTGATACGGAGATGACAATGTCCTTGGAGTCATTAAGGAGAATCTCAAAGGACTTCACATCATCAGGGGAGGACTCTGATGATACAGTGGTAGAAAAGGAAGTCTAAGAATGGTGACGTTCTTGCAGATCAACCTATACCACTCAAAGGCACCACTCAGCTGCTCTACTTTTAAAAATTGGAAAGGAAGGGACGGATATTGTCTTGATCCAAGAACCTTGGGTTGCTGGTGACCGGGTACTTGGACTCAAGACACCCTGTTATAGATTAATGCACACGGAAAAAGAAGGTAGGGTTCGGTCGTGCATTCTCGTTAAAAATAATATAAATTGTTTTCTGCTATCAAATTTCAGCAATGAAGATGTGGCAGCGGTCAGCATTGAGGTCAATAAACGAAACCTCTGGCTAATATCAGCCTACCTAGCCTATGATGCAGTGAACATTCCACCAGTCATTCTGGGTGAGGCAATTTTGGAGGCTCAAAAGCGCAAGGTTGGAGTCATCCTGGGGAGTGATGCAAATTCTCATTACACAATCTGGGGAAGTACGGACACAAATGAATGAGGTGAGTTACTCCATTACATTCTAAGTACTAACCTTCATATATGTAACATAGGCAATAAGCCGACTTTTATAACTAGAAATAGACAGGAGGTATTGGATATTACACTTGTCTCAAACTTTTTGACGACTAGTCTATTAAACTGGAAAGTGTCGGAAGACCACTCTTTTTCTGATCACTGTTATCTTCAATTTGAAATGATCTTGGTCTTTCCGAACAGCCCTCTCTACAGGAACAGGAGAAAAACCGACTGGGATATTTTCAGAACTATTCTGGGAAATTCACTACTAGTGCAGGTGCCTGAACCTCCAAAAACTACGGTAGAACTCGATGGCTTAGTGGACGAACTGTCCAGCGCTTTTAACGAAGCGATACTAGGCTCTTGTCCTCTCAGTAGGCCTAGGGGCAAATCTCGGCCACCTTGGTGGTAAAAGGAGATTCAACAAATACGTCAACGGTGCATGAGACTCTTCAAAACAGCAAGGAAAACAAAAGCCGCTGTAGACTGGGACTCCTATAAGGAAGTCCTCAAAATTTACAAATATCAGCTAAGAAGCGCAAAGAACAGATCTTGGAGACTATACTGTGGTAAAATTCAGGAGTCTTCAGAGATGTCCAGGCTGCGTAAAGTACTATCTACTAGCCCTTCCATCCCAAGCTTCCTTCAAAGGCCGGATGGAGCATGGACCACAAATAGTATGGAATCGCTGGAACTACTATTGGAGACTCACTTTCCTGGTTGTTCCGAATCTGCACCTACTATATCAGCAGGTAAAAGAGCAAGTAGCCTCGTAGGCCAAATTATTAGCAGAAGAAAGATTCTGTGGGCGATAAGCAGTTTTAAACCATATAAGTCGCCAGGACCTGATGGTATTATCCCTGCGGATATACAAAAAACTACGGATCTAACCATTTCCCTGGTTAGAGGTAATTTTTAGAGGCAGCAAATGGACGGAAGTGAAGGTTGTCTTCATACCTAAGGCGGGAAAACGCTCTCACTGCAGTCCCAAAGACCTTAGACCGATCAGCTTGTCTTCTTTCCTTTTCAAAATACTAGAAAGACAAATAGAAGCTCATATTAGAGGCACGATTGTGCCGGAAAAGCTGTCCAAATCTCAACATGCCTATTGCAAGGGGAGATCTGTAGAAACTGCTCTTCATTCTCTCACATATTTTATTGAAAAATCTTTCGAATATGGAGACTACGTGATGGTAACCTTTTTGGACATTGAGGGAGCCTTTAATAACGTGCTAACAGGGGCTATAACTCGGGCACTTTCGAATCTAGGAGTGGATGATTCTCTTAAGGACTGGATAGATCAGATGCTAAGAGGCAGGATCATAAATGCTAGTCTGGGGAAATCCTCCGCCAGAAGATTTGCAAGCAGAGGCACGCCGCAGGGTGGCGTACTGTCCCCCCTTCTCTGGAATTTGGTCATAAATGATCTGTTGCTGAGGCTGGAGGATAGTGGCTTCAAGGTGGTTGCCTATGCGGATGACGTCGCTATTGGGGTTCGTGGAAAATATCCCGGGACACTTAGCGAGCTTATTCAAAATGCTCTGGCTATTCTTTTATTATGGACCAATGGTTGTGGGCTAAATGTGAACCCACAGAAAACCGAATTGGTTCTCTTCTCTAGGAAATATAAAATTCCTCATGTCGATCCTCCTAATTTAAATGGTTTCAACTTAGCTTTTACAGGTGAAGCAAAGTTCTTGGGTCTCGTCTTGGACAGTAAATTAAACTGGAAACCGAATATTATGGAAAGGGTAAAGAAAGCTACGGTAGCGCTATACTCTTGTAAAAATGCAATTGGGAAAGGTTGGGAGCCCCACATGGTCCTTTGGCTATACACAGCAGTAGTTAGACCCATTCTTCTGTATGGGGTAACAGTCTGGTGGCCTGCTCTGGACAAAACTGTCAACCTAAAGTTGTTGACAAAAGTTCAGAGAACAATCTCTCTGTGGATCAGTGGTGCAATGAGGAGCACATCCACTCAGGCACTGGAGACTCTGCTATTTCTAACTCCTCTAGATATCTTGGGAAAACAGTGGGCAGCTAGCACTGCCATACGACTGAAATCCACGTTAATGTGGACCTGCAATAATATAAGGCACTCATCTATACTTTGTAACAAAGGGCTTCCCAAGACCACCGACTATACTGTCCCGTCACTATCTTTTGATAGAAGGTTCCGGATTATTATCCCATCCAGGAGTTTTGAACTTCTTCACTGATGGTTCAAAACGGGACAGAGGAGTAGGGGCTGGGGTGTTCTGCGAGGAACTCATGTTAAACCTCTCCTTTCGTCTCCCTGACTACTGCAGCATTTTTCAAGCTGACGTAACTGCGATAAAGGAAGTCGTGGACTGGTTGAGGTATAATGTAATATCGACTTGTAATATTCGCATATATACGGACAGCAAGGCTGCCATTAAAGCGCTTCAATCACACCTTCTCACGTCGAAAGTAGTCCAGAACTGTCTCTCATCACTTAACGAGATGACAGATCAGTTCAACATCCATATCATATGGGTGCCAGGACATTTCGTTAGTACGGGGAACATTAAAGCCGATGAAATGGCTCGACGTGGTACAACGGACCACATTTCAAACAGCAAAAAGGATATTGAAATTCCTCTTGCGGTATGTAAACTGCTGCTTCAGGAGGAAGCCAGTAAGTTGACGAATGACAGATGGTCAAATAGTACCTCATGCGTAATAACTCGGCAGATCTGGCCAAAGTTGAACTTGGCGAGATCCAAACAGCTGATCTCACTTCAGCGGAGTCAGATCAGTGTGGTTGTTGGAGTGATTACGGGGCACTGTCTCATAGGCAGACATGCGAGTAGGCTTAGTTTCTTCTCACATGACTACTGTCGTAGTTGCGAGGACGAAGAGGAGGAAGAGACAGTACTTCATCATCTTTGCACCTGTCCTCGTCTGGCACGAGACAGACTGAATTTTCTAGAGGCACCCCTTTTCAACGACCTGGCGGAGCTCAGCGAGAAGGACGTCAGGAGTATCCAGCGCTTCATAGCAAGCTCAAAATGGTTTCAATGAGTTGGAGGAAAAATTTTTTAATTTGTGGTATGGCTACGGACCTTTTTGTGTCTATGCCTGGTCCTGGTGGACCGCCACCCAAACCTAACCTAACCTATGTATTAATAATTAAATATAATAAAAAAAAATTCTTACCATTCGACATTGTGGTTTATTATTTTCTTGCTATAAACAATATGACGTCTAGCGAAAAATTGTTTGTTTGTTTTCTTTTTGTACTATAAAAATATAAAAATCGCCATTTTTGTTGTGGATTTTTTTATTGTTACCATAAAATATAGTCGGATCGAGTATATTTTATAGTATGTTTTACGTTTTTGCTCAAACAATTGCTCAAAAAAAAGACAAAAAATCCAACAAAATTTTGTTTGTTTATATTTCTGTTCTTCTCTTTCAAATGAAAATCGCAATGTACTAATCGCTTCTTTTTCCAAACATTTTTTGTTGCCAACATTGTTGTAAAGTCTAAATCGGCCTTAACGTAAAATTAGGATAGCTCGTTCAGTCCCAAATTTCTCCTCTACATGGTACCAGAGCCTACTGTATAAATAAGAGCCTCCACTATCGACTGTATTTTTTACTAAGCTTAAAATAAGGTACATACAAATTTTTTTTTACTATGAAACTAGATGGGGGAAACGCTTATTTTCATTTACAGTTTTACTTTATTAGAAATGTGAGCTTTTGTATTGTTTTTATACGAAAATGTTCATGTAATATGTAAATTTGTTTGATTGAAAAATCGAGTCATGAAAATGTTTATTTCTTAGTGAAAATCGTCATGAAAAATAAGGTATTTTTGAAATTTACAATATTGTTGTTTTTGTATATGTAGACGGCATGAACATAATTCGAAATTTATAAACAATTCAATAATCGTCTCTTTCATTGGCTCCATTCAAATTTGGGTTCGAATATGTTTCTATTGTTATTTTGAATTTGCAAAGCATGCTAGATTGCTTTGATTTTTTGTTTTCTTCGCACTCATTGTATTGATTTAATTTTTTCTGTTCGGCTCTTTTTTATTTATTGTAATTTTGATTATTGAGCAAAGACGTGTTGTCTTTTTTCTTACCATTGGTTTTAGATGTAGAGATATGATGTCGTCATTAAACTGAATTTTCTCTTTTTAATACACATTGTTGTTGTTGTAGAATGTTTTTTAATTTAATTTCCCTTATTTTCTTTTGATTATTGCTGAAAATAGGGAAATTTGAGACTCTGTGTTTTAAATGAGTAAGACATTGAGTTGTTTGTTAGCGATTTCTTAAAAAATTATTTAACTGGGTTTAACTTTTAATTCATATTTTATCGTCAATCGAAATCGCGTTTTTTTCATATAAACACTATGAAAATAAATGAATTTTTAGTGTTTCTATATCCCTTATTTTAAGTTCATTTTTCACATGCCGGCTCTATTCACATCAAGATGGTTCTGCTTTGACACTACTTAAAAATAAAGATAAATTTAGCAAGCACTATTTTACTTCTTCAGAGCCAACTTTGATGTATTTTTCAAAATGAAAGTTCGAAAAAATACTTGACATAATTTAATTGTAATATGTCTGCAATTAATATTTATTTAATACCAATACAGCCATCTTGTATATTGTTGTTAAATATATGTAGAAAACATTTATATAAACGTTTTTTAATATTTTTTCATTTTTGAATTGAAAAATTTGAAGCTAAAAAACACCATTTTTACTATGAATTCCTAAGGCGAAAAGTTATACCACTAAAAAAATTCTAAAAAATTATGACGTTGAATTATGGCTCTATATTCTAAAACAGTGATGACGAATCTTTTTTCTGGTGGATCAAAATTAATTTAAAAAATGTTCAATTTAGAGTCGCGGGTCAAACTAACTAGCTTTAAAATTAAAACTTTTTTGATTACACTTTTATTTAAAAAAAATTATACAAACAACAATTCACGACCCGCGAGTCACTCCATAAAATCGGGTCATAGATTTGCCATCACTGCTCTAGAAGGTCATTTTAATACATAACTGTACACCTCAAATAAGACAGGCATTTCGAATTCACCTCTTTAAAGTAATAATACCGCTCAATGACACAAAATGACTTAATTCACGAAAATAAATTTGTTTTGTTGAATTTTGCCTTTTGAATCGATACACCTAAAATAAACCATTCCCCTTTGAAAATTTCGGTATTTATCATTTGCTTCCAAATTAGCTAGTTGTTAGTTTTTCTATCAGTTTAAATTAAACTAATTAATTTAAATTACCTTTATGGAGGACATGTACATACTTTTCAAAATCAATATCTGTAGTAACACGCATTATTTGTCAAATGAGACTGACTGTGATGATGAATCACCAAATTTATTATGTATTTGTTTTCTAAAGAAGCTAAAAATGATCTATGTTTATCTTGCAAATAAATCACTCACGCATTAGTGGAGAAGCTGCGGCAATTGTTGTTCGAAATACATAAATTAAAACCGGCTCGAATACGGCAACAATGATATCTTTTGTATTTTAAATTTAAACTGGTTTTCCCGAATTAATTGGATACAATGATGGGACTTAAATAAATATAAAAAAGCCAACAAAGGCCGAGAATGTTTGTAAGTTTTCATACAGTTTTCATCTCTTAGCACAGCAAAATTCGGTTGTTGAAGGCCTTTTATTTTGAATACATTTGCGGCTTCAATTTGAATTAAATATTCGAATTATTGTGTCTATTAAGTGTGATTGATTTCGTATAGTTTACCCACATAACCAAACAAACATAAAAAAAGGAAGCAACATTTTGTTTTAACTACCCAATACTTTGTATTAGAATATGCTCGTATTTGTACCGCATAATGTGTCTAAATTTTTTGAATCCACAAATCGAAAATTACAGAAAGTGGACACATTGTTAAAATTTGACATCGTACCATTACCATACCTGTTAAACTCAACGTTTGATGTCGGTCCCTGGTATGACATTTTTATTTAGTTATATTTTTTAGAAATCTTCATTCAATAGTATTGCCGTTGACTAAGAGTTGTTTCTGTTTGCTTTCTAGTTAGTCTGTTAGTTTATTAGTTTTTTTCTTAGGTTAGTGGCACCCTAACACATACCTCTGTGTCAAATGTAGTGTCAATATCTTTAGTAGTTAATGAGCTACGCTTGTTTACTTTCATCTAAAAAAGACATTTTTCGATTTAAAAAGGATCAGCAAGAGAGTTGCCTCAAATTTTGCTTCAAAAATGAAATTTCGGCTTCCAAAACGTTGGAAATGTTGGAAAAGACTTTTGGTTTGTCCGAGTCTCTTTTTTCTTCTTGAGAAACATCGTTTTTGCTCGATTGAAGAGATACAAGCCCAATCGAAGAAGGTTTTGAAGGCCGTTCCGGAAAACGATTTTAACAACTGTTTTGAAGACTGGCTAAAACGTTGGATAATATAAGGATATTCTACCCAAAGGATGCGTGTGAAGTTTATGCTAAAAAAAATAACAAAAAATTACACTGTTAAATTAGTTATTTTTCCAAGTGGAATTTAGATTATATGAAAATTTAAATTTTTTGTAATTTTGGATTTTTCGTGCCTGCAGCAGGTTATTTTCATCATTTTCAGATAGCTGGACCATCTGCTTATCTCGTTGGCCAAAAGCATTCAATTTTGTTGAACCGTAATTAAATAATAGTTTAGCGTCAATCCTGGAGATGTCCTGAAGGTCCCGCACATTTTCTCGAATAACTAGGCCATATATGTACAGATATGTTGATGACATACTATGTCTATGGAATGGAACTGATAGGCTATTAACCTCTTTTCTCACTTGGTTAAATTCTCAATAGCCCACCATTAATTTTACGGTAGAAAAAGAAGAAAACAAATCTATTAACTTTCTAGATATAACAATAACCAGAATTAATTCTTCATTATACCTAACTCGTCAAGCCATCCCCATAATATTAAAATGTCAGCTTTCCACTCATTCTTAGATAGATTAATAAACATTCCTTTGACCATATCCAATTATAACAAAGAACTTAATATAATTTTAGAAATAGCAGCGAATAACGGTTATGCAGCTAAGACTATATTAAAGCTATTAAACAGAAAACTGAAACATAAAGCTTTAGCTAACATTTATCCACCTGATAGCCCAATGCCGAAAAATTAGCGCCGCTTAGAGTATATAGGAAAAACTAGCCAACGGATTAGTAACATCGTGACACAATATACAGATATTAGCTTTGCTTTTTATAACAATAATACAATTAAGAAAATGATTTTTAACAACAAACCAAGAATTGATCGCCTTTCCAAGTCTGGCGTTTATAAGATCAATTGCAATGATTGTAGCTCCTTTTATATCGGACAGACTGGGCGCAATTTTGAAGTTAGAGTTAAAGAACATTTATCTGGTAGCCATGAATCATCCCTTTATAATCATTTAACGTTAGAAAATCACACATCCAGTTTAAACAATTTAGAAATATTACATGTACAACCAAAAAGCAGACGTTTAGATGACTTAGACTCTTACGAAATCCGAAAAGCTATATTTCTTAACCAAAATATCCTCAACGAACAGAGATAAATCTGTTTCTCACCAATTACCGACCCCGCACTGTTTTATTCCCATACTCATACCATCCCATAAAATGACTAACACGTCGGGTTATAATAAAATAAAAAAAAATAAAAACATCTGGAATTTTGTTATTCGACCGTTGACTAATCAATAATCATATACCTGTGTTTAACTCACCCCCTTTTAATTTTTAATGTTTATTGCTGTCACCAATTTTATTGTTTACCACTCCCACATTTTTTTTTTTTATTTGTATATTTTGGTTTCACTTTTTGCTTTTTCCAACTATATACATATACATATAACTACATTTTTATTTTTACAGTTTAGTAGATACTCCTGATGATGGCCTAATAAGCCGAAATCGATCGAGTGATTTTTTAAACCTTTTGTAATTTTGCGAAATATTTAACACGGCAGAAAGTGTAAAAAGTATTTCAGGATGAAGCTAAAAGAAGAGAACTATACATGGTACAATGGTACCTCGTGTATTTTAACTAGGCAGATCTGGCCAAAACTAGTTCGGTAAAGAACTGAACAGCTGTTATCACTTCGGTGTCGTCGTATTAGTATTGCCGTTGGGATTGTGAGGTTGTTACAGAATACCTGTCTCGTAGGTGAGCATGCGGGGAAACTAGGAGTATTCTTCAATGATTACTGTAGAAGTTCCGTCGATGAAGCGGAGCGGGGAAACTGTACTCCACTTACTCTACACAAGTCCCTGTCTAGCGCAAAGCAGATGGACATTTCTAGGACCTCCTCTCTTCAATGACCTGGCGGATTTCAATGAGATGGGCGTCAGGAAATGTTATAAAATATGTTAACTGATTATGTAACTTATTTAAAAAAAAAAAAAAACCTAGCAACTCACTAAGAGATTAAAGACTATTGGTGTGAGAAGGAGGAAATAAAATAAAATCGGAAATAGAACATAAACGTTGCCGGAAATAGACCGTTTACTCTTATATTTGATATGTATTCTAGTTCAGAAATAGGCAACCAATTAAAATTGTAGGGTCCACTATTAACCTCAAATTAGGCAAAACATAGGCAAAAATATGGTTTTTAAATTAACGATAATTTAAGGTATTTTCACGATAAATTCAATAAAAACAAATGTTTTTGGTTTTCAAAATGTTGACATAGAAGGAAAAGAATTGTTCGAACATAAAATGAGTAATTAATTAAAATTTTAAAATTATCGATAAAAATGAAAACTCTCACTTTATCCAATTCCCTATAAATTACTATTCTAAAGATAATTTGAACATCTAAGCTCGGAAATTGTTTCAACAGAAATTCAAATACTTTCCTCCTCGGTCCAGAATCAGCATTTAGGTGAAAAAACAGTCCTACTGAAATGTCGAGACCTAATACTCACGAAATAAATTTGCAAAATGGTTTAGCTAAACCCGATCAGCTACAGTTACTTTACAAATTCACTTTTTTGTGAAACTTAGACCGTTGGCGTCGACTTTAAGCATGCGGTTGTTATTCAATTATTTTATTTGGTTCTTTTTATACGAGAATTAGGCCCGTTGCACATTTCAGCTAAGCTAAGCGAGAAATGTAGTTTTCGTTTGCTTTGTTAGCTCGCCTAGCTCATCCCTTTGCACTTTCCAGCTGATAACATGCCTTATACAAACATACACTTCTGATTTTATATCTTCCCATTAAAATTTTTTATTTTCAACCGGGGGATAAGAATTTAGCTCACATCGCTTAGCTTAGCTTAGCTGAAATGTACAATGGGCCTTATAGTGAACTAAAATATGTTTTCTGGATGTGTAACATTCGTATAAGAGCTGGATTTTTCGGTAAACATAAAGCATTGTCATGTCGCCAAGTGTGTAATTTTTAGGTTATGTTGACAAAATATTTGGCTTTATACTAATTTGATATGTTGTAGTCGCATGTGGAATCCATTGCCAAGGCAAATAACTACATTGCAATATATTTTTAAATTATTATTTAAAAATATCAATAAATTGAACTTATTTCTATAAAATTAAATGTTTTCAATCAAAGGAAACTATTTACATTGTTACGGTTGTCAAATAATTTAATAAACACGTTTTGCCGCCCGCGCTATAATTATAACATCATGTACATCCCAATATTAATGTTCAATTATATATTTACATAGGTCAATAAACTCTTGTATAGTTGTATGTATACCAAAAATTTGGCGCAATTGACCTGGTAGTTATTTTTTTTTTTTTTTGTTTTGATGATTTTATATTTTTCTTGCATTAGTCTTAGGTATAACGTATAAGACATAAAATTTGGCTTTATATAATTCAGAGTTAGTATTGGTTTATATACTTTTATATACGCATAATATAGCTATAACATGATCGTTCGATTTGTTTTTAAAATCCAATAAATCTGTATAATAACTGTGAGGGGAAGCCATATAAAGTACATAATCCCGAATAATTGAACTGGTGTTGTTTTTAGGTTTTTTTTCGTGCAAAATTATTTTTCAGTTCATTTTACGTGAGACAACCGTGGTATTTAGTACTTAGGAAATTATAAGAAGTGTTAAATTTTTTTAAGCAAACAGTAGGTTATCTGATTAGTATCGTGTTGTGAGATTTTTTTTTGTATACTAGTATACTATTATCACATTTGTTTAGAGACATAACCATCGTATGTCCAGGAAATTGCTGATCCTCAAACAAATTAAAACAATAACAGCTTCTAAAAAAAAAATGTCTGGTGAGAAGGTCGTATAGGTACCGGCACCGGGTGTTTCTTTTAAACTGAGACGATCAAATATCTCGAAAAATAGCCACTCTACGGAAAAAATGTCCATAATCAAAATTTAATCATACCGCGGGGGAAATACATTAGTGCAAAAAAATAGTCCCCCACCCCCCGCTTTGTAGGTGGGGCGCGGGGTAACTTTGAAACTAAGATAGGAACCACTATTTTTTATTGCAGATTCGGGTTCTACGGCTAAAAATACGTAGGATTTGACTGAAACATTTTTTTCGATTCATGTTAGATGGCGCTGTAATTGACGATATTCAATTTTTATCTCGGATTAAATATCTCGGAAAATAAGCACTCTACGAAAAAAATGATGGAGATCAAAATTGAATTATTCCGCGGGGGAAATACATTAGTGTTAAAATTAGTACCCTCACCCCCTCCTTGTAGGTGGGGGTACTAATTTTAACACTAATGTATTTCCAGCGCCATCTATCATGAATCGATAAAAATGTTTCAGTCAAATCCTACGTATTTTTAGCCGTAGAATCCGAATCTGCAATAAAAAATAGGGGTTCCTATCTTAGTTTCAAAGTTACCCCCCGCCCCACCTACATGGAGGGGTGAGGGCTACTAATTTTAACACTAATGTATTTCCCCCGCGGAATAATTCAATTTTGATCTCTACCATTTTTTTCGTAGAGTGCTTATTTTCCGAGATATTTAATCCGAGATAAAAATTGAATATCGTCAATTACAGCGCCATCTAACATGAATCGAAAAAAATGTTTCAGTCAAATCCTACGTATTTTTAGCCGTAGAACCCGAATCTGCAATAAAAAATAGTGGTTCCTATCTTAGTTTCAAAGTTACCCCGCGCCCCACTTACAAAGCGGGGGGTGGGGGACTATTTTTTTGCACTAATGTATTTCCCCCGCGGTATGATTAAATTTTGATTATGGACATTTTTTACGTAGAGTGGCTATTTTTCGAGATATTTGATCGTCTCAGTTTAAAAAAAACACCCGGTATAGTAAGTCAAATTTAGAAGTACATGGCTAAAACAAGTGTTTCGTTTAACAGCGGGGACTCACCTTTTATTCATTTATTTAAAAACATAAACGCAATAAATTGTAGGATATAAGACACCTATAACGGTACACTAACGGAGCAGTATGCTTTATATTGTTGCTGTATGTATAGTGAATCCGCTTAATTTCAGTACTATCAGTCGATAGTTCTATCCTAGTGTTGTGATTTTTATATAAAAACTGTTCGTTTATCTCAATCTTGCTATAGTTTGTGAAAAAAATAACTAATACATAAATTGTTTTTTTTATAATTTAAAAACATAAAAAAATTCAATAGAAAATGTCAGAACTAAATTTATGAAAAAAAAAAATGTTGAAGGTTCATAATTTGGTTTAATTTCAAATTGATGATTTAAATTTACAAGCTTCTTATACGGTAGACAGACACAAAGTTAATCGCGATTTTCATTTATCCCGATTGTCAAAAATCGCGTTGTGAAAACGAAATACATAATCCAGATTTTTGTGAAGATTGTGTAATGATAGTCGTCTGTCATTACACGATTTTCACCTAAACCGGATTATTTTGTTTCCACAACGCGATTTTTGACAAAAATTACAACTGAAAATCGCGATTAACTCTGTGTCTGTCTACGGTATTAGTGTAAATAGTTTTTTTTTCTTCAAACGCCTTAAAAGTAGCTAGTTTTAATACAATTATTGGGTATTAAAGTTTGCCTTTTTGTTACCATTATAAAAATGCACGTGTTGCTAGACTCAGAAGCCATCTTGATATAAATAGAGCCGGGATGTGAAAAATGAACTTAATTTATTTATTTTCATCGAGTTTGTATGAAAAACCGCGATTTCGATTGACGATAAACCATGAATTAAAAGTTAAACCTATCTGAGAACAACTCAACGCACGGTTGGGCCGATTACCAAAAAGCTGGCCAAAATTAAAAAAAAAAAAAAAATTATTTATTGTAGGTTTTTTTTAAAGTTAGGTTGGCTTTAGTAATATCCTAGTCATCTTAAAACACTCATAAGAGGGTCGAAATATATTAACCTGCTCTAGAATTTTGATTGAAAAGTACCTTTACTCAAGCCGCAGTCGTTGTGTTACATTACTTAATAAAAGACACTAGTGCAAAAACATACGTAGAAGTTTAAAAATACAACTAATTTTATTCAAATAAAATGGAGTCAACTCCTGGAGGTATTTAGAATATAATAATATGTTTTAAAATATTAGTATTTTAAACAATAAATGTTAATTAAACAATGATTTTTTATGTTTTCTTAAACTTTATATTTTAAAATAAAGCAAGTTTTTAATGAAATTAAATATTTGTTATATTATTATTATTATATTGTTATATTGTTCTGTAGTGTTCGGTCATCAAATGTATAGAGGTTGCATTTAAAAGTATGTATTACCTATAAAATAAAATAAAAATCAGCTGCCCCTCGATTTTTTATGGACATTTAAAAATAGACAATTGTTGGCTTTTATTTTCGTAACCTAGCCTCTTAATAAGGGAAATTTACTCACACGCTGCCGAAGATGAATAAGCGAGAGAAACAGGAAGAGAGAGAAAAGAATATATATATATATATATATATATATATATATATATATATATATATATATATATATATATATATATATATATATATATATATATATATATATATATATATATATATATATATATATATGTGGGATTAGAAAATTGCACTGAACAAGAAGTTTAGTATACGACCGTAGCTATGCAAAGTACAGTAGGCCTGGAAAAAAGGGTTTTTGTTTGTTGAGTTCGAAAATATAAAAAATCAGAATATATTGAAAAATAAAGCAATAAACATCTTATTAAAAAGAACCTTACATTTGGGGGCTCAACCGGGATCCAGTGGTATGATATAAACAACCGGATAGGTTAGGTTAGGTTGAAGTGGCTGCTATCGCACACTTAGGCCAGCAATGGCCCGTTGTGATACCACAGGATCCCATCTCCCCATTACTCCCGTTGAAACCAACCAGAGCTATTTATATAGCGTAATAAATCTCGCACTCCACAGTCCGCGAGTTCCGAAAGGCTGTCCATACCGTACACACCCAAATACTTATGCCTTCTGTATGATAGCGCCGGACATGAGCATAGGAAGTGTTCCAAAGTCTCCTCCTCCTCTTCGTCCATGCAACTTCTACAAAAGTCATTCGTCTGTATCCCCAGCCTTCTCGCATGCTCCCCAAAAAGGCAGTGACCTGTCATTATCCCTACGACCAATCCTATTTCTTGTCTTCCCAGGGATATTAGTACCTTGGAGCGCCGCAAGTCCAGTTTTGGCCAAACTTGCTTTGCTACCCTGCACGTGAGAGTGTTGATCCACCTCTCATTTGTCAAGGCGATTGCCCTTTTACTGAGCGCCCATTTTAGCACTGTCATAGGCCTCCCCAGACCTACCATTTCCGGCTGCATCTGGAGAGTCGTACCGTACCTAGCTAGTTCGTCCGCCCTGCAGTTCCCCGTGACGTCCGAGTGACCCGGGACCCAGATTATCTGGATGCTGAAATACTCGCTCATCTCGTTAAGAGATGATCGGCAATCCAGCGCCACCCGCGACTTCAGACAAACTGCCCCAAGTGACTTGATCGCTGCCTGACTGTCCACATAAATTGCGATATCCCTCCCGGATACCACATTATGCTTCAACCATGTCATGACTTGCCCGATCGCCACCACTTCAGCCTGGTACACGCTGCAGTAGTCAGGGAGACGAACAGAAATATTAACATTAAGTTTATCACAGAAGACTCCGGCTCCTACCTGATCGTCTAGCCTCGAGCCGTCCGTGAAAAATTGCACTGCCTCGTTTTCCAGGATTGATCCGTTTCTCCAGGATTCCCTTGAGGGAAAGATGGTACGGAAACCCTTATCGAAGCACAACGTTGGTGTAATATAATCCAGATTCGCCAGTTCTTCGCCAGCGAATCTACCTATCGTCGAGTGTCCCACCTGAAGACACTTCCATTGAGAGACAGCCAAGAGCCTCGTAGCCACGTTGGCTGCCATCTGTTTACCATAAAGGTCGATTGGAATAAGGTGGAACATAACCTCTAAAGCGCGTGTAGGTGTTGTCCTAAGCGCCCCGCTTATAAGCATACAGGCCGTTCTTTGCACCTTCTCCATCATACCTCTATAAGTTACCTTATCCAGAGCTGGCCACCAAACACCCACCCCGTACATTAGCACAGGTCTTACCACGGCGGTATAGAGCCAGTATACCAGCTCCGGTTTCAAGCCCCATCTCTTACCTATAGCGTTTCTACACGAGTATAAGGCTACAATAGCCTTATTCACTCTTTCCAAAGTGTTAGGCTTCCAGCTGAGCTTACTATCAAAGATTATGCCCAGAAATCTCGCTCGGTCAGCAAAAACTAGTCCGCTGCCGTTTATGATAGGAGGGCTAACCACCGGAATTTTATATTTCCTAGTAAATAGTACCAGCTCTGTTTTGGACGGGTTAATCCCCAATCCACACTTGCTGGCCCATTTCGTAACGATCAGGAGTGCATTCTGCATAACATCCCTAATCGTATCTAGATATTTGCCTGAGACAGCTATCGCTACATCATCAGCATATGCTACAACCCCTATCCCCTCTCTCTCTAGTTCCAGCAGCAATCCATTAATCACTGCACTCCAGAGAATGGGGGACATTACACCTCCTTGTGGGGTTCCTCTAACCACCCGTCTTCTAATCTTGGACTCTCCCAACTCCGAGGTAATAGTCCTGCTTACCAGCATCTGATTTATTAACCTACTTATAGAGCAGTCCACTTTCAAAAAAGACAATCCTTCCATGATCGCCTCCGTTTTTACATTATTAAAAGCACCCTCAATATCGAGAAATGCTACCATGCAAAACTCTTGCAAGTAAATTGATTTCTCAATTGTGCGTACTAGATCGTGCAGAGCTGTGTCCACCGACTTTCCCTTACAGTACGCATGCTGCGACATTGCCCAATTCCTGGGTTCAATTCTTGATCGAATAAACACATCTATCAACCTTTCCAGGGGTTTCAGCAGAAAGGATGATAGAGTTATAGGCCTCAAGTCCTTTGGACGAGCATGTGAGCTCTTTCCCGATTTCGGAATAAAGACTACTTTGACCTCTGTCCAATTCCTAGGAATATAGACTAGTTTCAAACATCCCCTGAAGATAACCTCTAGCCAGGGGATGATGGCTGCCGAGTTCTTTTGAATCTCTGCTGGTATAATCCGATCCGGGCCCGCCGACTTATAAGGCTTAAAACCCTGCAGCGCCCACCTGATCCGCTCTCTATCCAATATGCCCTCCATCTCTATTGGAGGTGTTCCTCGATGAGCTCCAGGCTCCATCGAGTCATCAAAGCTTCCCGGAAAGTGGGTATCGATGAGAAGCTCCAACGATTCCGCACTTGAAGCTGTCCATGACCCGTCTGGTCTAATTAAGTAACTAGGACTAGTTGGGTTAGTAGATAGAATCTTCCTAAGGCGGGAAGTCTCAGAGACTTCTTCCATTCTACCACAAAAGAGTCTCCAAGATCCCCTCTGTGCCTTCCTCAATTCCTTTTTGTACTTTCTTAGGTCCTCCTTATAGGAGTCCCAGTCCCGTACATGCCTCGTGCTCTTTGCCTTATTAAAGGCTGTCCTACACGCCTTCCGAAAGGTCTCCAACTCCATGGACCACCATGCCGGTTTCTGCCTGCCCCTTGGCTTTATCAGGGGGCAAGAAGCATTAAAGGAAAGATTGCATGCTCTTGTGACAACATCCACAATGCAATTCAATTCTTCCACTGTCTCCGGAGGTCCGGGGACCTCCGGCAATAGTTCCTCCAACACCTCCCCGTATTTCTCCCAGTTTGTCCTTCTAGGATTCCTGAAAGGCTTCTGGGTAACCGGGTGAATGTTAAGGTTATAAGTTATATATTGATGATCAGAGAATGAGTGCTCCTTCGCCACTCTCCATCCCCTAATCAACTGAAAAATAGTATCCGAGGCGAGGGTCACATCTAGAACCTCCTGCCGATTGCTAATGATAAATGTCGGTTCCTGTCCAACATTGCAGACTGAAAGGTTAGTATTTAATAAGTAATCAAAAAATAACTCACCCCTCTCATTAATATCAGTGCTCCCCCAAATTGTGTGATGCGCGTTTGCATCACATCCGAGTATCACACCAATCCTATTTTCCTTGCTTCTCGGATCAGGTCCCCCAGGTTATCCGGCGGGATCTCCTTCTCCCGATCCATATAAGCAGAGACCAGCCAAAACTTGTCTCTGCCAACCTCCATACTGATCGCAGTAACGTCACCACTACTGTATTGAGGAAGTAGAAAAATTTTTAAAGTATTTTTCACTAAAATGCAAGATCTTATCTTCTCAGAGTTACTTGAGTACAAAGTTGTATACCCTTTCACCTTAAGGCCACAGATCCTGTTTTTGTTAATCCAAGGTTCCTGGATTAACACTAGCTCCTCTCCTGATCTAGTCAGTCTGAGAACGAGAGCCGCCGAAGCAGCCTTCGTATGGTGAAGATTAATCTGCACAATATTAATCACCATGCATTATCTCACTTACCTCTTCATGCATTCCCTGTTTCAGGCTAATGCTACCTTCCTCCGGGGGGCCGCTAGTATCCGCCGTGTCACCCCCATAATTGATGCTTCGCTGCCTTGAGAATCCCCAGCCTCTCTTCGTTCAGCTTCCGACAGGGTGTCCCCATCGGATCCAAGCGAGAGAAGGCCGCCTCTCTCCAATAGCAGCTCCACGTCATCGTCTGTTATAACCCCATGCGCTTGCTCGACTGTCTGCCGCTGGGTCCGTCCGACGTCCACCTCCGGCCCGTCCTCCGAGCGCATGCCTACCTCATCTTTTTTAAAAACGTTGAGAGTGATCGACCCGAAACCGAAGCTGATCACCCCCTTTGTCTCTGCCAGGGGAGTAAGGGACTTCTTATTGAGCAGCATGATTGCCATTCTGAAGCCCCCTTTAGCCTCCTCCTGTTTGACAATCTTCCAATCTTTCGTTGGAAGATTTGGATTACTTGCCTGAATAATCTCAAGGATCTCTTCTGGCTTTTCTGGTTTGGTTGGTAACCAGACGCGGGCCCTTGGTCTACTCGGAATTTCTTCCTTTCGAACTGCCTCAAGCCTCGCGCCTTCCCACACCTCACCTACTTCGGCTATTGCCTTTTTATAAAGATCCACCGATCTTTGATCCGAGCACGCAGTTAACTTTACGCGCCCTTGATGCCATCCCGCATCTCTACAGAACGGAGGGGGTCCTGGATTTTCTCTCAGGACCTTGATGAAAATGGAGTTTAGTGCATTATACACTTCCCTCCACTTTCCTGCCGTGATGCTCCCATCTTCTTGACTTCTGTCAATTACCGCTAGCACCAGTACGTTCTCCTTTACTATTTCACTGAACAATTTCGGTTTTTCCTTTGGATCTCCCGATATCGCTCCAGTGACGGTCTTGGCTCGTTTGCTGTCGCCCCCTTCGAGCTCATCCTGAGACCTCGGCCTTTTAGGCACAAGGACCCTATCCGAGCTGTCGCGGCCGACAATCTCCCTCGCCCAAGCCACAGATTGCTTCTGTTCTACTGTAAGCTGCCCCTCAGGGGTTGCAGCCAGTTTATCCAGAATTTTATGCGCCGACCGTTTCTCCCTGTATCGTCGCTTTGCAGGAGGGATCCTTCCCGATCCCCCGCTCTCTTGCCTGGCATTGGTATCGCTGACTCCTGGCTTTGATGCCATGGTGCCACTTACCCCTTCCACTGATGAGGTAGCTCCACCTTTAAGGTAAGAGCCACTTTCTTCCTTCATTGTTTCCGGTTTTTCAAGGGTACCGGCTCCCTTATTTTTATTATTTAACTGATCCATAATATTCCCACGAGTGTCGGAGAAATACTGGTCCACCTGCGCAGAGATCCGTATACGCAGGTAAGGCTAAATACAACTGGAGGTAGCCAGGTATCCAGAGGGCTCCGTTAACGACTGGGCTTTGTTAAATGGGCCCCCAGCCTAGCTGATCATCAGCACGGGTCGCATAACACCTTAATCCAGCCCATTGGCTCACCAAGCATCACATCCCAGCACCCCCGCCCCTATTCATCTTTCACTCAACCATTCACCCATCCATATGGATATCCCAAACCAATAGGACCCATTTCATCATTCAAGGGGGTAACCCGTTTATAGGGGCCCCTCACTCACTACCTGGAAACCCCGGAAATGTGACGCTCAGTTTGCCTGTGGTTATTTGTTGATGGTTTTATGGCGCCATCAGTTCGCCATTCCATACCGGGTATCATAGGCACTCAGAATTTATTAAACTGAGGTTAACCACTCCCCAGTTTCCTGAGACTCTCCTCCCAGCAGGGCTGCGGTTGGGGGCGGCTTATTTAATATTCACCGCTAACCTATCTATCGATAGGCCGTTCACTATCCACCACCTGTGACCCCCCCGATAGCTGCAGCATGCCCCGGGTACCGGATAGTAAAATCAAAGTAAAGCAGCGAATCCGTAGTGCGTATACGAAATATATTTTGAAAAAATTCCGTGCCATAGTTGGTGTGTTGTTTTAAAGAAACGCATAAGGAGTAGCGTGTGAAGCATTAAATCTTAAAGGTGTTAAGAAGTTTACTCGGAATTGGTAAAAGAATATAGCGAATAATCAGTCTTTAGTGGTGTAGTGATTTTGTGTATGCTTACGACAATTCAAATTATAAGTTGATTTTGCGTAATCGGGATGGTTAAAGGTAAACGTCGAAACAGAGGAGATAGCGTAGCTGATGATTCGACTGCAAAACAAATGAGTTAAAGTTTTAAACGGGTAACGGATAATGAATCCATAAATAGTGATCCGGTAGTCAAGCCTAAAGACCGTCCGAAAAACAGTA
Source organism: Tipula helvola (assembly GCA_963556165.1). Classification (NCBI taxonomy): domain Eukaryota; kingdom Metazoa; phylum Arthropoda; class Insecta; order Diptera; family Tipulidae; genus Tipula; species Tipula helvola. The sequence goes on from OY744483.1 coordinate 201,295,885, forward strand.
CGATGGTAGAATCCAGTAGTACTGCTAATGTCATACAACGCGAAAGAGAACATAGTTAGAGTATATTCGTCTAAAGGAGTTAGAATTGAAGGACAAAGAAATTGAACTTTTGAAGAGAGAAAACGAGATGATGAAAAATGGCGCATCGACCTCGACAAACGCAAATCAAAGTTCAATTTTTACTTTCAAGGACGTTGAAGAATCTTTGTCTAAGTTTAGTGGCGACGACGAATATTTACTCGATAAGTGGAGAAACGATATAGATGAAGCAACGGCTTGCACCGGCTGGACTAATCAACAGAAAATTATTTATGCGAAGCGTTTACTGAGCGTAACGGCGAAAAATTCCTTAAAGATAGCTGAGGATGTCGACACGTGGGAAAAATTGATCGATTTATTAAAGGCAGAGTTTCCCATTAAGAAAAATAGTGCTTTGCTCCATAAACAGATCGCTGAGCGGAAAAAACTACCAGAGGAGACCTTCAAAAATTGTTTATTGGCGATGCGAGAACTTGGAAAAAATGGCAATTTAGAGGAGGCTGCCATAATACAATATTGCATTGATGGTATATCCGATTATGAACCAAATAAAGCGGTGTTGCATGGAGCGAATACAATCGAAGAGTTCAAATCCAAGGTGATGATTTACGAAGAAATAAAAGGGAAAACGAAGTGTAAATCAAAATCTGAAGTTACAGTGGCAAAATCAATAGGTGAGTTTAAGCCAGTTAAGACATTTAAACGGATTCCTAGATGTTATAATTGCAGAAATAACGGTCATATTAGTAGAGATTGCAAGGATACAGTTAAAGGCCCAAAATGTTACAAATGTCAAGAATTTGGACATCTGTCAACAAACTGTGACAGCAAATCGGAGGACTCCAAAAAGTTTTGTGCAATTATAGAAGAGTGGAATATGTTACCATCCAACACAATTAAAGCTGTTTCGTTGAAGGGTATTGAATTTTGCGCACTAGTGGATACGGGAAGCGATATTAACCTTATGTCACATAAAAAGTATCTAGTTACCGGAGTATCGACTTTGTATGGTGAGCCAATTGTATTTCACGGTGCCGGAGCTAGGGGTCTACGTACATTAGGACATTTCAATACCAAATTAATTATTGATGGTGATGAATATGAAACCAAAATTCATGTGGTCCCCGATGAGGTATTACCGGTCGATTTTATTCTTGGTAGGGAATTGATTGACCAAACAGTGACTGTCGTAACACCGGAAAGTATTACCATGACGAAGATTGTCCCCGAGACATATTCATTAGTGATCGAACACGGAGATATTCCAATTGATTTGGGGCATGTTAAGGATCAATTAGCAGCTGACGCAATCAGAAAATTAGTGGTGAACTATAATCCAGAGAACCAAAAAGTTCAAACTAACATCAAATTGCACATCGAGGTAACCGACCAGAAACCTATTGTATTCAAGCCAAGACGTTTGTCGCCATTGGAGATGGAGGTGGTGAAGAACCAAACCGATGAATGGCTGGAGCAGAAAATTATTCGTCATAGCTCATCAGAATGCGCTAGTCCCATCGTATTGGCAAATAAAAAAGACGGTTCCAAGAGGCTATGCATCGACTATCGGAAATTGAATAGTATAGTTGTAAAAGATCGATACCCGTTACCTTTAATCGACGATCAAATTGATCAATTAGCGAATGTGAAATTCTTCTCGACATTGGACCTTAGAAATGGATTTTTCCATGTGCCTGTTGCTGAAAGTTCGGTGAAATACACTGCATTCGTCACTCCATTCGGGCAATACGAGTTCCTGAAAACACCTTTCGGTCTTTGCAACAGCCATTCTGTATTTATGCGGTTCATAAATAGAGTCTTCGAGCAACTGTGTCGCCAAGGGATTATCTGTGTTTACATCGATGACGTCATCATTCCAGCGTTAACTATCTCTGAAAGTGTCGAGAGATTAAGCCAGGTTCTGCAAGTGGAGTAATTAGGTGGAGTAAATGCCAGTTTCTGTGTAGTAAAATCGATTATTTGGGATACAAGATCGAGGATGGGATCAACCGTGCAGAAGCTTTGGGCGATATCGAAATTTCCAGAACCGGTGAAGAAGATTCAGAGGTTTTTGGGACTTTCGGGATACTTTCGAAGATTTGTTGAAAGTTATGCGTTGTTGGCCAGACCCCTAAGTGATACATTACGAAAAGGAGTGGAATTCAAATTTGGCGTGGAACAGAAAGCTTCTTTCGAAAAGTTGAAAAAATGTTTAATCAGTCATTCGTTGTTAAAAATATATTCTCAGAAGGCGGAAACGGAGCTACACACGGACGCGTGTAAACTGGGGTTAGGTGCAATACTATTACAGAAGTCGGACGATGATCAAAAGATGCATCCTGTTTTCTACTATTAAAAAAAAAACAACTAAATGTCAGGAGAACTATAGTAGTTATGAATTAGAAGTTCTTGCCATTGTAGCCGCATTGAAGAAATTGCGAGTATATCTACTAAGCCTTAACTTCAAGATTATAACCGATTGCGCAGCGTTGAAAGGTACGATGGGCGGAAAGAGCTCAGCCCACGAATCGCAGGATGGGCACTGGCACTGCAGGAGTTTACCTTTAAATTAGAACATCGACCAGGATACCGTATGCGACACATAGATGCGCTAAGCAGAGGTCCTGTGGTATTACCAATAGTAGACGATGTGTTACATCGAGTGAAAGCAGCACAGAAGCATGATAGCGAATTGGTGCCGATTTTTGAACTTCTGAAAATCGGGAAGTACCTTGAATATTTCACTAATAACGATATTCTATTTAAGATGAAAGATGGAAATCTATTGTTGGTTGTGCCAAAAAAAAAATGGAGCGTGAAATCATAAAAAACTACCACGATCAAGGACATTTCGCTGTGAGAAAAACGGCGGAGCTTATTGAACGACAATACTACATTCCGAAGCTCACTGAGAAAATCAAGCATTGCATTAAAAACTGTGTTCGCTGTATTGTCACAGACAGAAAGACTGGTAAACAGGAAGGTTTATTACATCCTATACCGAAAGGCGATAGCCCGTTGGTTACGTGTCATATCGACCATTTAAGGAGCTTGTCACCAACCCGCAAGTTGTACCGATACATATTTTATGTAATTGACGGATTTACAAAGTTTACGTGGATCTACCCGACGAAGACAATGAACATCAGCGAAGTAATTCTACAGTTAGATACCCAGAAAGCTATTTTCGGGAATCCAAAGAGACTAATCGCAGACAGAGGCGGTGCTTTTCGATTAGGAGAGTTCAGTAAGTATTGTGATAAAGAGTTGGTTACAGCTGGTGTGGCAACAGGGAACGGCCAAGTTGAAAAAATTTTCAGAATTATCATACCAGTGCTAGCGAAATTATCTTGTAACAACGCGGAAGAATGGTATAAGAAAACGGAAGACCTGCAGCGCTATCTAAACAATTCACTGCAGCGTGCAATTGGAATGTCGCCATTCGAGCTACTGTTTGGTGCGAAAATGCGTATAGGTGAGGATGTCAATTTAAAATAAATCGTAGAGAATGAATTGAAGAAGTCATTTATCGATGACCGAGAGCATTTGCGCGATGAAGCAAACCAGAGCATCGCGGCTATTCAACGAGAGAATAAACGAGGGTACGATCGCAAGCGATATAAAGCGAATATTTACAAAGTGGGAGAGTATGTACTTATCAAAAGAACCCCGTTCAGTAATGGCGCAAAGTTAGACCAAAAGTACCTGGGGCTATACGAAGTGGTTAAGGTTAAGGTGAAAGACTGTGATCGATACGACGTACGAAAGGTATCTCAATCGGAGGGTCAAATAAACACATCGACCTGCGCGGCATATATGAAGCCATATTATTTCGGATCGTCAGAGGAAGGCGAGAATGACGATCGGGAAGTGGCTCTGGAAGAAACATCATCTGGGTCGGATGAAACACAGGATGACCGTGTGGGATTAGAAAATTGCACTGAACAAGAAGTTTAGTATACGACCGTAGCTATGCAAAGTACGGTAGGCCTGGAAAAAAGGGTATTTGTTTGTTGAGTTCGAAAATATAAAAAATCAGAATATATTGAAAAATAAAGCAATAAACATCTCGTGTTTTATTAAAAAGAACCTTATATATATATATATTATATATATTATATATATATATATATATATATATATATATATATATATATATATATATATATATATATATATATATATATATATATATATATATATATATATATATATAATATATATAATATATATATATATATATATATATATATATATATATATATATATATATATATATATATATTTCAGGTCGATCGGACCACGTTTAGATGTCGCGCAAATTCGTTTTCCGCAACAAAAAAAACACTAAAACGACCTCTAGTGAAATTTAATCCTTTATTTTCCTTCAGTTCAGTCAAATAATGACAGTGTAATATTTTCTAAGTATTTTTGAGTATGCCCGATCCACTAAAATCATAAAAAAGGGGGGTTGAAAATTTAGAAATCAAGAGTTTCAGCAAATTTTTAAAATGTACCTATTCTTTTTTTCTAAATTTCACTATTTATTATTTTAGAGCAAAGAAAAACGAAAAAAAGTGACACTCCACGTCATCATAACTAAAAAATTAACAATGTTATAGCCTAAAAACGACCAAAAGGCACATATCTCAAACCAATTCTCTACTCACAAGTCATAACATCTTATGTCTTATGATTTTGCTAGTGACATAAGATGTTATGACTTGTGAGTAGAGAATTTTGATTTTATTAATAAAAAATAAAAAAAAGAAGCTTGAATAGATAAAGAAATATTTCTGTGTTTCAAAATTTATTGCTGCCTTAATAATGTTTCTGAGATACATTGCTAATTAGTCACAAAGCCATACTTTGTAAAGATGAGGGTTTTGGTTAAAGGAGATGGAAAAGATTAAAGAACACATAGAAACACATTTCATATGTAATTAACAAGATTGTTAAATTGTTTTATTTTTTATTAGTTTTTGTGTTGCAGAGTAGCCTTAATATTTTTTTTCGTTACAAAAGGAATTTTCTTATAGTGATCTTCTACAACTTGTAATAGATACTGCTTGTATTCCTCTTGATGCGTTAAAATTGCGTTGTAATTTTTAATGAGCCCTATTCCTCTTCTGCAACGTCATTTATTACTTGCAATTTTTTTACAATTTCCTGCACTCTTAAATATTCCGAGTCATCCTTCCATGTATTAGGGTGTTTTTCAATAAAACTTGGCATCCTTCCAAATAAAAGTTCAAAAAACTGCTTTGTATTTCTGGACACAAAATCTTCTATTTCGGCATATTCCACATTCTCAGGTACTACAGCTTTCTTCAAATATAAAATTTTATTCATTTTCTTTTTCTAATTTTCGAACCATTGCCGTTTTTTTCTGGCTGTCTACATCCTCATCGAAAAATGAAAGGGCTATGAGAATATCATAATGATACCGTTGGATTGATATTTTTGTATGCTACTAGCTCCTTCAGTAAGTTTAAATCATTTCTTGGCGCTGATGTTTGGTTCATGCATGTAAACCATTTTTTTAAATAAATTTTAATGATAAAAATGTTGAAGTCGCGCAGCCCTTTGGATTCAGATGCTGAAAAAAGAAAATGAAATTAATTCAGTTAGACAATCATTTTAAAATAATTTAATTGAACGTACGAGTGAGTTTGAACTGTTTTCGAAACAAGTATATTTTTATGCTGTAAATAATTTTTGACATCCATCGCGCTCTGCTGGTAGCCCCTGGGTACCGAATTGTAAATGTAAGTGGTTCTCCCAGAAACAAAAGTGATACACATAAAAATTCTTTATAATTATCTCACTTGATATTTCCTTTAACAAGTTACTAAAAACAGCAGATACAATTAATTCATATATATGATGTCTGCAAGCAAACCACAATAAACTTCTGCCAATTCTTTTTTCAAGAAGACTGCAGGCTCCACTTAGCCTATCGAAGCACATTCCTCTAATAGTATCGGTAATATTCCAGTCTTCAAGCATTTTAAATACCACCTCGCACTTCTCTTTACCTGTTCCTTGTGAAATCATTGGAACTCCCAATAATTTGGTTTTACCACAACCGGAAACTATGACGCACAATCGGTCAACCATTTTTTTCTCTGTTATATATTCTAACATTTGTCCATCCCAATGTACAGTTAGAATAGAATCAGGACTGAAAGATTTAAATATTTCATCACTAATTTCCTTCCTGACTCGTTGTCGACTGCGACGTATGGTCTCTTTGGAAACTGCAATTGAATTTAATTCATGCCCTAATGCATTTGCCGTGGTTGCGATTACACCTACTACATTCTTATCAATCACGTTCTTCATATGTAGCGATGACAGAGATGAAGCGGAACAATTTGTTTGTTTTAGTTTCTTTTCAACTGGTGCCTGATATTCACTGCCACTCGAAGAAAGAGTAAGTGAGTTTGTATCCGAAATGATTAAGTTTATATCAGTTTCTTGAGATCTACTTGTTGAAGACTGTGGATTACTAGTCGCCAATGTGACATTGCTCTCATCAATTGATCTTAACGAACGAACATTAAAAGCATTAATATTTCTTTGATGCTCAAGAAACCGCAACTTTAACGGATCTGCTATTTTTTGAATATTAAGACCATGTGCAATGTCAAAGAGTTTCCATCCATCATGTAAGAAAATTTCTCTTTTATTTGTTTCAGTTTCACTTTTCCTATTAATATTTTTTTTAAGATGCCGATATGTATCATGTAATTTAATGATTTTTTTAGTAATATTCCTCTTCTCCTGATGAGGAATCCCAAACTTCTGCCAAATAGCAGCTAGCTCATCCGCAACAATGCTAGCTTGCACATTTAAATTCGTATTTGTCAGCTTGTGGAGGAATCGACTAATTACATCTCGATTCGTTGGAAGGTTATCATTCGGTAGATTTTCTAAAGATTCACCTACGAAATTTACTTATATTAGCGGAAAATATTAGATATTATTAACCACCACGACTATTTTAGAAACTTCTTTAAAAATTTATGAAATTTTCAAACTTACAAATCAAGCAGTAAAAACAATTAATATTTTGTAGGAATTATTTTATTATTTGAAAAAAGATGTTGCTGGTCCAACTTCTAAAACAATAATCATTGTTTAAACTAAAATGAATTTATTTATATAGAGAATTTTATCCCTAGCAACAAATTGGTAGTCATCATAAGTCATGCGAAAAGCAATATCATAAAATTACGTTTACACATAAAATAGGAGTACAAGTACTTAATTGCACTTTACTTACCTCCACAAAAATACTCTAAATAAGTACACGTACATTACAATAAAACAGATGTTTTATTATACATACATACCCGACAAACATTTTGTTATTTTTGACCCAAAATTACCTAGGAAATACCGATTACCGTGTCGGGCAATTACTGACAGAATACCTACAAAATAACGTATTTTGGTGCTCTTTGGGCAGGCCGATGTTACCGATTCGGTAATTTTGTGGCCCCAGATTACTGTAAAATATCAGTTTGTATTACTGAACAATTACATATACTTAAATATTATTTTGACGTGTCGATTTTACTTTACCGAATCGTTATTTTTGTGGTTTTACATTACTATGAGAAGTCAGTCTTTACTACTGAACGTATATGGAAATCATTTAGAATTTTTACTGGTCAAAATTACTTCACCGAATCGGTACTTTTGTGGTTCCATGTTACTGTGAAATATGAGTGTGGGTTACTGAACTTTTAGATGTCGGTTTTACTTTACGGAGTAGGAATTTTTGTGGTTTTATATTACTGTAATAAGTCAGTCTTGATTACTGAACATATACATATACGTTTTAAGGGTTTTTGTTGGTAAAATTTTCTTCACCAAATCGTTAATTTTGTGGTTCCAGATTACAGTAAAACGTCAATTTGTGTTACTGAACGTTTACGTATACTTTCATATGATTTTTACCTGTCGATTTTACTTTGTCGAACCGTTATTTTGTGGTTTTACATCACTGCCTTTACTGGTCACGATTAATTCACCGAATCGGTAATTTAGTGGTTACATATTACTGTGAAATGTCAAAATGAAGATTAAGACTATATTACTGAACGCATATCTAAACCTTTAGGTGGTATAATTTACTTTAAAGAATATCTAATTTTGTTGTGGATAAATATTACTGCAAAGGCTACTTGTACGTATCCTATGGGACATACCATTCCTTTATTCCAATTATATTGGTAGCAATAAAAAACTAAAATTATATTTTTAAAATAAAGAATTTTATTAATTATTATATTATTTTATACATGAATCGCAAGCTGTTCAGCGGACATTATAGGAGGGCATTATGATACATAATGCTCTCTAATTACGTCATGTGGTTGTTATGGATATGTTTATGTGTCTCGTATCTAACAGCAAATTATAGTCAAGTGAGAAATAGAAACATTTGTATATTGTTTTTAATTCAATTCTGAATAAATATAATTTATAAATCATAAAATATTTAACAAAATGATCGTTGTTTAATTCGATTCGATCACAACAAAAAAAACATAAATTGAAAAATTAATTTTTTAATAATTTTTATTTCTCTATTATTTTAATTTTGATCGAAGATCTTTTTAAAAACGTTTTAATGGCACTTTTTATAAGCGCGTCGTTAACAATTTCATCCTTTCCGTAGTTGATAACATTAGTGATCAACGCCACAATACCTGAATTGTCACTAAAGACAAGCTTCTGAATAGCTGCAAAACAGAAAAAAATATTATTTATTATTTAATTATTTTCTAGGTCATTTGAGCAATGTTAAAAGATCGCGAAATTTAACATTATAATCACATGTAATTTGACCGATTGTATGGAAAAATTGCAATATCTTGTGCACCGATTATGCGATTTCAACGATTGTTTTGATATAAGAACAATAAAATATAGGGTGCATGGCCAGCATATTATTCGTATACCTCTATTTTATACTTCTAATGTCTAAAAAATCATTTAATTCGCTTAAGCATTTTACAACAAATTGAGATTTTTCTATACTATCACCCAAACTGCATATGATAGTAATGTTAAATTCCATGTAGTTACATTTTTGTAGGCCAGCTTTTCCCGTCCATGAGTACTGACAGACAACTTCATAATCTATAAGGTGCTCCATAATTTGTTTTACTGAAGTGCTTAATTTATCAGTGACGTGCATCAACAATCTTAAAGTCTGAAAAATTCAATTAATAGATCAAAAAAAGGAAAATGTTTATACTCGAGTTATTAACTGTTACCACTTGGTCCATATAACTCTGGTTCATTAATTTGGAATTAAACTGAACCACCGCTTCAACGTTCAACCTCTTTCATGGGTAGTTGGGGTAAAATAAAACTGTGGTCCTTTTCGATTTTGAATATTTTTTATCCAATGACTTTTTTACTAGTGCTGTTAGTGATTGAAGCATTTCAAATATGGTGTCTGTTTTCTGATCCAATTTCACTTGCATTTCATCAATTTGTTTTAATTGTTTTAACCGAAAAAATTACATAAAATTGCTGAGAGCTTGAATTTAAACAATTAATAATTTAACTACAAATGAGCAAAAATATGAAAAAAAAAAAACTAACAGAGTTTTTTGTGCCAACTAAGAATAGAATAGAAACAAAAGGAACACTTAAATATATTATTGTTATACACAGGAAGAGAAAAAATCTTACCGAATAAATTCTGTAAAATTACCGGCGATATTAAATATAATAAAAACGCTTAACATAATTTCGAAACCAAAAATAAAAAAATAAAAATTCAAATTACCGCAAAAAAAAACAAAAACTTACCGCGAAATAATAACAAAAAAAAATTTGTAATAATTAATAATTGAAATAAGAAACAAAAAAATATTGTTTATCGAACAAGGTCCATAAAATTACAGAGGAAATATAATAAAAACGCTTAGAATAATTTTGAAACCACTCGGTTGGTTTCAAAATTATTCTAAGCGTTTTATTTTTCCTCGGTAATTTTATGGACTTTGTTAGGTAAACAATATGTTTTTATTATTTTTTTCAATTAATCATTATTATAAATAAAAAATTTGTTTCAAAATGTATCGGTAATTTTATGGATTTGCATAAGATTTTCGATAAATTTTGAAAAAATTAATAAACTTTTTAACTACATAAGAAACAATTACTAAATCAAAATCAAAAAATATCTTTTAAACAAAAATGGAAAAAATACAAATTACCGCACAAAACCCATAAAATTCCCGCGAAATAAAAAAAAAATAAATTTGTAATAATTAATAATTGAAATAAATAAAGAAAAACGTTCTTTACCGAACAAAGTCCATAAAATTACCGACGAAATATAATAACAATGCTTAGAATAATTATGAAACCAAAAATGGGGAATAACTAATTTACCTCACAAAACCCAAAAAATTACCGCGAAATAATGGCAAAAATACTTGTAATAATTAATAATTGAAATGAAAAACAAAAAATATTCTTTACCGAACAACGTTCATAAATTTCCGAGGAATAATCACAAAAAATTTAAATAATCAATATTAAAATAAAACACTAAAATTTGATTTACCTAATTTTTTTTTATTGAAAAAACTTTTGTATAATATATTTCACTTGCACTTAACTTTTTTGTTTTCACCTTCGGTCCTTCGCTTCTACAACTTGACTAAAAATAAAATCAATTTAATACAAAAATAACTTTCCGAAATAAAAGCGAAACGAAAGATCGGTATATAGAAAACGATCAAAAGGATTATTTGTCCCACTCTTTTACTTTTAAGTGAGTAAAAAAATGCAATTTGAGCACTTTTCCATTAAAATAAAAAATAAAAACTGTAAAAATTATGAGAATTTGACTTATTTTCTCTTTTGTTTGATAAATTGTTTTGTTGTTTTTGTAAACGTGTCTGTCCGACGCTCGGTTGGTTTCAAATTAATTCTAAAAGCCCCTACAGACGATGCAATTTGGTTGCACCAACCAAATTGCTGAGGTTGGTCCAACCAAATTGGTATTGGCTACGCACCATGCAACTTGATTTGCAATTTCGTTGTTACCAATTTTGACGTTTAGTTGTTGATTGGTACAAGAATTTGACATTTAGTTTTCGTTAAAAAATAACAAACGCGCGATGTCTTTTTTATCAAAAAACAAAAAATTGGAGTTGCACTAGCAGCCTCAATAACTTGTAACTTACCACCAACCAGGCCTAGAAATTTGTTGGCTAAAAACTGGCTAAGAGACCGAAACAATTTTAGCCACATGATATTATTAAAAGAGCTGGATAGTGACAATTTTCGCAATTATCTGCGAATGGATAGCGATTGTTTCATGGAATTATTACAGCTAGTTAACCCTTTAATATCGAAACAAGACACAGTCATGAGAGAAGCGATCAGTGCTGAAGAGCGATTAGTTGTTACTCCTTGTATGAAACAATGCAAACTACGCTAAATCAGAGGATTAATCATTTATCCTCGTTCATAAAATCGGGCCTAAGATATTTAGCAACAGGGCGAGACTATGCTGATTTGAAATTCAGCGCGGCAATTTCGCCACAATTCACTTTTCTCGACTCCCTTTTATACGCGGTCCTCATATTATGTAATTTTTTTTTACTGTAGCGATCGTAGCATCACTTTCAAGTTCTTTAAATTTTTCGGTTAGCGTTTCAAGCGCTTTGTGCCGTGCGTCTCGGTTGCAATAAAGATTCTTGATGTATCCCAGAGACAACTAAATTCTTTATAGAGTTCTAATAAATCAATAATTATTTCCCTCTCTGTTATACCGCCATTTTCTTTTTTAATTATTTTTTCGGAGATATTTGTTTTAAGAAACGCACTATATGAATAAATTCTAGTGAATAAATTCTACTATGAAAACACCACATATGACGAAATATCGCACCGACAACAATACACACGATGCAATTTGGTTGGTTGGTTGGTTGGTTGGTCGGTTGGATGGAATTTTCCTTGCAACTCATGCAACTTAATTTTATCGCACCGACATGCATACACACTATGCAATTTTACCTCCAACCCAACCAAATCGCACCAATCAACCAACCAAATTGCATCGTCTGTAGGGGCTTTAAGAGTTTTTATTATATTTCCTAGGTAATTTTATGGACTTTGTTCGGTAAAGAACGATTTTCCTTATTTATTTCAATATTATTAATTATTTCAAACAAGAAATTTATCGGTAATCTTATGGGATATCCATAAGATTACCGATAAATTTTGTAAAAAATAATAAATTATTTAACTACCTACATCTGAAACCATTACTAAATCAAAATCAAAAAATAAATTTTAAATAAAAATGGGAAAAATACAAATTACTGCACAAAACCGAAATGTTTAATGCCTAATTAATAATTCAAATAAAAAAGAAAAAAATATTCTTTACCGAACAAGGTTCATAAAATTACCGAGGAAATATAATAACAATGCTTAGAATAATTTTGAAACCAAAAATGAAAAAAAAAATAATAATTATTTACCACACAATACCCAAACAATTACCGCGGATATTTTCTCTATTGTTTGATAAATTGCTTTTTTGTTTTTGTAATTATGTCCGGCGCTCGGTAAATTATTTTTGTTGTTTTTGTAATTGTGTCCGACGCTCGGTATTTTTGAGCCCGATATGTTGTTATCGGTATTGAAATGTTTGTCGGGATATGCAGGTCACACACAACGACCTTTTGGTCGTTTTAAGGCTATAAAATTGTTAATTTTTTAGTTATGATGACGTCGAATATCTCTTTTTTTCGTTTTTCTTTGCTCTAAAATAATAAATAGTGAAATTTAGAAAAATAGAATAGGTACTATTTTAAAAATTTGCTGAAACTCTTGATTTCTAAATTTTTTGAAAGAAACAGCTCAAAAATCAATTTTTTACTAAGCCAACCCCCTTTTTTATGATTTTAGTGGATCGGGCATACTCAAAAATACTTAGAAAATATTACACTGTCCTTATTTGACGGAATTGAAGGAAAAGAGAGGATTAAATTATGGGTCGCCCTAAGTGACATTTAAATTACGCACCTGAATATCTCGTCAGGGGAAACGCTAATCCAAAAACAATATTTACAAAAATTATTGGGTGCGAAAGGAGAAATCGGATGGTGACCTTGACTTTGACCTTCAAGTTCATTTGAAGCCAAATCGAATTATTTAAATAGAAACCCCTATTTTTGAACCGCATTCTGAAAGACTGGGAAATTTTACGTCCGAATATGTATTTTCCATAACCTCGCAAGGTCATCATGAGGAATATATTTTCTTGAATTTTTTTAAAATGGTTTTAAATATTTATTTATATAGTTTCACAAACAAAATTTCAATCCGATAACCAAAATTTCATAAAATATCGGTTATTTGACAAATAAGGGTTGTTAATAAGGGATGAAGGGGGTGAAGTTTTGTAAATGTGACGGGAAATTGGTAATCGGTGTCCCAAAAACCATGAAAATGACATGCATCTTGACTGTAATATGATATATACGGTTTTTTTTACGCATAGGGGTTGTCAATAAGGGGTGAAAAGGGTGAAATTTTCTAAGTCTGCCTACAGATTCGTGATCAGCGACCCCAAAAACCCCCGAGCAGGGAACTTCAGATCCATTACTTGATTTTACAAATTTTGGCCAGCTTTTTGGTAATCGGCCCCACTGTGCGTCGTCCTAATTATCATCCGACACCAGCTGTAAAAATTCAGACAGAGTTTCTCGAACCATTTGGTATCAAAAACGAATTTTCGAAAAAATGACAGATACGTTAATTCACTGTTAGGTCGACGATACGCATAATAAAATTTAATCAATTTTAGCGATACAATGCACCTGTTTTAAAATACACTTGGGAGCCGGTTCCTCTTTCTCTTGGAAGAAAACCAAAACTGGACAGAGCTAAAAGTTCAAACTAAATCCACTAAGCAGGTAGACAGGTAGTAAATACAAAAAAAAAATATTCCACTACATGTTAACCAAAAATTATATAAAAAAAAGTTAAAAAAAAAGTGCTAACATTTTCGTTATATCCATTGTCATTTTCTACCAATTCGTTATACACAGTATTTTGTTGTTCGTTTTATTTTTTATTTTGTTTTATTGTGGTTGAAACACGCTACCAATTGAGTGGGGGAAAATAATATAAAAGCACAAATTTTAATTATTTAAAAGATATTTGTCCGTTGAACACTTCACAACGTGTTTCATTTTCAATTGTTAGTTAATTTTAACGTAACCGTTCTTGGTATCGTTGTGATTTGTATTTTTTATTTTGTGTTTTTGTATGAATTTTCACGTTATACATAATAATTATAAATTATTGAAATTGTATATGGAGCAAGGAAATTTTTTTTTTTTGTGCATTGTATTAAAAAATAATATTAAAAATTATCTAAATTAAATTAGACAAGCAGTAGTGATTATAACAGAATAGTTCAAAATAAAAAAAATTGTGTTATATTTAATTATAAATTAATCAGTATACTTACTATACATATATTAATTAATAAATATTAAATTTTAATGTGAAAATCACGAATACTAATTTTTTTTTAAATAAATAAAATAAAAAACGAATTTAAAAAATATCACAAATAAGGATTAATTAAGTTAATTTGCGAAAAAATAAAAGTGAACAAATCTCGAATATTGAACTTAGAATTATTGTATATTATATAGGTGAGTCTTAAGTTTATTTATTTTGTTTTTATTTTTTAAATCTCATTCGTAAATAAATAAAATCCATATAACATTATGTTTGCGTGTTAGATATTTTGTACAAGTTAAATTCGATTCCAAATCGAACAAATGTTCAATTTTGTGTTACGCCAAATTGTCTTCTATTTATCATTTATAACAACCTATTACATATTTACAATATTATTGTAATTACATATGCTATATTGTAGTATAGATAACAAAATATAATTAACGTTTTAGTGTAATTACAATCAGAAAAAAAATTTGAATATATGAAAAATAAAACAAGTGAATTTTATAAATAGATAAGAGAAGATTTTCCGAATATATTATACCAAGCTTTATGTATTGTATACGCTATATTTGTATTTAAACAATTGCATTTTACCGGTAATTTATTTGTTAAATAATAAAATTATGACGAACATCTTTAAAATCGAAAAATATTTTGACGAAGCGTCTGGTGGCTTTGACCTTAAGCGCTGCTCTGTTATTAGCAACTTTTTAAACAATTGACTACACCGTTTAAAGATTAGGTTCTTCAATATACTCATAAAAAAAAATCATAGCTTTGTTGTAGGATATTTAATTGTTATTTCGACTTCGTCGCCCCCAACATTTATTCTTTGTGCTAGTAACAGATAAGATCATTGCTTTTATTGGATATGCGTCAACTTTATACAAAATCTGATGTGATCGGGCGTAAACAAATACCAAGGTCTACAAATTGGACATAAACAAATACTTACATTAAGTTTACTTGTTTTAAAATCAAAAATTCTTAGCAACCAATTCTTAATCTTAGAAGAATTAAGAAGAATAAATGTAAACACCAAAAAAAAAAAAAATTTAATGAAAAGATAACAAAGATCATAAAATAAATTTTTGAATTTTATCGAAATCCAACTGATTTTTTTTTTTTTTTTGTTTCGCTTTTAATCTAATCTAATAAAATTTAAAAATAGGTAAATCTTTCTAACTTTTATTACCACTGAGTCTTCAGTGTGAAAACGATATAGAAAGAAATTTTGTTTTCTTTTATTTTTAGATAAAAAAATTTATTTTAATTTTTAATTTGAAAAATTTAATTATAAATTACATAAATTTTTCGTGTGATTTCTGTTACGAAACGTACACAAAAACAAAAAAACACATAATTTATAAATACTTGTGCTCGGTATTTTACGAGGGCTTATAAATTATATCAAGATTTGATGTAATTTACTCGCTTAGGGAATGATTGTACTCAGGTGCAACCTTGAATGGAATGTCAAAAATTTGAAAATGGCATGTTGTCGTCGAGAACAAACAATTAAAAAAAAAAAATTGTATTTTGTGAATGAGAAATTACATGCACAAGTATAGTCAAAAAGTAAACGTATCATGTACTTGTCAAGAGGTTTGCATTTTAACATTTTATTATTCTGTCTGATAAGATAATAGTAGGCATATATACAAGGTATAATGTATTTAGCTTATAATGGTAATTGAAATTAACTTGTCTATCACTGTTTTATATTAAAATCAGCTATACGTATATAGAGCAAACAATCACTTTGATTTATTGATATTTTGTTTAATCGGTTTCGATAAGTAGCTACAATGTAAAATTTCCTGGTTTGAAATACGTGTTGCATTTTTGGATTAAATAATATCCTAATCTAAGAACAGTAATGTACGGAAACTTTTTTTTTTTTTGATTAAATTTGCAAAAAAAAAACTGTTGGTTACTTTATTATTTTACATACACAGATATACGCTTTATACGTGAGTAGCTTAGCGACTTAATAATTCTTTAGGTCATAAAGTAATTAAAAAAAGCTATTCCTAGCCGGATTAGCACAAAATAATGAATAGAGTAGACTAGACTTATTATATTGCTACCGGTTCTAAATTTCTTTCATAAAGCCGTTTTGTGCTAATTGGTTAGACATAGCTTGCAGAGAATTTTAAATTTAATTAATTTAAATTAAATTAGTACCTTGTAGTACAAATAATATTTAGTATGCAAATAAACGTTATTTTTTTACGAATAGCTCAATAATTCTTTATGCTATAGAGGACCGACACAAAGTATTGGATAGACCAGACTTATTATTTTGTTAACGGTTCTATGTATATTTATTTCATATAGCGTTTTGTACTAATTGGTCTGAATATAACTTCAAATTTAGATCGATTTGAATTAAATGAATACGTGGCACTATTCTGGTTTTCCCGGGGAATTGGGAATTGGGAAATGATTTATTGTGACTTGTTTTAGTGTATTTTGGTATCATTTTTTATCAAAGCATACTGTGGTGATTGGTAGTGGTGGAAATCTATCGATAGTACTATCGATATATCGATAGTTTCGTACTATCGAAAACAATCGATACTTTTTATATACTATCGATATATCGAGCTATCCAAGTAAGAATATGATAAGTGAAAAATACCGTTTTTTCAGGATAGCAGTATAAAGGTTTAATTAGTTCTTTTCACTACTAGGAATAAGCGGATCACTTTAATTGTGTCGTTTATACTGAAGAGTATTATAAAGTGGCTTTGAATTCTTTTAACTGAATTTTTAATTAAAAACGTATTAATTTAAGAATATAAAATCAGTCATAACCTTATCAATTTTAGAGATAATACTTTAAGATTTTATCATAATAAGAATTCGACATCGTAGATCCAAAAATCGTATTCCCTTAAAACTATGATAACTGACGTTTTCATGGCCTTAATTGGATAGGTCGATATTGATATTTTATTCGTACAAGAGCGATTTGCTATTATGCGATGTAACTTTAGTTACGTTTTTCTTTTTGTCATTCCTTTTATATGCTAGTCAAATTATTGGTGATCAACCAACCCAAACGGTCTGAAAGCCAAAAAATGTTGAGATGCTGATTTTCTTACATAAAAACGATTGGCTGCTTTTAAAACAAAGTGGGAAACTGGGAAACTTTCCGATTATAATAACCTCCCTTGACTTTATAGTTTCTGGTTATAGTCAACCTATATGTAATTGAATAAAGTTTATAAATTTATTATCCGATAGTATCGATAGTATATCGATAGTCTTTTAATTTCTGTCAAAAGTTTTCTATCGATTGTTTTTTATGTTACTATCGATACTATCGATAGTTGAAATTGTCGATAGTTTTCCACCTCTAGTGATTGGCATTTTATTCCAATTTTGGGAAAAAATGATTTCATTTCAAATCAATTTTGTTGTTTATCTTCCCTAAAAATTTTGTTGGGAATTACACAGTAGGCAGTAGTCTGAAAATGGAATTATTTTTTACCAAAATTTGAACAAAATACCAATCGCCACCGTATGCTTTGAAAAAAATGATACCAAAATACACTAAAACAGGTCACAATAAATAATTTCAATCCGTTAGTAATATATACCTTTGTGGTTGGCTGAATTCTCCAGTAAATCTAATGTCAAAACCTCTTTGATGGGTAAAATTTCATGGTATTTAGATACCTAAAACGGTTTAAAGGGTTATATTCTGTGGTTTATTGGTAACAACATAAATATCAAAATTTGTGTATTTTTAAATGTTGCACAAAATCGTGGAAATTATTTATAATTATATGATAATTAATTATTGGTATATTTCTAAAATAGAAACTATGTTAATACCTATGTACTCAATTGCAATTTCCTCTACATTTTAGTACATAAATTTCATTTACAGCTTACACTGTTAAAAAAGATAAATTCGGCAGTGACCCGAGTTTTCGCCTGCAGCCCTTGTAGTACAAATATTATTTAGTACACAAAAATAAATGCTTTCTGAAAATTTAACTTGCATTTTACGAAGAGGAGAAATTATTAAGACTCTGCAATTCAGTTTCGATCTGCGAGCATTATGAAAAGTATATCATTTTTTAATCATATTATCATACTATCACTATAGTGAGACTGAACTGCTTACTAATTACCCTGAATTTTTAACCATGTACTAATAGTATTAGCGAATTTTATTTTACCCTTTAAACTGATATTTACTTTACCAATTATTAGCACAAAATGCTAACTTAAAGAAATTTAAAAGATATTAAAACTGTGACGAAACTAGTGATAAATAATTTTTAGTACAAAATTTTTACATTTATTTGAAAAATATTACTCTACATTCATAATTTTTACTATGCAGCCCGAATAGTGCAAATAAATAAAATAATTTCTGAGAAATAAGGGGATTTCTGTACAGAAAAAGATGTGATTGGTACTCAGAAACAAACTTGTGCTATGCCTTGACGCTGTAATTAATTGTAGCGTAAAACAAACTATATTCATAATTTCTCACTTTTTAGTACTATTCCTAGAATTTTATTAAGACGTGGAAAATTAGGACGAATGCAGAAATAAGAAATTAGATTAATCACCTTCACGACCAATATATACATAAATTAGAAATTTTCTGATTTCTAGATAAACACCCCATCTTACTTGGTTAAGGTTAAATTCATATATTTTTGCTAGTTCAGGAATTCCAAAAGTTTTCGAAAATACACTGATAAATATGAGCAAAAAGACCGGAAAGTACAATAATTTATATTTTCAGTAGGTTAAGGCCCCAAGGCCTGAAATAAAGAAAAATATGGAATAATAATTTGAATAGCGAGTATTCCAACCATTGTTACTAATAACTTCAAAAATTCTGTTCAAGGGTGTAAGTTATACAGTAATTGGATATACAGTCTTGGCTCAAAATGAAGTTTCACAAGGCATAACTACACCAATTAAGTTAAATCGGTAGAGTACGTCAATCACACTAGTAAATCAAATAATAAATTTATTCTGTAGCTGTCACAAATTATCATAGGAATTGACTATGATAATTTGGGTGTGTGTAGTATTTTGAAATAAATGTCAAAAATTAGTACTAAAAAATATTTATCATAGGTTTCGGATACAGGCTTAGACTGTGTCCGAAACCTATGATAAATATTTTTTAGTACACATTTTTGACATTTCTTTGAAAAATATTCCCCTACATTCACAAATTTTTATTATGCTGTCCGAATAGTGTAATAATTTTTTGGTAATTTCCCCACCTATCGTGTTTATTCTTTCATTTTATTGCAGTAATTTCCGGGAAATTGATAGATTTTTGAATGAAATTGTGATGGCCCGCTAAACAATTTATGCGAATTCGCAAAATACGTCGCATAAGCGTCCTATTAACGTATCACATTTTTTATTTGCACTAATACATTCTCAAACTTAAATAGAGTAAAAAATACCTCGCAAACAAATTTAATTATGTATCATGAGATAGAAACGACATAAATGTTTCGTTTTTGCTACAACTAAACGTAATGTTTACGAAGAATTGTATGAGCAAAATTCTTCGCTGACGTTTCGTAAACGTAACACCAAATTCCTTTATGAAAATTAATGGAATAATATAAAGAAACGACAACCATTTAGTTTTGAGGTCTTGATCGCCATTACGTATTTTTTGTGTTTATCAATTTTTTTTTAAATAAATAAATAACTAACAAATAATTAATGTCCAAATTTGATTTAGAAAAATATAATTTGTGGCCTAATATTTTTTTAAACACCAAAATTCTTAAGAAACTATAAGTTTTTTAGAAAAGAAAAATTGCAAATCAAAAATTGAAAATGCATAAATATCGATAAAAATGTTACGTTATTATTTCACTAATCACGTGACGTAAATGCACCACCTCAAGCTAAACTGTTTACGAGCTACTAACACATTGACAATTCCTCGCAAAAAGTCTAATTATCATAGGACGGGAACGACATAATTGCTTCGTTATTGCAACACCAAAGTGTTACGTTTACGAAGAGTTGTATGAACAAAATTCTTCGCTAGTGTTACGTAAACGTAACACCTTGTTTGACGGGAATTTTTTCAAATAAATGTCAAAAATTTGTACTAAAAAATATTTATACCAGTTTTCGGGTACAGTCTAATGGTATTATGACACTCGCTTTTTTTGCGACTTTTTAAGCGCTGAAAAAGTATCGCGAGAAAGGGAGAAATAATGAGTATAGAAAATTATCGAATGAATGAGTGCATACACAATATACCGTGTGTTCGCTAATGGCTTTTTGACAGAAAATACCCGAGTTTTTTTGACATATTTTACCCCCGCAAATTTCACTTCAATAAAAAACTCGGGTTTTTTTTGTTGACATCAGCGAACAACTTTTTTTCTTGACAAATAATTTTGGTGTTTTAAATGTCAACATTACATTTTCTTTTTATTATTTTAATATTTTTTATTAATATCACTATCCAAATCGAAGCATTTCATATTATTTTATTTTAAATTTTTCAATTCACAGAAATTTTGGATTTTTTTTCCGTCGATAAAAGAAATAATTTTCGGTTGTCAAAAAAACCCAAGTAAAAGTAGAGTTAAAAATACACCGACTCTTTTATGCGTTCGTTTTTTTGCTCAAAAAAACTCTGATCTTTTTTACCCCGGTGGTCATCAGCGAACACTAGGATTATTATTATTATTATTATTACTTGAGGGCCATGTGGGGGCTCAAGCCACCCCGCACTGCGACCTAAAAGATCTTGTGTGCATAAGCCCTACTTAATTATCCGTCCAGTCAATATTCAGGCTCTTAATGAACCTGATAATACTGCCTAACGGTACGTGATACATACTATCTGGGCTCATTGCTCTCCCTCCTATATGTTTTAATTATCCGTCCAGCCAATATTCAGGCTCTTAATGAACCTGATAATACTGCCGACCGGTACGTGATACATACTATCTGGGCTCATTGCTCTCCCTCCTAGATATCTACTGTAGGAAATACTTCTACAGAGCACTACGATAGGGGTAGCATAGACAAATATAAAGCAAACATCAATAGCTCATTTTAGCAGCTGTTATCCTATACACAATTCTAGCAAAAAAGAATCATGGCACAGTATTTTTCAGCGCTTGTTGTATACTTTTTGCGGACATATCAAGAGTTCAATAGTTTATTTTTTTATTTAATCAGTAGGCCATTTGAAAAATGTCTAATTATTTGACTTTTGTAAATAAAACAATGTTGTCTCTTTCTACCTCACTATTTCTGTCCTATCATAGTTACCCATTACTTATTTTTATTGCACTTTTTTCAAGCCAATGTCATAATACCATTATGGCGTTTTTCTTATTTAAATCCGTAGATCGAGGAGATTTTGAAATCTGAAATCAAATCGATCTGATCGATCTGAAATAAGAAACAGGTTTCAGATTTGGTAGATCAAAAAAAAAATTATAAAGTGTCATCGAACTGTCAGAGTAACAAAAACATTACTTTCATTACTATGAGCAACACGAAAATTAAATAAAAAATGATTTTATTGACCCACGCGACCACGCGTACATTGAAAACGAAACACCGCTTAACGAATTTTAGACCCATGCATATATTAAACACGAAAAACGATGGAAATTAGCAACACCTTGAAATGAGCTAGCCAAAGAGCTAAATAAAAAGCAATCATTTTATAATTTGTGGTGATTAACAAGACCACCGACCGACGCGTGTAATTTCTTCACTAATAAAGATTATTTTTCAAATTAAAAAGCTGTCGCTGTTAGATTTAATTATTATTATTATTATTTTCCAAATTCGAAAGCCGTCGCTTAATGTTATGACAGTCGAATAACGAGACAGCATGATATTAAGCGACGACCGAGCCCAGTAGTAAAACGGTTCCGCATTGTGAGGTGTGGCGACACCTACCTTTGAGTGGCGAGTTCATCGCGCACTTGATTCGCGAGATGTGGTGAATATAAAATGAATTTAAGAATCAAAGACACATCGGCGAATCGCATGAGGCGGCGGAAAAACAAAGTTTTCAATATAAAAAGAATTGGGAACAAAAGAAAAAAAAAAAAGTAATTTCGTTAACGTCCGAGAGAGAGGTCTCGTCCTCTCGTTATTATAACGTTGTATTTTTAAAAGCGGTCAACCGCATAAATAAATATAAAAGATATTATTAAAAAAATAAATAAATATAAAAAATATAAAGAAAAAACTAACACATACACAGTGTCGATTTCTATTAATTAAGTGCGTGAATAATCAGTAGTGCGGATGGTACAGCGCACGTACCACATCCCGCACTACCCGTTATAGTGAACGCTGCTCTCAATAGAGCCCACAACCACTATAAATTGGTGACCCCGACGTGATACGGCCCCGCACCGTAAATCAGTGCCGGCCGATCACCAACCACGACGGCGTATTGCCAGCCGTCATCAGCACAAGAGAAAACGCATAGCGTGTAGCGGTACCTTGGTAGCAGACTTCGTGAAAGGAAAAGCCAGCGGTCCGCTGAGCCATTGACAGCCGAAACGATAGAATACAACACGAGTAGCGGTGCATCGAAGGCGAACTTAACGACGGTAAATCCAGCGGTCCGCTGAACCGTTAGTTGCCGAATTAAGTATTTAAATTACCCAGGACCTTAGCCCATAATCATCCCAGGCGGTTCGGGTTTTCAATTAACACCAGCCGAAGGAGGTTATCCTAACCGACGAGCTAGCCGCAGGACGGCACATTTGTTGTAACGGGTAAGCGAAATTTTTCTTTTTCTTTTCTTTTGTTCACCAAAGAAAGCCACCATACTTCTTATGGTAGGCGCATTGTAATCGCGAATCAGGAAAAGTGTCTTTGATTTTTTGTTCATTGCATCGAACGGGCGGGTGCTCGTTGGATTCGGTACTCATTGGTGGGTGTCCGTCGACACCGGCATTCAAATTTTTTGCGTTGTCGCGATTTCGTGAAAGTGGGGAAGTGTTTCTGACATTATTGAATTAAATGATATATACACTTTTTAGCACCACATGACTAAAATTCGGTACGATCTGTCTTATTTGGACTTAATAAAAAATAATAAATCAGAATTACTGTATTGGCATTTTATTTAAGTTGTTATTTGTTTGTTATCGCATTTTTGTTTCGTTTCGTTTTGTTTTTGTTGCACACAATCGTGCAAATAACGTTTTCGCGTCAACAGCTAAGTGTAGTGAACTAGTGAAATGCATCGCCAAACCACGGATTCAGCTTCAGCGTCCGGAGCTAACGTCGCCACGTCCTCACGCGACGAACCGCCAACCTCAGCAGACGCAGCAAAAAATTTTAACGAAGAACAGGCTCAAGCCATAGAAGCTATGGTGCAAGCAGCCTTACGAAGGATGGCCGAACAAACAGGCCCTCACGAGCGAACGTCCATCTCCGAACAGAGACCCATGCCGACGGTGAACGACGAGCTGCCACAGCAAAGCGCAGCCCCTACACCCGCAGCCTCAATGTCTGCCATAGTGGTACGCATCGTACCCTTGACATCGCAAGACCCGAGAATTTGGTTCCACATGGTAGAAGCACAATTTGGGCTCAGCCGAATCACAAGCGAGACCACGAAATATCACCACCTACTATGTGCGCTCAACGAAAAGGTGAGCAACGAGGTGAGCGATATCATCACTGGTCCAATCTCCGCCACACCGTATGCGGATTTGAAGAGAGCCATTCTGGAGAGGTTAGGCGAATCCCGTCAGACGCAGATTCACCGTCTGTTGCGGGGCATTGAGTTAGGGGACCTGAAGCCATCTCAATTGCTCCGACAGTTGAAAGCCAGCGGTGGATCTGCCGTCAACGATGACGTAGTGAAAACCATCTGGTTAAAAAGGTTACCAGCCAGGGCACAAGAGATTTTAGCGCCGTCGGCCGAGTCGCTTCCCGCAGCACAATTGGCGGAACTGGCTGATCGAATCTTGGAAACAATGGCGCAATCGCACGTCATGGCGGTCAGTACTCCAGTTGCGCCAATCCCGAGAGAGTACGAAGGACAAATGTTGCATCGAATCGACGCGCTCATCAAGCGGCTCGACCAGCTCGAGTCGCGAGAAAAGGAGCGTACAAACCGGCAGCAGCGATCGCGCAGCAAGTCTGCAAACCGAGGGCCACCGAGAAGCCCAACACCGGGTCGGAGTAGTCCTGGAGGCAGCGAGGAGACACCACGACTCTGTTTTTACCACCGGCGGTTCCAAGATGCGGCTCGTAACTGTAGCCCCACGTGTCCCGAATGGTCGGCCTTTAAAGAAAAAAACTAGGTGCACCTCGGCAGACGGCGACATGCCAAGGTGACGTTCCGAACAGTCGCCTCAAAATTTTTGACAGGTTGTCGAACGCTACGTACCTCATCGACACAGGTGCCGATGTATCCGTCGTACCCGGAGCCCCAGGTAAGGAGAACACGACGATATTCACGGAATTCTACCTGTACGCGGCGAACGGAGCAAAAATCAATACATATGGTAGACGCACGATAACGTTGGATTTAGGTCTCCGTAGACAGTTCCAATGGTCATTCGTTGTGGCCGACGTTACCACACCCATAATAGGTGCGGACTTCCTGAAACACACAGGATTGATTGTAGATATACAGCACGGGCGCCTCATCGATCCGATGACTACACTCTTCGCAGTGGCCAAGAGAACCACCGATGTAACGCCATCGATCCGGCTCATCGAAGACACCGAAGTAGATGGCAGGATAGTCGAACTCCTACAGCAGTTCAGGCCGATGATCGGCAAGGAGGTAGCAGCAGACGCGCAGCCAAAGCACCCCGTCACGCATCACATCGTAACACGCGGGCCACCAGTGTTTGCTCGACCGCGGCGATTGAGTGCAGAAAAAATGGAGATAGCCAGAAGGGAATTCCAAAGCATGACGGATCAAGGGATCTGCAGACGCTCCGATAGTCCCTGGGCCAGTCCGCTGCATCTCGTACCTAAGAAGAACGGCGAATGGCGACCGTGCGGGGACTATCGGGCGTTAAATAACGTTACCGTTCCTGACCGTTACCCAATCCCGTACATAACGGATTTCACCCAACAGTTGGCAGGTGCGACCATTTTTTCCACACTGGATCTGGTCAGGGCCTATCACCAGATCCCTATAGAGCCGGAAGACGTAGCTAAAACCGCCATAGCCACACCATTTGGTCTGTATGAGTTCACGCGAATGACCTTTGGATTGCGCAACGCTGGAAGCACGTTCCAAAGGTTCATGCACGCCACGTTGCAAGGTCTAAGGTTCTGTTTCACCTATTTAGACGATGTATTGATCGCATCCGCAACGCTGGAGGAACACCTAGAACACCTACGGATCATTTTTTCAAGATTAAACGAAGCCGGCTTAATACTGAACACCAGCAAATGCCATTTCGCAAAAGCCAAAATCAATTTCCTCGGCCACGAAGTGTCGCGTGAAGGGATAAAGCCCATACCCGACAGGATAGCCGACATCATAAAGATCCCACTGCCGAAAACCGTAAACCACTTAAGGCGATTTTTGGGAATCGTAAATTTTTACCGGATGTTCATCCCGAATGCTAGTCACAATCAGTCAATACTCAATGAGTACCTACGAGGAAGCAAGAAAAACGACACGAGAGAGATTCCTTGGACGATGGAAGCCGAGCAGGCGTTCGAGCTTACAAAGAAACAGATGAGCGAGGCTGTCCTGCTAGTGCACCCCGTGGTAGAAGCTAAATTAGCGATGATGGTAGATGCTTCCGACAAGGCGATAGGCGCGGTACTGCAGCAGTGGGTGCCGAACAGCGCAGACGGGTGGAAACCATTACAATTTTTTTCCTCGAAATTGTCCCCCGCGCAACAAAAATATAGCGCATACGACCGAGAACTATTAGCAGTGTACGCGTCAGTAAAAAAATTCAAGCACATGGTCGAAGGCCGAGAGTTTACCATTTTCACGGACCACAAGCCACTCATTTTCGCGTTTCAGCAAGATCCATCGAAAGCGTCCCCGCGTCAATTCCGTTACCTCGATTTTGTTGGCCAGTATACGACGGATGTGAGGCACATATCGGGGGCGGAGAACGTGGTGGCCGACGCACTATCGAGGTTGGAAACCATTGAAATGCCGGAAGCGGTCAATTTCGAGGAAATCGCCGACGCGCAACAGCAGGACCAAGAACTTAGGGAGCTGTTAACGGCGAGGACAGACCTAGTGTTCATCTCGGTGCCGCTAGCATTCAATCTGAACAAGACGATTTACTGTGATAAGTCAACAGGAAGAACGAGGCCCTTCATACCGTTAGAATATCGGAAGAAGGTATTCGAGGTAGCGCACAACCTAGCACATCCAGGCGCCGCAGCATCAATTCACCTCATGACTGAACAATACATCTGGCCGGGGATAAAGCGCGACGTGCGCAAAATGGTGCAATGCTGCATACCTTGCCAGAAATCAAAGATCACCAGGCATACAAAAAGCCCACTGGGCGAATTCAAGCCAGTAAGTTCAAGGTTTGCAGAGATCCATATGGACATGGTAGGCCCACTACCGACGTCGGAAGGGCAGAGATACTGCGTGACAATAATCGACAGGTTCACCCGGTGGACGGAAGCTGTTCCTGTGCCGGACATTCGAGCCGAGACCGTAGCCCGCGCAGTACTCACCCACTGGATCGCACGTTTCGGAGTCCCAACGTCAATAGTGACCGACCAAGGATCCCAGTTCGAGTCGGAGTTATTCGCCGAGTTCGCTAAGACGTTGGGCTTCGAGCGTAAAAGGACCACGGCGTACAACCCTAAGTGCAACGGTTTCCTCGAAAGATGGCACAGGACGCTGAAGTCAGCCATCATATGTCAAGGCGGTACAGAGTGGACCCGAACGCTACCACTTATCCTCCTCGGGCTACGGACAGCGTACCGAGAAGACCTGCAGTCATCCGCAGCTGAGCTAGTTTATGGAGAAGGTATTAGGATACCAAGCCAACTAATAGAGAAAAAGGAAAATCATACGCACCAGTCCGAGTTCGCGAAGGAACTAAGGAATCATTTTGAAAGAATCCGACCGGCGCCACCCTCGAGGCACGCAAACCCAAAGGTATTTGTGTCAGCAGAGCTGAGCACATGCACACATGTATTCGTGCGAACCGACCTCTGCCGCCGATCGCTACAGGCACCGTACGAAGGCCCGTTCGAGGTGCTGGAACGGGAAGAGAAAGCTTTCCTGATTAGCATGAGGGGTAAGCCATGCAAAATATCGATAGACCGTTTAAAGCCATGCTACTTACCAGATGATCCAGAGGCACATACGTCATCGCCGGTAGCAGAGAGCGGAACAGCTACAGCATCACGGCAGGAACAGCCAATCGAGCCACAGGCAGTTGAATCAACATCAGCTCAGACAGGGGCGGGAATACGCCAGACGCGAGTAAGATTCGACCTGCGACCGCAAACAGCAAGCCACAACGATTCGCAACCACACGACACCAACAAGAAGTCGTGTTTGAAGTCGAGCGGAGGAAATATCACCCCACCAGCATCAACAACAACTCGAACGGGAAGGCAAACGAAGACTCCAGCGCGGTACACAAACATCGTTCAAGCAAGTTCACTGGGAAGGGGGTGTGTGGTGATTAACAAGACCACCGACCGACGCGTGTAATTTCTTCACTAATAAAGATTATTTTTCAAATTAAAAAGCTGTCGCTGTTAGATTTAATTATTATTATTATTATTTTCCAAATTCGAAAGCCGTCGCTTAATGTTATGACAGTCGAATAACGAGACAGCATGATATTAAGCGACGACCGAGCCCAGTAGTAAAACGGTTCCGCATTGTGAGGTGTGGCGACACCTACCTTTGAGTGGCGAGTTCATCGCGCACTTGATTCGCGAGATGTGGTGAATATAAAATGAATTTAAGAATCAAAGACACATCGGCGAATCGCATGAGGCGGCGGAAAAACAAAGTTTTCAATATAAAAAGAATTGGGAACAAAAGAAAAAAAAAAAAGTAATTTCGTTAACGTCCGAGAGAGAGGTCTCGTCCTCTCGTTATTATAACGTTGTATTTTTAAAAGCGGTCAACCGCATAAATAAATATAAAAGATATTATTAAAAAAATAAATAAATATAAAAGATATAAAGAAAAAACTAACACATACACAGTGTCGATTTCTATTAATTAAGTGCGTGAATAATCAGTAGTGCGGATGGTACAGCGCACGTACCACATCCCGCACTACCCGTTATAGTGAACGCTGCTCTCAATAGAGCCCACAACCACTATAAATTCTTTATAAATAAACGAAAAAATAAAACTTTATTGAAATTCCCTTTAAACAATTCCCTAATATTTCAGTGGTAACACTGATAACTGATATGAGTTTGGCTCCCAGACTCTGAGTTTGTCGACGTGTTTTTCGTTGGGACTCTATGAAAAATATGGCTGAATAAAATAATTATTTCATTATTTAATAAAATTATTTACCTTCATCCACATAATAATTATAATTTCCTTCTACTATTTTTGTATTTGTATTTCGTTTGACAAAAGGAAAACAAATAATTAAAATGACAGATCTTACACCGCCTAGTAATCTCAGCGATTTGAGTTACGTGAAGTTAGCTAAACTAAAATCAATCTGAGAAATCGGAATATATTTGCAAATTGAAAAAATTGATCTAACTAATCTGAAGAAAAATAAGAAACACCAACAAAATTGATCAGATCGATCTGATCGGAAATAAGAAACAGATTTTTAGTACTCAGATCGATCAGATCAATTAGATCGGTAATAAGAAACATAACATTAGTGAGGCTGAGGTCCAATTCGCGACTTATTTCAAATAAGTCGACTTATTTGACTTATTTAATATGGCGGCATGGAATAAGTCATTTAGTGGTCCAATTCAAACCGAGACTTATTTCAAATTAACCATACATTTGAGAGGAATTTTGTGAGCCAAAATAAATATTAAAATAAAAAAAACATCACCGTTGTGTGTTTTTATTAGATATTCTATTTAATAGAATTGTGCGAAGTTTAATCTTTATTTTCTTGTTTAAATAACGTTGCCGCTCTATAAATACCACAACCTCTTATCGATTTATTGGTTGTGAAATTTATTAAAATCACAGTAGCAACGTAATTTAAATCAGAAAATAATTTTGATATACCGCTGTCATTTATGCGGAAACTCTCCCAAATAAGTCAGGAAAGTCTACAATAAATTTCCTCGCGAGGTGACTTATTGTAGACTTTGAAATAAGTCAGTCTACACAAAATAAGTCGGGAATTGGACTCCAGCCTAAATATCTGAAATAAATAAATAAGTAATGGGTTTAAATGAATTCATCCAGCTGTCTTTGCATATTGTTCAAACAGATAAAAATTTGAAAGAAAACTGAAAATGTATGGTGACCTTTATTGACGATTGGAGCGTCACTGATTCCATCTAGTGGATTTTCTTTTTAACTGGGCCAACGCAGTTTTTTGACGTTTCTGAATATGCTGAAATAGATAGTAAGAATCATGATAAACCAATTGAATAAGGTATGATTGACAGCTGTTTCAAATTCGTCTTTTCTTGCGCATATCGTCATTCGGTGCGATAAAATCACAAGGCTTGGTTGTTTTCACAAAATTTTCACAAAAACTATCACCGCAAAACATTCGATTTGATTTTGTTTGCTATGAACTAGTGTTTATAAAAAATAGTATATCAAGAAAAAAGCACCAAATGACAGAATTTTTTAGTGAAAGAGATAGCAATACATGCGCTTGATCATACCTACTAAAATTGGTTTATCATGGTAAGAATTAAATTGTGATTTTCGTATTCGTATGTGAATTTTTTTTTTAAAGGATTATTTTTCACCCCTCAATTACACTAACAAATTGTTATAAATTCAAACGTCACATTTTTATGTTGACCCAATTGTAAACTCGTAAAACGGTTTATTTTGAAAAACTATGTGAAATAAAAGGAAAATATAAATTCCAAAATAATGTTGCAAATTATTGATGGTGATTTGATTTTGTTTGTTTTCGGCGGGATTCTTTCGGATTGGATTTTATCACTTTTTATAATTTATCAAGATTTTCAAGATTATTAAAGTTTAGCACAGTAGTGATGAGCTGCGTCATGTTCGAGACTTGACTAAGATTCGGTGTTTCAAAACAGTCACGGATTATTCGATATTTTTGAAATTATTCAAGTATGCTTGAGGTTGTCGAGTGTATTTGAATTGTTCTTTTTTACGTAATAATCTTAGAGCCTATATACGTCTTCAGAATATATAATTTTCGATACTTAAGAAATAATCCGATTCTATATGATTTGCAATCATATTAGAATTTTGTTTTTGATTTTGTTGAATTTAGCCTTAACCTGCCCGGTTTCACAAAGAAATAGCCAATCTCCAGTTAAATAATATTTCCTCAAAAACAGACAGTCAACTCTTCAGCTACGAGTAAAATGTTCTTGTGAAAAAGAAATAAAATTATGAAATAAATCGTAATTTCATAAAAGAAGAAAGAGCGGAAATATTATTTAACTGGAGATTGCCTCTTTTTTGGTAAAATCGGGCATTAGTAACATTAAGTAATAAGCAAGTTATGGGTAAGATCGATAGATAAATCGGTAATTTCAAGGCTTTTTGGAATTTTTCGAAATGTTTGTGTTACATCTAGTTTCGAAATTATTGAGATTGTTCGAGATCATTCGAAATTCTTATAAAAAGACTGTTCGAATTTGTCTGGGGCAATCGAGGTCATTCCGCAGTTTATTTTAATTTTTTTTTAATTTTTCGACATTTTTAGAATTATTCGAGATTTTTGTGTTTAGTCGAATTTTGTAATGCAATGTTCTGCGCTTAACTTTCAGTTGTGGAAACTTGCAGGTTTACACATATAAATCAGAAACGTGATATTTAAAAGAACTTGAGATTATTTAAGGGTTTTCTAGAATTTTCAAGAAACTTTGAAAAATCGACATTTTCTAGATTATTTCGAAATTATTCATACTTTTAAAAATTTATTTAAAGTTTGTGATACTTTATCGCTTATTTTTAGAAATCTTCTTAGCATTGAGTTGATGGCATGATGTTACGTTTTATTTGAGGCCTTGGAAATACATCACGCTTTGTTTCGTCTCAGATTTTAGTGTCGCATTTTTTATATAAAAATGTAAGTATGTATTTTGATTAATTTTAAATTACCGGTTTCATCGGTAGAGAAACTACAGTGGCCTTAACCAAGTGAAACGGAATGTATCTTTAATGCATAATTACACCATTTACTCGTAAATTTGCAAGATAATTAAAATCGCGTTCCAGTTAAAAAAATAACATCTTCATAGCAGTGAAGGAGGAAAGTCAATTTAAAGACATAGTCTTAAAGTAATGACTTAATAAATTAAACAGCTAGTTACAGTTGCATATAAAAGTCGTCCAGATTTAACGTTTCATGGAATGACCACAAAAAATTTAAATTTAAACAATAACATTGAATACGGTTTTAACGCATATTTTTTAGTAGGAGATTTTATCTGGTTCTAAGAATTAAAAATGCTAAAGAGTACGAGTATAACATTTTTGTATATATGTACATACATAAGTTTGATGTTTATTTAGTGTGGTCAATTATGCGTCAAACAGTATTATGCGAAATTTTTAAAAATACTATACAAATTAATAGTGGGCGACCAAAAAATAAAACTAAAATAAAAGCACTAGCAAAATCACTGTAATCTATCTTCAATAAGCGCGTGGCTTAAACAATGTTTGAAAGGCGATTAAATATAAGTTAGCAAATAATTGCCAATTTTTTTTTTTTTTTTTTATATTACTGTTGAAATTTTAAAATAGCCAGAAGCCGCCTACTTTATAAGTCTGCCGACCGAGTATTAAAATTTTAAAATAAACAAATTATTTTCTATTTTTTATTATGCTACAAAAAAATGGTGTATACCTACTATATTCTTTTTTTGTGTTTTATTAACACGTAAAATCCTTAAATATTTTGTTTTATGCAAAAATTACAGAACAATTGTGTGTTCGTAATTAATATATTAAATAAACAAATTTTTTAATTTATGTGAAAATTTCTTATGTCATATTTTATTTTTACTTCAATTCGAAATACACTAAGCTACAGTTACGTCCTTAATTCTTTGATTTTTGCAGGATGCAGCACTAAGCTACTATTAAACTTTATTTGCATTAGCAACCAATTTTATATACATACGATAAACAAATGTAGGTGATTTTTTTTTTAATTTCTCATAAGCTACTGCGATAAACGTGCCAATACTGATATCTCAAATAATTTATGACAAGGTATTTCAAAACTCATGGCGTGCTTAATATTTCTACTTATTTGATCACATGGTGAGCTCATATGATTTGACGATTACAAAATAAGTACAACTGCAATTTTTTATTAAAGAGATTGAAAATATTTTTGTTATGTCATTGTCTACATATACTTATGGAATAGTCGAACAAGTGCTGCCTTAAAAGAGTATGAGCACATAAGCGGTAGTTGCTGCAAGTACGCCAACAGTCTTTTATTTTAGTGTATAATCTTTGTTAAAACACTTTTGACTTTCGCTATAAGCAAATCATGAAAAAGGCTCCACAGAGTATCCACCAATTCTTTATGCCTGTTCAAATCATAAGCATTGTGAGAACGCAAAAATATAGCTAATTCGATTAATATCTATCGTGGTCTCCAATTATCCGATACAAAGCGTAGTGTTGTATACCCTCTATATAAGTTAATTGCCCATTTTTGCAAATTGAACGATTCTTCATTTCAGCGCTAGAGTGGCATTAATTAATAAAAAAAATTAATAAAAATTTGCCTTGTCAATGATTAATTTAACATGGCATTAACGTAATTTTTGACTATTCTTGTAAGTTCACCACAAACTGGCAATAATAATGATGATAAAAAAAATTGTTGAAATTAATTTTTTCTTGTCTGAAAACATGTGTATGTTGGGCCGATGTAATTTGCAAGTGCGATAAACGTCGTTCCTTTCTATAATTTAAAGGGTGTTATTTCTTTAGAACGATTTAGATGAATTATTTACCAAAGTACACTTTTACTTGACAAATTAAATTGCAGCGGTGGCAGAAAGAGCCGAGTAGAGAAAAAACGAAACATAACTTGAGAAATAGTTTAAACAACGAATAGGTTTTTTTGTTTTTTAAGAATTTCAGTAGCTTCTCGAGGATAAAAAACTAAAGAAAACGTTTTTGGTGCTACTAAAAAATTTCAGGATATCAATAATTTCAAGAAGCTTACTAATTTAAAAATATCAGTAATTGAGTTAGTCGGTTCTACAGCGGCAAGTCAGTCATTAGATGTGTCTAAAATGAGGCGCCCTAAACCAAAAGCAAAATTAAAACACGAAATAATGATGTACTATTGACCCAAAAAATTAGATTAAATTGTGTTTTATCGTCGCAAAATCTTTTATTTTTATTTATCTAAAATTTCAAAATCTTTTTTTTTTTATTTACAACCTCCATAAAATTTCAAAACATCAACCAAAACAAATCTTCAAAGCACATACAGAATAAAAATAAACCAATTTTTGTCAAGAGTCTTGAATTTTCAAATTTTGACTTTACATATAAAAATCAAAAGAACACATACACACATAAATTAACATATGTATTCAATAAAAAAAATTATGTGCGGCTAAACAACACTTTGTGTGTCATGCTTAAATTAAGTTTTACATCGGGGATGCTAGCTATTCATAAAGCGAAACTGAATGGCGACACAACCGAATAGTTTTAGTTGTAGATACTTAAGATGTGTGCTTCACCGATTTTTTAGGATAAATTTTCGAACGTTTCTAATTGGTTGGTTAGTTCGTACCAGTAATTTATAAATGGCAATAGGGCTCAATACGAAAGATTTTTATTGGGATAAAGTTATCGCAATAAGTGATACCATAGTTTTAAAAAAACGATAAACTTGGGTTCATATTGGTTTTATTGTAACTAGTTATTTTAACACGTTATCTAAATGTATAAAATTTGGATTATTCGAAATGAGTTATAGAGGTTTTTTTGGATCCAAATTATAACTAATTAGATTTTATAAAGGATATCTAAAACCAGTCAGAAACGGTTTCTTTGTTCTTTATGATTTTAATTTGGATTATTTGGAACGTATTCTAAATGTGTTTATGTAACCAAATGTTAACTAATTAGCTTTATTAAAATGTATCTAAAACGAGTCCGAGAAGATTCCTGAAAACCATTATTATTACAAAAATTACAAAAACAAAAAAAAAAGGAAAGGAAGTTTTTAGTGAATATAATTCGCTAAGTCAGTGCGTTCTGCTTGATACTTAAGGTATTAAGCGAAAATTGTATTTTTGTAGTTTGGTCGTAGTCGTAGCTACCTAATGAGTAAAACTGGCATTTTTGGTACTTTTTAGTTTTTTCACACCAATTAAAAATGGATTTTTTTTGTATTTCTGGTTATTTTAAGTTTTCTTCAAACCGGTTAAAAACGAATTTATTCAGTATTTTTGGTACTTTATAGTTCATTGCAAACCGGATAAAAATGGATTTTTTGTTGTATTATTGGTACTTTTTAGTTTTTTGCAAAACCGCTTAAAAATAAGTTGTTTCGATTTTTTTAGTTTCCGTGTCATTGAAACTAAAATAAACTAGCTCTTGCACAGTTGCAAAAGAACTGATTGGTATTTTTACAACAAAACATACACAGCTTTTAAACTGTAACAAAAATTTTGGATTTTTTGAAACTAACTAAAATAAGCCCCAGGTAGTAAAAATAAACCGTTAAAATTTCAAAAACTGGGGTCTTGCAACGGTTTTGTACTGTGTCAGAACCGTATATGAAACAATTTTTGAAACTTTTTGGTTTTGAACCCAAAGTTTCGGATCGATTCCAAAAACTATTTGAAACCAAAAATTGCTACTTGGGATAGTAAATTGTGGCAGCCCAGAAAATAACTATCACAATAGTAGATATTTTGTATCAGCACAGAAAAAATATAACGCAATATTTATAACATGAAAACGTTGAAAATGGTTACAATGTATTTTTTTATGAAATTGATGAAACTAAAATTTTAAATTATTAAATTTAAATTTTTCTAAAATTTATAAAATTGTCAAAAATTGTATGTGAAGCGCTGTGATACAAAGTCGAATCTCATGAATCGCAGTTGTTTAGTGCCCTTGTTTAGTGACTATATACTAGGGTGCACAAAAAAAACTTTGTGTCGAGAATTCTATTTCACTGGGCAAAATCTGAAAGTAGATTCAAAATAATGAATTTAGGTGAAAAAAAAATTAGAAAAGTTAAAAATTAGACGGTGCTCAATGCAAAAACGTGCAAAAAAAATCGAAAAATTGCCAAATTCTTGTCAATAAAATATAAATTTCACACACGTTTCCAAAAAAAATTGAATATACCATTTCTTGAAGTAAAATTGTATGAGCTATCGATTAAAACCATAAAAATTCTAGTTTTGTTATCATTAAGGGTAGTTCCGAGCACTTTTTTGTAAAATTTTATGACTTTTTTCGCATTTTCTGTAAGAAGCTTTGCAAAATACACGTTATTATAGAGCACTTAATAACCTTTTAAACGTGATATTATACTCTTTGATATCTTACGTGGATCAAAAAATATAAATCATTTTCTAAAACAAGAATTTTCGATTGAACGCAGTTTTTCGTAACTTTTGTGAATGGAGTGTGAAGTTGGAGAATTTATTTTTATTTTTTTGTAAATTTCACAACTAATAAATTTTTGATGCATTTAATAACCTTTTAACCTCAGCAAGGGCAATAAATTTGTATACATACATATTATGGGCAGTATACCGGGTGATTTTTTTAACCTGATACACTCAAATATCTCGGAAAATAAGCACTCTACAAAAAAAATGGTAGAGATCAAGATTTAATTATTCCGTGGGGGAAATACATTAGTGTTAAAATTAGAACCCCCTCCCCCCTCCTTGTAGGTGGGGCGGGGGTAACTTTGAAACTAAGATAGGAACCTCTATTTTTATTGTAGATTTGGATTCTACGGCTAAAAATACGTAGGATTTGGCTGAAACATTTTTTGCCATTCATGATAGATGGCGCTGTAATTGACAATATTCAATTTTTTTTTATTTCTCCTACTGATAACCTACGCAAACGATTCTGCAATACGGCTACAATAAAAATATCAAGGTTTCGTTGTAAATACACGAAGGTATAGTCTTAAACAATTTAATCATTTTACAATTTTCGAATAACTGGGAGAAGGGTGATAAATTGTTTGGCAGTACGCTGAAATGACGCACGTGACCGAATCCTATCCGGAAAACGCGAAGCGTAGAGAGTGACAGCATTATCAAGACTCCGGCCAGCTTCTCCATAAACCAGAATCATTTCCATTTTCTCTTGTAAAGTTAGATACACCATTCTGAAGTAGTATTCATAGCTTGACACAGGTATTGTTGTTTTCGAAATAACCTTCGGACTGAATCGGTATTTTGAAAACAAAATAAAAACAATTTCATTAATTTGAAAGCCGATTTAAACACATGTGTACAACTCATTGGTATTGGCAGACGTATTGCAGAATCGTTTGCGTAGGTTATCAGTAGGAGAAATAAAAAAAAATTGAATATTGCCAATTACAGCGCCATCTACAATGAATGGAAAAAAATGTTTCAGCCAAATCCTACGTATTTTTAGCCGTAGAATCCGAATCTGCAATAAAAAATAGGGGTTCCTATCTTAGTTTCAAAGTTACCCCCGCCCCACCTACAAGGAGGGGGGAGGGGGTTCTAATTTTAACACTAATGTATTTCCCCCGCGGAATAATTAAATCTTGCTCTCTACCATTTTTTTCGTAGAGTGCTTATTTTCCGAGATATTTGAGTGTATCAGGTTAAAAAAATCACCCGGTATACTGCCCATAATATGTATGTATACAAATTTATTGCCCTTGCTGAGGTTAAAAGGTTATTAAATGCATCAAAAATTTATTAGTTGTGAAATTTACAAAAAAATAAAAATAAATTCTCCAACTTCAGACTCCATTCACAAAAGCTACGAAAAACTGCGTTCAATCGAAAATTCTTGTTTTAGAAAATGATTTATATTTTTTGATCCACGTAAGATATCAAAGAGTATAATATCACGTTTAAAAGGTTATTAAGTGCTCTATAATAACGT
This sequence comes from Tipula helvola, assembly GCA_963556165.1. Taxonomy (NCBI): domain Eukaryota; kingdom Metazoa; phylum Arthropoda; class Insecta; order Diptera; family Tipulidae; genus Tipula; species Tipula helvola. The sequence goes on from OY744483.1 coordinate 201,333,722, forward strand.
GTATTTTGCAAAGCTTCTTACAGAAAATGCGAAAAAAGTCATAAAATTTTACAAAAAAGTGCTCGGAACTACCCTTAATGATAACAAAACTAGAATTTTTATGGTTTTAATCGATAGCTCATACAATTTTACTTCAAGAAATGGTATACAGCTAACCCTCGCTTTACACGGTACTCGCATTACACGGTTTCGCTATAGCACAGTTATGCAAATGCGCAAACTCTCGGATAACACGATTCGTTTAACACGGTTTTCGCTTTAACACGGTCGTGAAAGTCACTCGTTTAACACGATTTCAATTTTAACATAAAATCCTCAATCAATTACCGTTAACGTACATAATAACAAAATTTAAGTTAATTAAACCGAGTTTTATTTAATTCTGCTCTCTATTTAACGAATGTACATAATGTAAAATGAATGTGTTGGTAATAAAAAGTGGCTCATGGATTCAAAGCAGCTAAAGACAGGCTCACACTGCTGTTTTGTAGTAATACGTTGGGTGATTTAATGACAAAGCCATTGCTTATTTATAGAACATTGAGCCCTAGAGCCTCGAAAAAAATTGACAAAACCAAACTACCTGTATATTGGCGAGCCAACAGCTTGGATGACAGCTAATCTGTTTAGAGATTGATTTTTTGATTGCTTCGCTCCAGAGGTGGAACGAAATTTATCAAAAAAAAACTTACTTTTAAGGTGTTACTTCTTTTAGACAATGCTCCTGAACACCCTCAGGATTTAAAGCACCCAAATATTCAGGTAGTTTATCTACCACCAAACGCTACGTCGCTCATTCAGCCGTTGGATCAGGGGAAATTTCAACCAAGGAAGAGACAGAACTTCATCTTCTTTGCACATGTCCTCGTCTGGCACGAAACAGACTGAATTTTCTAGGGGCACCCCTTTTCAACGACCTGGCGGAGCTCAGCGGGAGGGACGTCAGGAGTATCCAGCGCTTCATAGCAAGCTCAAAGTGGTTTCAATGAGTTGGAGGAAAATTTTTAAATTGTGGTATGGCTACGGATCTTTTTGTGTCTATGCCCGGTCCTGGTGGACCGCCACCCAAACTTAACCTAGCCTAATTAAAACAATATTCGAGCTTGCTGAAAAAATCAAATTTTAGAGAATGACCCATCCATGGAGCAGAGTTTAAAGTTTGAACGGGAATTGGAAAATTCCTTAGCACCATACAAGGAATTTCAGAAAGAACTGGACAGCAAAAAAGGGCAGCCTCTGATTACGGAATTTACAAAAATCGGTAAAAGAAAACAAAATGACGACCTCCAAAGTTGCTCCAGTGAAGAAAACCTTAATTTTAAAACGACACATACTCAGGCTACCATCAAACAGTTACTTTGCAGAGATAGGATCGAAAATGAAAATGACGAAAGTAGCAGTGTGAGCGATTGGGGTGAAATGTGCTAATTTTTAACCACACTACATAAATGAATTTTGTTTGTAGATTTTGTATTTTAATGAAGTTTATTATTCCTAAAACATTTCTATAAGAAATTTGAATTCTTTAACGTTTTTTTTATTAGTTTTTATTTAATTTAATTTAATTTTTATGAATTAAGCGATATATGTACTTTCTAAAAATTAAAAAACTTGCAGTGTAAAATCAATATTTTAATATTTTATGAAGAATTTAGCTATATTTGAGAACCAAACCACAGTAATTGTATGGATTCTGAGTATCGCTTAACACGATTTCACATTACACGGCATTTATATGGAACCAAACTACCGTGTTAAGCGGGGGTTACCTGTATTCAATTTTTTTTGGAAACGTGTGTGAAATTTATATTTTATTGACAAGAATTTGGCAATTTTTCGATTTTTTTTGCACGTTTTTGCGTTGAGCACCATCTAATTTTTAACTTTTCTAATTTTTTTTTTTCACCTAAATTCATTATTTTGAACCTACTTTCAGATTTTGCCCAGTGAACTCTACTATATACAATAGCAAGTGGTTTAATGAGGCTTCATAAATATGTTTGTCCTATTCGATAAAAAAGATTTGGGCTCGGTTGACGATTTTTCCAAAATTTATAAAAATCCGTTTTTGATAAATTCAAATATATATAGATAGCATATACATTACCGATCGATGACGATTATCAAATTCTCTTTGAGTTTATCCGTTTTTGATAAATTCAATTGACCAAAATGCTATCTATTTTCAAATTGTGTAGTATTCACTTACTTTTCAATGTTATATAATCCTTTTTTGCTTCATTTCTACTTAAGGGGGGGAGCCACCTTGAAGCCCGAAATTCTAGGTCGATTTCATGAAATTTTTTCAATTAAACAATGAATTTTACAAAAAAAAATTGTTATACACTTTTATTAATTAATCATTCAAGATTACAAAAATAAATTGTATTTTTTATTTATCATAATAGTGGCGTGACCATCGTTAAAAATGAGTTAATTAAAAAAGAAACAAAAATCGGCGTTGCGCTGATCTCAGAACTGGTGAATCCTGGAACAAAAACAAGTAGTATCCTATGTATATTTTGTACTTAGCGCTCCAAAAAAACTAAATGTAAAGGAAGTCAGAAGCTTGACATCAAAAAGTCTTGTTTGTCGTAATTTGACTATAGACTGGAAATATTACTTGTTGGTTTGTTGCCACTTTATATCTGTTATACGGAAAAATATAAATTTAGTTTTCATCGCAGTGACTTGAATTTTCCAATAAAAATTGAAGATTTGTGACAGCGTGGTGACCAGCGAAAAATTATAAACTTAAAAAATAAGAATTAACAAAACTTTAAAATGCGGTAGATAGCATTTCTGTATTCTCGCCTAGCGAAAAACTAACGTCACTTAAGAAATTTAACGAAGCTTCGTTAAAATAGATCTGTCACTTAAGAAAAATTAAGAACGCGCGATTTTGCGTCCAAACTTAAGAAATAAATGTCAAATCCAAATAAATATTTGATGCGGTAGATGCAAATATTTTTATTTCATGCGAATTTATTTATATTTATAAATTTAAATTTTACTTTTATAGGTTTTACTGTGGTATTGTTATTTGTCAACATTTTTCTGCCGTTTTTTGTGAATGGAAAAAATGTAAAAATTTTGTGCTTCGTATTTATGAATTTAATATTTTTTTTATTTTGTGACACAATAAAATAGTTTAGAATATAAAAGTTTATTTCATTCAAGAGAAAACAAGTTTTATGGAAATCAAATGTCGAAAAATAATGCAATCGTTCCACTAAAATTCTTGAGTTTATAATTTTTCGATGGTTGGAATGTCAAAAAAATTAAGAAAAATTAGCGTCGTTAAAATTTAAAGTTTATCATTTTTCGCTGGTTAATAGCTAGTTCAGACTAGGGGTTAGCAACTCAGTTTTTCCTAATCAAGTTTACATTTAATCTGGATTAGCTTTTTTGGCGTTCAGACTAAAAAGGAAAAACGCGATTAACAATGGTGCTGCACATTGTGACTTTACCAAAAACTGTTCAAAATCGTATCCTTTATTAGGGCATTTCACATAAAATAAGTCATTCATACACCATCTATTACTTCAAAAGTTTTATTAGTAACTATTAAATAGGTCTGCTAATATTAACCTTCACTTCGTGTAGTGGGGTCTAACTGACCCCAGAGCTGTTTGAAGCTGAATAAAAAATTATTTATCAAATATTTAGATAATTCCTTTTAGATATGCCTAAACAGACATCAATTAAATAGATTTAGAAGAAAACTCGTCAAAATCGGTTAATTTTAGGGTATTTTACATCAAATAAATGAAATTAGGCTGTTAACCGTGCAGTGGGGTCATTTTGACCCCTTATAAAATTTAATGCATTTTCTATTTAGAAAACAATTTTTAATGAAAAATTTATTTTCATAGCAATAATAGAAGAATAGAAGAAAAGATATATAGAAGATTTACATCGAATCGGGCCCAATATTACGCAACCAAAACGAAGTGTTTTACGAACATAATCGGTTATTGATGCTTTTATTTTTTTTTTCTTGAATTTTGTTTTTTGTTTTTTCTTTTGTTAGTTTGTTTTCATATAAATCCTATGGGAAAAAATGGGGTCAATCTGACCCCACTACACGGTTAGTGTGACTTTAAGTATTGCACGAAGTGAAGGTTAACTAAACGGCAAACTAAATGTTAATTGAAATAATTCACGTCTCGAATAAAAAATGATTTCGCTCTAACATCGCAATATTTTAAGCGCAGTAATAACATAATCGAGATTACAGACAAAATCCATCAATTTTATGACGATTACGTTAATCTATAATTGAAACATAATCTTAATCTCCGACGTTCACACTATAAGAAAATCTAGTCTGAACATAGCATTACAGACTGCGGCTTAATACCTACATCCAATTTAGCTAAACTCGATCCGGTACACTTTGACGTAACCAACTTTATTAGAAGAAAGTACATATTGGAGGAGATCACTGAGCTCCTTGCAAACACTGTCAAGCTAAAGTTGTTCAAGTTGTTGGTCAGGTGCTTTGTTATATTAGGGTGTGCCAGTTGGACGCTGATGGCTGATTACGAAAGGAAGCTGAATAACGACATTCGAGAAACTAGTCCTGCCTGTGAAATTGTGAAAAGGTGGTTCGACACTCAAATCGACGTAGCCAGATTGCTGATTGAGTTCGTCCCAGCAATGGCTTGTAAAAACCATGAGTAACGTCTTTGGGAAATTTAACTGTTTCTACTGCCAAAAGAGAACATACAAATCTGGTTCTTAACGAACGCATAAAAAATCAATCACTGCGCGTGCTCTGAAAACAATTTCAGTAACTTTTATGGTAATTTCGCAACAGAAGAACTTGACAAACATAAAATTTTCTCATATTTTGGTAATTTTTCTCTCCACCAACTTAAAAACCATAATTTTTTTTCTCGTATGTAACTATTTCTTGTCTTTCAATTTAGTATTGTTTTCCTTCTCTAAGAGGAAATTATTCTCGTTTTTTTCTGGCATTATAAAAAAAACATAACGGCACCGAGTCTCATCAGCAATGAATAAAAAACATACAGGTACTCATAAGTCAATAAAGCAAACCTACTATTGTATTTCAGTTGAAAAATAAAAATATTTTAATTGGAAAGTGCCATTAACAAGATTTCAAATCTTCCATTTAGAAAGGAGGATTATTTGGATAATGTGCCCCATACTTTCACCCCTATTATGTTTGTCGAGTCGATCGACAATCGACACGACTCTGTGTTGCTTTTTCCTGTTTCATATTGTTTTATCAAATGAAAAAACGGAAACGCAATACAGAGTCGTGTCGATTGTCGATCGACTCGACAATCATAATAGGGATGAATGGGCTAGATACTCGATACTCTAGCAATTCGCAACTCGGTAAATATGGCGGATTTGCTAATCGAACATTTCCTTGCGTAATATGATATAGGTACTCGATTATTTTAGCAAAGTAAACATATATTTTTGTATTCAGCACAAACGTCAAAGTGCTTAATATACAACAAAACCTCTAATGTATCAAAAGAAACAAAAATACGATACCCATTGTGATAATACTACTAGGTACAGAAAATATTTGTTTATTATGATTATTTAAATATGAAGGCGAAACGGAAACCTAATTATACTAAGGGGGAGCTGTTGATTCCGTTACAAGACATAGGAAAAATTCCAGAATTAGTGAGATTTTGGGAGAGTGAGTTGCCCAAATAATTAATTTTATGTTCTCTAGTTAAATGAAGTACACGATCCAATTCTTATTTTAATATGTTGTTTTATTGTATACTTCTATTTATATAAATTACATATTGTTTTATTATGCTCTAATGTTGTATGTTTTATTTAGAGAAGGCTCCTATGGGGCCTTTTATTATGCCTTGCGCTATTAGTAAATTTGCGTGCGCCAAGATGTAAGGTTTGAATCTTATTGTAAACAATAATTTTCTTTTTACAAATTATTGTTTTTACCGGAATTTGTTTTTTCGTTTTTAAGACGTGCTGCGTTTTAGGGAAAAACACTCTTCCTTATTTATGGGGAGTTCGTTGATTTTTCCATATGAATTTAGCATATCTATTTCTGTGTGCCTACTTTACCTTGCTCCTTGCTGTCAAACGAACGTCAAACACATTATCAATTTTACAGTTAATTTTGTGTATTTGCGTGGGATGGAGATCCGCCACAAGATGTGTATTTTTGGATAAGTAAAATTAAAAATTCTTCCTCATTTTTAATTATCTAAAATAATTGTTAGGTGACAACAACATGACTGCAATAAAACTAAACTGGGTGGTCATTTTGTGGTGCTTTATCACACTTTTATATCACAAGTGGAGACTTTTTTGTGTGATATAAAAAATTGGAGAAAGTCTACAAGTACAACCCTGCAAAATGAATCTTAAGGGGAAAATAATGAATTTTAAAGGGAAAATAATGAATAATAGTGATAAGTTCATAACCTCAAATGTGATTATAAGAACATTTTATATGAAGTGCTAGTTGAGGTGGTGATACAATTTAATTCAAAAGTAAATATGGTAAATATTGAAATAAAATGCATTTTAATTTAATAAATTCCAATATAACATGTTTTTATTGTTTGCGTTTATCGTAAAAATATAAGAATACGGGGTCAGTGTGTTTTGTTTTAATTTTTTATTGAAGTGTAAATTATGGTCGGTATTTAAACATCAAATTTGAATAAACTAAAGGGTTTTCTAGTTAAGTTACGTTAAAAATATAATAATTAGTCTTTTATTAATCAACAATTTTTTTTGCACTGCGTGTCATGGTAATTTTCATTCATTTTTTTAAAATTTTAATTTTGTTGTTTTTGATCAAACTCCATATACTTTAATAAAAAGCTACAAAATAAAAGTTTTAAAAAAATGAATGAAAATTACCATGACACGCAGTGCAAGAAAAATTGTTGATTAATAAAAGAATAATTGTTATTTTTTTAACATAACATAACTAGAAAAGCCTTTCATTATTTCTATATAAAAAAAAATTAAAACAAAACACATTGACCCCGTATTCTTTTATTTTGACGATAAACACAAACATTAAAAACATGATATATTGGAATTTATTAAATGAAAATGCATTTTATTTAAATACCTACCACATTTACTTTTGAATTAAATTTTATCACCACCTCAACTAGCACTTCATATAAAATTTTCTTATATGTAATGACATTTGAGTTGATGAAGGAACTGCAACTTATCACAATTATTCACAGCAAACTGCATATACATAGTTTGATAAAAAACAACTAAATTAAAGTTTTAAAAAAATGAATGAAAATTACCAATACACGAAGTGCAAAAAAAATTGTTGATTAATAAATTACTAATTATTATATTTTTAACGTAACATAACTAGAAAACCCTTTAGTTTATTCAAATTTGATGTTTAAACACCGACCATTATTGAAACCGAATTGTTCTTTTACCATTTAGTTTATTACACAAAACATACTTGTTGATTTTTATATCTCGTTTTTCTTGTAAATTTAACAGTAACCCATTTATTTTATTTCAAAAATATATAAATGATTATTTTGTTAATAGATATTATTTATTTATAATTCACGTCAATGTAAATTTCATTCATATTTTTGAAATTTTATTAGGATTGTTTTTAACCAACCTCCATATTAAAAAAATTTAAACAACAAAATCAAAATAAACTATTTCTTGCATTTGTAGAAGTAAGACGGAAAGAAAATGTTGTGGTCTTTTTCATTCAAATAATATATGTTGTTCATCCATGATGACACCGCAGTAAGTTACGACAATTTCTTTTTCTCAAAGTATTACCAAATGTGATATTTCACCACAAAATGACAACACTGCAAAATAAATTTTAAGGGGAAAATGATGAATGAAAGTGATGAATTGATGTTTCTACATAACCTCAAATGAAGGTTTATGAACATAATGAAATTTATGTGTGATAAACCAATACTCAACAGCAAATGTGATTAGTGTTTAAATAAAATGTCAATTAAATGCATTTTTATTTCATTATAATAAATAATTATTCTTTTTTTAATCAATAATTTTGTTTTGCATTTCACATCATGGTAATTTTCATTCATTTTTTAAAAATTTAATTTTGTTGTTTTTGATCAAACTCAATATACTTTAATAAAAAACAACGAAATTAAAGTTTTAAAAAAATGAATGAAAATCACCATGATATGAAATGCAAAACAAAATTATTGATTAAAAAAAGAATAATTATTATTTTTTAACATAACATCATTAGAAAAGCTTTAAATTTACAAGAATTTAATGGTTAAACACAGACCATTATTTGCATTTTGTGAAGTTATGTTGATGGTTTATGTTGACTTTTTTGTTCAAGAATTTCTTTATTTTTGTCCATTTCTATTAGGGGGATCATTGTTTTTGTGAAATTTGTTATTTCAGGCAATTAGAATGGCTCTTTTAACATATAATTAACTACAAAAAACTTAAATAATTGTTGATTTTATATTTCGTTTTTCTTGTAAATTTAACAATACCTAATTTATTTTTTTTCAAAAATATTTAAATTATTGTTTTGTTAATAAATATCATTTATTTATACTTCGCGTCATTGTAAATTTCGTTCATTTTTTGTAATTTTTATTAAAGATGTTTTTAACCAAACTCCATATTATAAAAAAAAGTAAACAAAATATACAATTTTTGGCATTTGTAAAAGTAAGATGGAAGATATTGTGGTCTTTTTCATTCAAATCAATATCCGACATGGCATTGTTCATCCATGATGACACCGAAGTAAGCTACGACAAATGTTAGCTTATCACAGTTTTATCACCAAATGTGATAAAGCACCACAAAATGACCACCCTGGCTTGGGAAACTATTGCAACAACCGTATCGTTCACTACCCAGACGAGAAGGACTGGCGAAGAAGTGAAGACAAAATTAGCATATTTTGTCGCATTTAACCACTAGCTTCACTTTGTACATGCTCGTCGAATCCATTTATTTCATCTGATTCGGTTGTTTTACCACTATCTCCAGATGGTACAGGAAATTCTTTAAGGCTCACGATCTTGTGTAAGAAGAAGCAAACCGAAATTATTTTGACACATTTATCTACGCGGTAAACATGTTTCTTCCTGATGCAAGAATGATTCGAAAACGACTTTTTTCTCCCAACGTCTTAAAAGCCTCTAGTTTTAATACTGTTTTTGGGTATTAAAGTTGGCCTTTTTCTTACTATTTTAAAAATGTGTGTGTTGCTAAGCTACACTTTTAATCCTAGGTGTAAAAGTACGTACTTTTAATACTAGGAGAAAAATAGTATGCGTAGCCGAGCAAAAGCAAAAATTGCGAGTCAAACAAAGTCACTTTTAATCCGAATAACACATTCTGTATTTTCTCCAACGTAGAGTTCATGTCGTGTCGGTTGTATATTACTAATTATACGAGTAAGTACAAATTATGTAATTAAAACTTAAAAATTGAAACTAATTTTGTTGAAATATTTTGTGAAACTAAGGAGATCATGACTTTTGTTTGGTTTGACTATTGTACGCGTCAAATACAATGCAATATTCCAACCAAACAAAAGTCATGACCTCCTTAGTTTCACAAAATATTTCAACAAAATAAGTTTCAATTTTGAAGTTTTAATTACATAATTTGTAATTACTCGTATAATTAGTAATATTATACAACCGACACGACATGATCTCTTCGTTGGAGAAAAAATAGTATGTGTTATTCGGATTAAAAGTGACTTTGTTTGACTCGCAATTTTTGCTTTTGCTCGGCTACGCTGCGCTTCGCCTCGCATGCAAATATAATTGCTCGTCAAACAAAGTATCACTTTTAATCCTAATGACACAATGTACTATTAAGGACTCCAAATGTCATCTCAATAATCTTCCCGGTTTTTAAAATGGTTTAAATTAAACAGTTTTTCGGCTTCCATAGTAGCGTTTAGTAGTTGTGTTAGTAGAGCGGAATCTCAAGGGAACCATTTCCTAAAAGAAAAGTATTTGATGTGAATGTTTCAAAATGCAGAATGTCGTAAAGTGTGCTGGATCTGAATATATGAGCGCCATTGATTGATCCTGGCCATCGATAAAGTAGGTCTGTAAATATTTAATCCTCGTACATACCAAAAAATATAAGTTTATTAAAATTCATTGTTTGTCCAAATGAACTGAAACTTATTACTATTTGAACATTTAAAGCATAGGCATTTTTCCTATTGACAAATGTGTAGCCTTTTGAATTGGAATTTGAGTTTCGTCTATGGCCCCATTCATATTGGAAAACCCAAATTTCTCATAAAATCTTCGTTTTATTTTTACTATAAGTATTTCATTGCCGTTCTTTAAATTTGTTAGCTTTACGATATACTTCATATAATAATTGAGGAAAAATACGGCCCACCGTCGTTTGCAGCTAATTCTGGATACTCATTTGTCCACTGTTATATTGAAAGCCGCCCGAACCCAATATGTTTAAGGCTTACTAAGACCTAAAAAATTAAATAATTGATTAATTGTAGGATAAATACCAGATTTACTACGTTTAGTATTTTTTATAAGGTCTCTCTTCTTTAAATTCCTCTATGATATTATCAAAAGGTTTGCGATTTCCTTTGTAAAACGAAAAATATTTTCCCAGGTACACAAATACGATTCCTTCATCTCCGCTGAATTACACCTTCCATTCTTAATGAATTATTTCATAAATTATATACATTTATTATTAATCGATTTATTAATTATTACTATTCAAAGTTTTTTTTTTTAATTTGATCTTAAAAATACAAGTGATATATATTTATTTTCAATAATAATCTGCAGAAATATTTAGATGTGGATACATTAAAACGGTCGCAACATTTCTACAAGTTGCCAAGAAAAAATATCGAGTATCCCATTTTTTGAAATTCAGCAACAAATTGGGTTGCTAAATTATCGTGTATAACATTTCTAGCAAATTCGCAAAAAATGACTGCTTATCTGCTTGCTTGAATATCGAGTATCTAGCCCATTGACTTATAAGACCTCAATATTATATATGAAAAACTGTCATAAACAAGATTCCAAATCTTCCGTTTGGAGAAATCTTCTTCTGGATAATATTTCTTTTAGCATTAACTTTTACGAACTAGATGGCAGAACCATGCTTAAATCATTGGGTGTGCCTGTTATTAAGCCTTCAAGAGAAAATTCTCATTATTTTAAGTATGTATAAAACAGCCATTAACAGATCCCAAATCCTTCGTTTGGAAAACTTCTGCTGGATAATATGCCCTATGACTTAAGCGAGCTATATATCCAAACCAAAACCTTGCCCAAATCTATCAGAGTTCTTGTTATTGGGCCATCCAGCGCAAATTTTTATTATTTTATGTGGAAAACAGCCATTAACAAGATCCCAAATCTTCAGTTTGGAAAAATTTCGGTTGGATAATATGCTTCATACGTTGACTTATACGACCTATATAGTCGAACCTTACCCAAATCCTGGGAATGCTTGTTATTGGGCCATCAAGAGGAAATGCTCAATATAATTAAACGGATACTCTTTTAGATAATGTGCTTGAACGACTTTTATAGCCAAAATTTGCCCAAATCAAGAAATACTACCGACTAATTCAGCTACGTTTTAATTGGAATCTAACTTTTTTTTTATATTTTGGTCATTTTTTTATTTTGAATCAATTTCATTTTTTGTTAGAAACTTTACAAGAAAGAAATCACTCAGCTTAAAGAATTTTGTTTTGTCTATTTATAATTCTTAAATTTTTTGTTATTTGTTATTGTTTGTCAGAAACGTGTTCTGCATTTTTAGGTTTAAATTTTTTTGATGTTGATGATTTAATACCTGTTTTTGATGATTAAAAAATTTACATGTTTCTTAATAAATAAATTAATTTTTATGCATTTAAATTAAAATAAAAATATTATCACATATTTATTTGTTTATTAAAAAAATGTATTAGTGCTGCCTTTTCGAAACTCAACTTATTTTTTAATAAACCACAGAATATACAGAAGCAACTTTCTGCATTTTTCATATGGAAAAGGCTTTAAGAACATGATTTTGGTCGACGCAATATCGCTTCTATACATATGTTTAGGAATTATGTGGTTTAAACAAATGTCAAAACACGTGATTTAAAACCGTTAAAAATGATACAATTTCAGATATCACGTTCAATTAAACAAAAATAGGTTAACATTTTATAAAATAAACTTATGGATAATGGATTCACTATGAAACAACACTAAACGCACTAGATTCACTGTAGGTACAACACGACTAATGTCGAACTCTTCTGGGCCGAAAAAATTTCAAAATCAAAAATGGGTTCTTTTGAATTCAAACATGTTTTCGATTTTTGGCAAATTTTATTTGCTTTTCTCACACATAATAAATGTTTAAATGCCAAAGTCAAGAATCTATATAAGGAAACAATTTTATAATTCTTTTGACATCTTTTTGATTATCTGTTCTAATTAATCAATCAATCAATTTCACAGACACCGAAAGAAAAAACTTAAATCATTCTTCAAGAAAATAAAAATGAGCCAAGAAACAAACAGATTAACAGTCACGAAAAAAACTGCGTTTGTTTTCATGCCTACTTGTTTTGTTCTTGCCTTATTTACTGCAGTGATAAAAGCATATCGATGGGGCAAAATTAAAAATTTTGAGTTAATTTGCAAACAAATATTTTTTGGTCATTTATCCAGTTAAAATTGATTGAATAAATTAAATGTGAAACGTGATGTATTAACGTGATTCAAGCTAAAACAATAACACAGAAAGAAGCAAAATGTTGGGTTCTACAAAAAGAAAAAGAAAAGTGTGGATTAATGGCGATGTTAATTAAGCCATCGATATTTAACACGGAATATACTTAAACCATTTCGAATATGACAGACTGCGTAGCACCGCATTATCCGATTAACTTTTCCCCTTTTAAAATATGTGCACATTCAAGCATTCATTTATACATCCATAGTGTTCAAAACAAAGCGAGGTTAAACCAAATTTAAACTGGATTTGGAGGCGTAAAACAGAAATTTATAAATAAATTTGCAAAGGCATAAAATATTTAGAGGAAATTCACCATTATTATAGCATGATGCATAAATTAGCATACATTATTTGTTAAACATAATCAGGTATTTCAACGCGATGCAAATTTTTACAAAACAAATATTATGCCGGCTTAGGTCAATATTTCACTTGTTTAATTTGTAATTATTACATGAAAAATAATTTTAATTTATCCAAGTTAGGAGTACTCTAAAGGGAAATGTAAATATACTAATCTGATTAAGATTATTATTCTTAGTTACTTTGAACTAATAAGTGTGTATTAATCACTATTCCATTTCCGAATACGCAATTTCAAATACCTACATACTAGTAGAGAATTCCGTTTGATGATTTCACACATAAATGAAACGAAAAATTTGTATGCGCGCAACATGTATGTAAAATTCTGACAATGATAATTTATTACATCGGTACATATGTAAATTTAATCGTATATACATGGTAATATTCTAAAAAAAGTGAATTAGTTTAACGAGTTGTAATAAGATCATGTTTGTTGTATGTATACATTTATAAGAAATTCAATCATTTCAAGGTAAAGTTTACCAAATTAAAACAAATACAAAATAAAATTCAATTACTCGTTGCTCTATTGAAACATGAATATTACCTGTTGATCGTAAATGTAATAGCATTGAATAAAAAAATTGTCTTTTATTTTAGGTTCTAATCTTTCATCTCAACTGATGCGTAACCATCATGAAGTATGTACATATATATAGTACATAGGATATAAAGTTAAAAATATAACAAACGAAGGTGTTCTAATATACAATCTTTGAAGCATATTATTACGTTTTATGTTTTTTTTATCTATACTCTTATTTATATCTAAATTTAATTGAAACGGCTGCCACCATTAGTTGTGTAATAAACTATCTTACAATTTTTTAAGTATTTAAATTGTGCGATAAATTTTCGATTTTTTTTTATTTCTGTTGAATTTTGACAAAATCATCAAAACCAACCACATCGCGTATTATGTATCCTCTATACACATAAACGAAAAGTCCGTACAGAATACAGATGGTAACAATATTTAAGATCAATGACACGCTGAATAAAAATATTTTTTTTGTATAATTTGCATAATATTAAAAAATTGTAATTGTTTGTTGCATATACATACGATAGGAAATAAGCAAATTTACTTATTTATTAATTAGAATCGTAATGTAGAGCTGATAAAACAATATAAATATTTTTCTTATCAACCGCGCGCGTAAATTGAAAGAAAACAGAAATTTCAGTAGTATACATAAAATATATAGTACAACAGTAGTTTTATGTAATATAAAAAAAACCGACTTTTATTTTCAATGAAGTGGTAAGATTAAATAAAACCGTGTCGTAGACTCTATAAATATAATTTTAGTAAGTGACTTCCGACTAAATCGAGAAAATTATAATGTATTGTGGTTTTTGATACAGAGTAGGATTTAAAATATTTAATAACATCGTTATTTGTTTTGAAGGTTAGACATTTGATAATTTAGTATGTTGTTTGTTTGTTGAGATATATTCACAAAATATTATGTGGTTTAAAAGTTTGCGTCAGCGCTTACCAAATTATGTGCAAGTATATACAAGAACGAGTTACAATTTCTAAAATAAGTTTTAGAGGTTTTGAAGACGAAGAAATGAATAATAAATACTTCCGGGCGATATGTCTCATTTTATTCTACGAGAGACGGCGAAAAATGTGATTCGAATACTAAATTAGGCAATTTAAATGTTTCGTTTTATTTTCATATATCAAACTGCCACACACAAAAACTTATATTCGCTGTTTAAATGAAGAAAAAAAGCAATTTCAAATGAGCATGCTTTGCTGGGTAGTGAGAATAAAATACACAAGGAAATTATTCGTTGTTTCTCTTCGAACAAAACCTTGTTGTAGCCTGGCTCGATTAGTTTAAATGATCAAGTATTGAAAAACAAATGACTTTTAAAATTTCTGTTCCACCAACATTTTTGCTCCTCTGGTACAAAAAAATCAATATTACTCACGTAGAAAAAACCGCAGGCCTTTTACCTATTGATTTATGTGTAACTTTAAACGATTTTCAATATTAATGAAAAAACTTAAGTCACCTGGAAAATTTGAAATGATCTCAAGGAATTGAACATCTTCAACAGATTGATTGGAGTGTTCAAACAAGCTATAACCAAGGCCTTGGAGGATTTGGAGAGATTGTTACCAGCTTGGTAGATTGTTGATGGATGACAAATAAAAATTGTTGCTCTTCGGTACATCTGCCGGAACTGAAATTAGAAATTTATTCGAGCAGAGCCTCCAAGGCGGTCACTTAAGCGTGGCTAGAGGTCAGGGCTGGGGGAAGGAGAGGGTGTGGTCTTGGAGGATACACCAAATCTTGGTAGACCGCATTAATACTTACCTACAGAATTTGGCAGCCTGTACTAACCTCATCATTCAACGACACAACGTGCGAAATTACAACATTCTCGAAATTAGAATCAACTTAGCGAAAATAAATAAAGTCCATATTTGAGTATTTTAAATTTTACAAATATTTCAATTCTCTGGGAATATGTATCTTTCTGGACCGCCGACGATCCGCCCACTTCTAACAAGTCAACCCGATCCAAACACAAATTTGAATGCAGGTATACTGCAACTGAATAATGACACATCTAGAAGGCATGTCAGTTTACCTAGTGGAACCCCAATCCATAAGTGGAATTTAATCTTTGATGGATCACCCGATGGGATGCCGGTGGAAAAGTTCATATTTCGTGTAGAATTCTTGCTGAAACCAATCAGATAATACATAATCAACTACATAATCAACTTATGAATGATGCTAGTTTTCTTCTCGCGGGAGTCGCCAAAGAACATTATTGGCTGTGATTGGAAAGGAACCCCCATTGCTTCGAAATTTATTTTTGGATTGCTTTCAGGATAGGCGGACTGATAGTGATATTCGACAACTAATCGACTACCCAAGGAAAAACCTTGAGAGGCATTCATGGATTTCTATTACGAAATTCTCAGTTTGACTATTCCCCTAAAAATGTCCCTGTCTGAAAGTGAGATGATCGAAGTTTTACGGAGAAACATCAGAGCAGGTCTCAAAGCGCATTTGGCAGGACAAATTTTTTCGTCCGTGGCCGCACTTGTAAGTACATGCATTACAACCGAAGACGCATGGCAAAATATAAATTAGACCCCTGAACTACACCACAGGAATCCTCAATTTCGTACAACCAATATGCACCACAGGAATCCTTAAATTCGTAAAGTCACCTTCGCACCTTCAACAGCGTCTTCTCCAATGGTCTTGTCGGAGGAACAATATAACTCCGTTAGCGGTCTGAATTACCAGCAACCCACTCGTATGAGGGACCTCGCAAAAATGACAATAATGGGTTAAGAATCCCACTTTGCTGGAATTGTAATCAGCCGGGACATTATTACACACACTGCGATCTACCAACCAAAACGTTTTGTTATGGATGTGGCGAGCCTGAGGTTAAACTACCACATTGGCTACGTTGCAATCGTAGATCGGATTGCGAACCTCGAACAGAGGTCACAAGCAGCAGAATAAGCCATGCTAATTATCAATTAAATAATTATCCCTACACTGATCATATTTCATCCAAAATATTGTCATCTCGAAAGCGTAGGTCGATAAAATATTTCCATGAAAAACGAAAACTCTTCCATCGCATTGCTAGAACTAAACTAATTGCCGAAGTTACCACAGTGAGTGACCAAAGACTATATGCTACCGTTAATCTAGGAGAAGTGGACAATAAAGGACTGCTTGACAGTGGAGCCAGTGTGAGTGCATTAGGCAAAGGAGCAGTAAAATTCATTAAAGATCATAATTTATTTTTACATCCCCTATCCATTTGTGTACAAATAGCGGATGGCACATCGCAGGAAGTTTTGGGATACATAAAAGCTAAAATTCTATATTGCGGAAAATCGGCAGTTCTAGATATTTTAGTGGTTCCTTCATTGCAACAAGAACTGTATTTCGGAAGTGACTTTCGGTCAAGCTTTGATTTAAACCCCATAATCGTGTCAGAAATATCCTCTTGTGATAGTGCTACTTTAGCTCCTCCTGCTTCTAAATCTAAACAGCACCATTTGACCGTCGATCAACGTGCCCAGCTCCAGGCCATAGTCGAATCTTTGCCCAGCTTTGAAAAACGGAGACTTGGTAGAACAAGCTTGCTCAGCCACCAAATTGTAGTCGGCAACGCGGCTCCGATCAAGCAACGATATTACGCAGTTTACCAAGAACTTGATCGGATGCTCGCGTTAAACGTTATCGAAGGAAGTCATAGCTCCTGAAGTTCTCCCTTGGCACTGGTAAGGAAAGCAAATGGCAAGGTTCGATTATGCCTGGATGCGCGAAGGCTAAATGAAGTGACGAAAAAGAATGCTTACCCCCTTCCGTTGATTGACGGGCTCCTTTAGTAGGTTGGGCCAGACCCGATTTATATCTGCTCTGGATCTCAAAGATGCCTTCTGGCAGATCCCGTTGGATCCCGACTCGCGTGACAAAACTGCATTTACCATCCCGGGACGTCCCCTTTATCAATTTAAAGTGATGCATTTTGGACTCTGCAATGCGCCCCAAACCTTGTATAGATTAATGTACAAAGTTATCCCTCACCACCTGCATGACCGGGTGTTCGTCTATTTGGACGACCTGCTTATTACCACAGCTACCCTTAATCAACATCTGTCTCTGCTGGCTGATGTCTCAGAGAGATTGAGTAAAGTAGGCCTCACGATCAATGTGGAGAAAAGCAGGTTTGTACTCGAAGAAATCGGATACCTGTGATACTGGATACAGTGTGGCAGGTAAGGTGATTTTTGGGCGTCGCGGGGTGGTATCGTCGTTTTCTGAATGGCTTCTCGGTTTTGTCGGCTCCCCTTATGAACCTTCTGAATAAAACAAGCGATTTCAGTGGACTGAAGAAGCTCAAAAATCCTTCAAGTCGTTAAAATCAGCGTTGGCTTCTTCACCTGTCTTAGCTACGCCTGACTACTACAAGCGGTTCTTCATCCAGTGCGATGCCAGTTCCTCTAGGATAATAGCGGTGCCTTTTCAGAAGTACAAGCCATAAAGAAATTCCGACCCTATGTCGAAGGGCTACCATTTACGGTAATAACTGACCATGCTAACCTCACCTGGCTAAAGTCCTCCAAAGACATAACGGGTCGCCTGGCCAGATGGAGTCTAAAGTTGCAAGCGTTTGACTTCGACATAGAGTATCGGAAAGGAGCTCTTAATGCTGTACTCGACGCTCTGTCACGGATAAATATGGATGCTTTAGATCATCTGCCCCCTCCCATGAACGTTGATTTTAATTCTTCGGCTTTTGGAATTCCTGACTATATTGAAATGACGAAACTCATCGAAACCTGCAGAAAAACTTCCAATATCAAACTCGTTGAAGGCAAAGCTTATTTAAATGTGAAACCACATACGAATTCGTTTATGTTGCGTGGTTTGTCGGCCTGAAAATTAATTGTTCCAGATACGAACGTCACTAATTGAATGAGCACATTGCGCACCTTCTTCCGCGCATTTGGGAAAACGAAAGACCACGGAGACTTTGCAAAGGTACTATTATTGGTCTACGTTAGCATTCGATATCGAAAATTTTGTTAAAAGTTGTGCTAATTGCAAGCGCAACAAGGCAATGAACACTTCTAGCCGCCCCCTTCTTAGTTCATTTTCGGTCACATTTCGGCCCTGGCAGAGGGTGTATTTGGACTTTCTTGGACCCTATCCTCATTCTCGTGATGGGAATACCTCCATCCTCATAGCTGTCGATCATTTCTCTAAATTTACCTTAACTATACCAGTTCGTCAAGCCGCCGGTGATGTCGACGCTAGGTTTCTGGGATCCCAAATATTTCTGATGTTCGGGGTACCTGAGGTAATTGTAACCGACAATGGACGTCAGTTCGAGTCAAAAAATGGTAATGGTTTGGCGTCAAACATATATTCACCCCGAAGTACTCGCCACAGAGCAATGCCTCAGAGCGAGTAAACCGAATCCTATTAGCCGCCATACGCAGTTACATTAAGGAGGATCACAGGCTGTGGGATAAAAATCTACACGCAATTATCCTGGCAACTACCGGTTATTCGCCACATTTTGTTGTTTTTGGATAACATGGATCTACCTAAAAACTGCTCAAAAATGTATCCCAATTTACTGGAAATAATTTTAGTTTAGATGACCGATCTGAGACATACCGTAAAATACATGAATCCGTGAAAAAACATTTGGAAAAAGCGTCAAGGAAATATCAAACATCTTCTACGTTTAGACCTAGACCAGATTCGTTGACGATTGGTCAGGAGGTCTACATTAGGAAATTTACACAGAGTAATGCTGCTGAACTTGCTCCCAAATATCTTCCCGCGAAAGTTGTGCGTTCCATAGGACGAGTTGCTCATGAAGCTTCTGACTCGGAAGGTAAATCTTTGGGCATTTACCACCTTAAGGACATCAAGCCATGAATCATTGAATCACTAGAGAATTAACCGATGAAATTGAAATGCCTGGCGTAAGACTCGTCTCAGCGGTAGGTCCTCCCCAAGCTCTGTTGCGGTAAATGCACCAACGCGCTCATTTTAATTCATCATGAATGGTGATTGTCAGTGCGGCTGGTGCGTTTAGCGCGTCAGTTTTCGCAATTTGTAAGGTGGCAGTACTATTTTTTTTTGTGTTAAGCTGTATTCAGTTGGTGGAGTGGGGATAGACGTCGGTGTATAAAAGCGGCAAATTTCGGCTGCTCGGGAGTGAGTTGTATAATGTTAAAATCGAGAGTCGATAATTTTAAGTCATTTAATCGGTAATGTTAAGAGGCAGTAGTTTAATTTTGCGATCAAGTGGATTAATCTTAAGTTCAATAATAAAGTCAGTTCAGTTAGTTTTTTTAATAAACCAAACAAAAATCTGAAATATAAATTTTGAGTGATCGGTTTTTGAGTCCGGGTTTTTTTTTTGTTTAAATTAAGTTAATCAGTCGATAGATAGCAATCATTTTCAGACTTAATAGATCGAAATATTTACCAATTATAGAACCCTGACGTACACCAAACGTGGAACTAAATTTATTGGAATAAATGCTATTACATACATTTAACATAAGCTTTACGTTCCATTAAATATGATTTCAACCAAATTTGATATTTGCCGATAATACCAAAGGTATCCAATTTATTTAAAAGTAACAAAAGTTCTACCTTATCAAATGCTTTTTTTTAAATCAGTGTACACTGTATCCACTTGGCCACCATTGTCTAACTGACTTGATAAGAAGATTAACGGTTGATTTTTTTAGAACGAATTCATGTTGATATAAATTAATGGAATGCCTTATTTCATTGTACAAAATTTCGAAAATGAGCTTTTAAAATTTTACCAAAGTAATATGCTGTTTAACAACCTAGACTTTTCATGATCATTTTCCGCAAATAGACTGATATTCCGAAAAATTTGAACTTCTATTCCCATTCACAACACATGCATTTTTATATATAATTTTAAAATTTTACTAAAAAGTACATCAACACAAGTACATATATCCTCAAACATGCTGATCTAACCAGTTACATAGACGATCATAATTAATTGATTGAAAATTTATAAATCCGTTTGGATGAAATTGATCAATTCCGGATAACGTTCTGGTTTGGAAATTATGAAACTGAGAAGCATTGTTAGTACCTAGTTAATTACTAAGTCAAGTGTTATGTATGTCCATAAAGTTTTTGATATTATTGGTTTGTGTTAAATCAAGATAGCAGAGCGAATCAACAAGAAGTTCAGCACACCGATCCTCATAATTTAATGGATACAATTGTCCTTTGTCATCAATAGTCCAAACAATAACCCAGAATAAAATCACCAAGCGCAGCAATACATCAGGGTTAGAGTTTTTAAGCTTATCAGTTTGACCATATAGCATTCAAACGGAAAGTTAGGTAAATCCAAAGTAACAACAGGAAGCTCCACTTATAACCGCTCGGTACTGAACCACCAGCCTGTAAATGACTCTCAGCTAGGTCATGATTACCGCGATGTACTAAATACCGATCATCAAACAATTCATTAGAAAAAACTCAATCATTGGGTTATGTTTCGGTCAGACATATGAAATCATAACTTGTTTCTTGAAATGAATCAATTTTAACCGGTACACTATCATCAATCATCCATCTTGCAATAAATTTTCTCAAATTTCAACCAAACATCTCTCAATTTGAAATCAGCTTTCAATTTTTTGCATTCAATCAAAAGTTTCTTCATGCAAGATGAAATGTGTACAACGATAATTATCTGTGAGTCAATCGCCAAAAAGCCAAAATCTCTAGCATTAAGTACACCATTTTCTGATTGTAGTTTAATGCAGTCAAGAAAATTATTAGTGATGAATTTAGAGACAAATTCCACAACAATTGGTTTAGGAGAGATATCTCCAATGAATTTAAAAAGATCTTCATTCCTTGCGACTGGAACTCCTCTAATCTTACAGTTTGCTTGAAAGGCGTAATGCTCCAATATATGTATCCCATTTTTTGTAGAATATCAAGCTTATTGTACATATTGTTTTACACTCGTTTTTCTGTTAATCAAATTTATGCTGAAGGTCATTAATGTTGGTTTCTATCAGAGGCACTTTATTCTCTAATTTGGCCATATTTTCAAGACTACATTGCATGGATTCTAAGATTCTTGAAACAGTCAAAGAATTGTTCTAAACTATCTGCAACACCTTGATGGAATCATCAAACCCAAACTGCTTAATTTTTAACTGAGCAACATTATCTACCAGTTTTTTTAATAGAGCTTTTATTAGTAATATACGATAAATTAGTTAGCACAAGACAACACAATTTCTAAACTAAGCTCGTGTTTCTGAACTAAAACGAAATAATCGATTATTTTATTACGACATACTATTAATAATCAACTGGTTCAACCAATCATGAAACCCAAATAATAATTTACTTCAAAACTAATTATTAATTTAAAAATCAGCCAATAACACCTTAAAAATAAATTAATTTAGATGAATTGACCGCATCACAATTTTTGGTTCCAACTGAAAACTAACCTTATCAGTATATAATAAAAAATCAACTTGCTTGGTTTCAGATAAAAAAAATGACACAAACTACAGCTGATTGACAACTTACCTATCATTCCACTCATACTAACAAACGACTACCACACAAATTGCCGGTAATGCAGAATGCAGAGAATGCATCTTCTGTCACTCATCTTCAATAATTTGGAATAATCTGTAACAATATGCTAGTAACAGCAATATAAGTAACTAATGTATAGGAATATCAAAAAGTTCGAATTCTAGAGCAATCTCGATTTTCACTAAAAATTTGAAATATTCCCAAAGAATTCGAATCACTCTATTTCTAATCACGAATAATCTGAAAAAGAGCATGCAGAAATGTCGATAATTTCGAATAACTCCATGCGAATTGCATACCATCTAAGTCCGGCAATCTAGAAAAATCCAAAAATTTCGAGTTTCGACAATATTTTCTCCATAACAAAATGTTCCTGAGTGTTATGCTTAATTCAAATCCAAGCTAAACTCAATTAATATTGAAAAATCTTGAAATTATGCCAATAAAATCTCGAAAATCTCGAGAAACCCTAATTACGTAATTTGGTTTTGTTTCCATTGTTTCCAAAAATCAAAATATACAAATAAAATGTTTTACCCGCGGATTTATTTTGGGTGATTGGAGGTTTGAATAGGAAGTTAGTTGGAGTTTAGTTCGAGCGTTCAGCTTGGGATTGAATTGAGGGATGAGTTTGGGGTCAAGTTGGGGTTGAGTTGGAGATTAAGTTCGAGTTAGTTCAGTTAATGTTAAAAACTAAGTTTTTTTAAACGTAACATTTTTTTCAATATAATTTGAATTCGTTGTATACGTTAGAAGATGGGAACTGTCGCCTCAAACCCCCGCTTTTCTAGAATATTTTAAAATTAAATATTCTTTTTTCAGAACTCCGAAGTCAGTGAGGTTATCACCGTTTAGCGTTATCCGTTATGTGTTCTATATTCAACGATCAACGACGACTTTCTATTCAGCCTAATTTTAAGTATGATATAGCATTATTGGAAACGGCTTAGTCGAAAAAAAAAAAATCATCATTAAACCGATGTTAATTGAGCTTCTACTAATTAGGAAATCATTAATTTCTAAATTAGACGTTCAACAATTAGCTTGTTTGAATTCCTTACCATACGATTCTCGGAACGTTTTCGGAGAAACTTTACAAGAATTTGATTGATTGGTTCGAACAGTACAATAACTTAATTCTTAGTACCTACCGATTACAAACAGCCACTATATTTTAAAATTAAATTTAACAATAAAAATTAATTAGCTGTATACCTACATGTTTATGCATAAACTACTGTTTAACATCAAAAATTTTGTAATATTTATACTTTGTAATATGATTGTCAATATTCACAATGTGCAAATGTGGTATATCCCGAGTTAATTTACCTGTAGAATCGTAAATTCATAATTAGAGAACAATAAAATAAATAATTGTATAATTAGATATTAATATCAATTTCATTGTTTTTTGAATTGCTTACATCATTGTTGGCATTGAGAGAATAATAAATTTTATTTGACGACGAAAGTTATGGATATACATATTGGTATGTATGTATCAAATCAGTAAAACTTTATCGTAGCGTAAAGTTATAAAATGCAACTCAAAAACACAGCAATACTTATAGACATTTTTTAAGATCTTAAACGTTTTAGTATTTCAATGCGCCAGTAATTTGAAGAGCTTACAAAAATAAGCTCAAAGTTGCTTTATTATCTGACGATATGATTTAAAATTGATGAACAAACAAATTAAATTATAACATAATTTGATTGCTCAACGGCAACACTTTCAATTTGGCTTATTAGGAATAAGACCTTAAAGTATCTCATTTAGTATGTTTGAAAAAGGTAAACAATTTGTTTAAAGTAATAATAAACTTTGTGATAAATCCAAAACATTTTATCGGTTCAAAATTGAGAAATTATATTTTAGAAGAAAATGAATCATAAAATCATAGTTTGAAAACCACAATAATTAATCACTGAATTCCAGTTAGCGTCGTGATTAAAACGTAAAACTGAATTTGTAGTGATATTCTGAGAAAATGTAGATTTGGAATCCGGAAATCTTATAAATTTTAAACCTAAAAATAATTGTGCTGATGTTTATAAATATTTTCAAAATCAAACAATCTCTGAAAAATGAACAATTTCATTTCGTAAATAATCTCTGAAAAATGAACAATTTCATTTCGTAAAATAATTTATATTAGTTAGGCTAAAGTATCCACTCCAAAACACATATACTGTCTCTTTAAATTAGGAAATAAAAAAAAATTAAAATTATTTAGTTCAATCAACCATTAAAAATGACAGTTGGTAACAGAATACTCTTACAAGATCAAAGATTGGAATTGTCGTAGTTGTCAGTTCTTCCGCAGTGCTTTCCGGAGCTTTAATAATCTTTGATTTATGTTGTGCGGGTCATCTATTTCAATTGTCAAAATAATATTTTTGTCCAAGAATAACGTATAATATGCTCATTATACGTTTGTTTCATCAATTATAATGATATCCATTATTCACTGCTTGTTTATCTAGTAGTCTCTTCTTTCATTATTCAATACTACCAAGTAAATTATTTAATTTTTGGAATTGTATCTAGTCTCTTGCCATTTTCAATATTATTAAACTGTGACGTCAAAATGCCGACGAAAATTATTTTAGGACCATTTAAAGGATTTGGTTATAAAATACAATGTTATTTATCGGTCGTGGACAAAGTATCGTATTCTACTCGCATATAATGGCTGTTATTCACTCAGATGATTTACGACACTCGCCTATCGGCTCGTGTCGGTAAACTTCATCTTCATGAAAAACAGCTATCATTATAATGCTCGTTGAATAATATACTATTAATCATATATGCATAATAATTAATTTGACGAATAATCAGCGTAAAATTGGTACGTGCTACTTGGCGAACGTGTTGGAATTTTACTATCCAAACTTAATAATAAAAATAAAAAATCAATCTGATAACGTTCAATAAATTTGTATTAAGCATTCATTCAACAACTTTATTGCACAAATGATGCATTTTAATGTTCAAGATTACTAAAAACCAGTGCTACATAAATTAATTTTACCTCATTACATTGTACTATATAATAAAGGTCCAAGCTAAGTTACATATTTAGAGCCTTACCGGTAGCATCTCGATAATTAACGGATACCGGTAGAAATTATTAGATAGAGATATTAGAGTTCAGACCAAATCTCGTAAAAAAATCTGGATATTTTTGATTTTTTTTCTTTCGAGATATTTTATGATAACCACACATTGTGGTATTTTTTATTGAAGCCAACATATCTACAACATCAATACCATCAATTGTATGCCATTAAAAGTTAGTAATAATCTCATGACATCGAATTCCATTGACGGTAGCGACAATCCCATTCCAATTTTTCGAAGAAGTAAGGTTCAATCAATCTACCAGCGTTACGAGGACGACTAATGCACTTTTTGTTTAAAACTGAACCGGTTCACTTAAATTTATTGATTAAATTAACCACTGTATTACGAGAAGGTGCATTATGATGACCAAAAAAAGTGTGCCATAATTTAACCTCAAACATATATGCTAATGTCTAATTCGATAAAGAATCTGGCTTACTTAGGCATAATACCATAGTTTGCTGATCAAATTTAAAAATTGTTTCACTGCCCTCTAATGCTGTGTTTTATTTTAAATCCGTAGATCGAGCAGATTTTGAAATCTGAAGTCAGATCGATTTGATCGATCTGAAATAAGAAACAGGTTTCAAATTTGGCAAATCAAAAAAATGATCAACCGTCAGAGTAAAAAAAGCATAGGCAGATACATATTTAATAATTGTGCAGATTAACATTAAATGATTATTTAAATCGTTGAGTAATTGGGGAAATTAATGCATGCATCTGTATGTAGAACAGCTCACCTATTTACAGGAATCTGTCCAATGTGACTAAACAAATTGGACAAGGGCTCCACCTTATTGATGAAAGTGCATATCCATTGATGAAATTTTTGCTATCACTTATTAAAAATACTGGGTATTTAACCGATAATCAAAAAAGTAATGAACGATGTTTAGCAAAAAGTAGGAATTATGACGTCTCGATTTATGTGTTTAAAGTTGATCGAGAATCGAAGAATGGACTTTATAGTCATAATTATTATGTCGTGTTGCATTCTGCATAATGTGAGCATTCATTTTTATGACGATATTGAGATAGAAAGTGTTGATTTGAAAGAAGAAAACTCAATACCTTCGCCTTTCGGATTCAAATAAAATGAAAATAATTCGTAACTCTTTATAAATAAACGAAAAAATAAAACTATTGAAATTCCTTTTAAATAATTCACTAATATTTATTAATAAAAAAAACATCACACCGCCGATCTTACACCGCCAGTGTCGGCAACTTGAGTTACGTGAAGTTAGCTATACTAAAATCAATCTGAAAAATCGGAATATTTTTGCAAATCGAAAAAATCGATCTAACTAATCTGAAAAAAATAAGAAACATGAATAAAATTGATCAGATCGATCTGAGCGAAAATAAGAAACAGATGTTTAGTACTCAGATCAATCAGACCGATTAGATCGGAAATAAGAGACACAGTATAAGAAAAACGGTGTGGAAGCGAACCGCAAGCGAAGTTATGAATTCATATAAGAGTTCGTTAACGTGCCGCTTTAGCGATTCGCAAACTCATCGTAAACGGAAATTTTAGAATAAGACGAGTTAACAAAAAAACGTAATGTTATAAATGTGTTAGTACTTCGCCGGGAGTTCGTCTAAACGGTGTAATTACAAAACATCTAAACGATGTGTTTACGTAACCCGGAAACGGTACGTTAACGTAACAACAAAACGGCGCATTTACGTAAAAGTTAAGCGGCTCGTTTTTGTACTAGTAGTTCGAGTCGTTTACGTCACTCATTTTATGGCTTTGATATAATAAAAGTTTACATTGTAAAGTGAAGTAATAAAACAGGATTTATAATTCATACCTGTATATACATATCGTCACCCCAGTATTTAAGTGATACAAACGACAAAAACTTGATTTTGAGATAATTGAATTTGAAGTTTAAACTGTCTAATTTTAAAATGTATAAAAGTTTATTAATATATTATTAATGAGTTTTAAAGAGCTTCGCCAACTTTGTATTTTAATCTAAAAAGCTTTTCAATTAGACGTATAGTTTTCTCACAAAATGAAATTGAAAATTTTCAAAAATGCGTATGTATCATTAAAATTTTTCATTTTGTTCGAATATGTATTGTATGTAACACTTTTTCACAAGCGTATGTATCACTTAAAAATTAATTTTTTTTCTGCGTTTGGATCATGATTCCATATGAAAATCAAGAAAATTATACTTTTTTAAGCTCGTTTATTGTAAACAAAAGCTTATAAAGCTTTTCATAAATTATAAAATATATCAAATTAAACATTGCGTAACATTCTTAATTCAAATTTTATTGCAAAAACATAACCAAATTAGTACAAATTCATCTTTCTTCTAGGTACCAAATTATAAAAAAAAATACAAATAAACTTAAAAACTTTAACTAAATTACTTTAAAAATAAGAATTTTATATTAAATTGAGTAAATCTAATCAAGCAATTCCTATTTTTTGACTTTTTTACTTTTATTATCATATTTTGTGACTTATTAGCTTTCGTCGAACTTTTTGCGTTTAGAACTTAGAAAAATAGAAATAGTATGTATGTAACATTTAAATTCTGATTTCACATTTTGCATTTATACTTATGCTGGAAACACATGAGCAGAATTTCTACTAGCAGCACTGCCGACAGAAATTTGGTTGAATTACATGAGCGTCTTTTTTGGCAAGCAGAATTTTAATTTGTCGTATTTATTTGATACATATTTAATTTTAATGTACAATTTTTTTAAATGAATGATGCATTATTTTGTTACAAATTATTTAATTTTTATCCTCCAATTTGGCACTTGCCACACAAAACTTATTTTCTGTCAAAAAATTAAAAAAATTGATTGAAAAAAATAAAAAATATACAAATTGTACTAGATTTGTTATCTTTTACGTAATATAGCCTACCGATTCGCAGCAAAATTAGAAATAGAGACATGAAGCAGAATTCTATATGGCAAGCAGAATACATGTATTTCAATTCATTTAAACTTGTGTATTCTAATGTTGCTGCTTACAGAATTCTGCTCATGTGTTTCCAGCATTAGATTGCCATGGTATTGTTTGTATGTAACACTTAAATATTGAATTTGTTTTTAGCGTGTAAGTTTAGGTCAAAATTAAATTGTATGTATGTAACACTTAAATTCTGATCTCTTAAGTAGCAAATATTACCATGAGTCGAAAAATTTGTATGTATGTGGCACTTAAACATCGAAAATATGTTAATAAATAGTTCATATAAAATTATGATATTCCAGTATAAAAACGTATAGAACAGATAAATACTTACAATTTAGTAAAAATTTCGCAAATGTATCATTTGTCATACTGATATCTTTGGAATGGAAAGAAATATTCAAACTTTGAAACTACCAATCGATAGATCTCGTTTTTTTACATAAGATGGCAGTGCTAACTCAAAAAAGGCAAAAATGCGTATGTATCATTTAAATACTGGGGTGACGATATAGACACCTTACTAGTATAATTAATTAAATAACATAATTTATTAAAGCTAATTAATCACTCATTTTGTCAATTTTTGAAGTCCTTTTGGATTCCCGATCTTTCGCGTAACGGATTTTTTTTTTTAATTATGTGCTGAGTATCACTTGATCTTGAGTTAGGGAACTTTCCGTTTACACATTCTGTAATTTAAATTGAATTAAATGTAAGTATCAATATTTATACTTATGCATATTTAACAAATATAATTTTACCTTTGATTAAGTTCATTACTGCAAATATTAACGGCTGCATTTTCGTGGTGACCAAACCAGGAGAAGCTGCACGCAGCCTTATCGGTTATTACCGTTGTTAAACAGCGCGAACGTATTTCTCTAAGGAAACGTCGTGCATGTTATTGAATACTCTAATATTATACATAAATTAAAATGAATAAATTAAAAAATATTCTTACTAAAGCCTCTTCGTTGTCCATGGTTTTTAATTGCTCCTCCAATTCAATAAACTCTTCTTTTGTGGGCCTGTGGATTTTTAGTGATGGCATTGTTGATTCCGGGCTCGAAATTTTGCAGGTTTCTTTCAGTTCCTGACGCTTTCAGAATATTATTATTTTCTTTTTGCATTAATAATTCTGGCGCAAATGCCGTGACTGAACTTTGAGGTGCTGATTCAGAGCTGCTATCCGTGTCTACAATCGTATTGAGATGCTTTGGTGTAGGTTTTGCTGGTTTTTCATATGGCTTGCATCGCAACGCAATGTTATTTTTTTCTTTGGTTGTTTGATGCGGAACTGAGGTTAACGAGGTTGATGGATTGTTTTGAAAGAAACTGATTGGGGATTTGTTTTTTATGTAATCAAATTTGATGGTTTTTATTGTATTTTGCGTGGTAGTATACGGTGCAAAATTTTTGTTTATCCTTAGGAAGGATAAATATATTTTATCTTCCTCATTTTCAAAGTCTCCGTCTAGATATTCTGGAAATTAAAATAAATCCATTTTAATTTATTTGCAAAATTAATGTAAATGTAGATATTACCAATTTGTGTTTCATCGTCACTTGCAAAAGACATGATCTGGGAAAATACAATATAAATTATTAGTGTTGTATAATGGTGTGTAAAAGCAGTTTTTCTATGAGTACGCCTATAAACCCAGTAACCTGCGAAACTCTTTTGCTTTTCAGTGGTCCATTTCTTGCAATGTCCTCAATTTTCTCTGAAACGCAGATGGCATGCACTTTCGCAAAGATTTCAAATTTTTATTGATTGCCTGAATCGCATTGATATGCATTGAAGAATTTGCCTTGTAACCCCCAACAAAACACGGTGCATGTAATCTATGATAAACTTAGATACACAGCCAATATCTAGATTTTTCAAATTAACGTCAAAACGAATATGATGATCGTTATCTAGCTTCTGTTTAAAAATGTCGTCAGTTCGGAGATTGTTCTCAGTGCCGGGAAAGCAAACTTTAGGTTGGTAATATATGCCTCTAATTGTACACTTCGTACAGCTGCTATAACCGGCAAGTGATTTTACTCCTACAGAAAAATCCAATAAAAACATTAATTTATATACAGTACGAGAAAAAATAAAGTAAACTGTTATAGAAAATCACTTATCTAAAATAAACGCTCTTGCCGGATCATCGCAGATAAACGATCTCACTTCAACTCGTACACGGCTGCCTTTAGGGTTATTTTTTAAGTTCTGCATTTCATCAACGAGCAGTTGAAGAAATCCATAAGCAAATGAGGGTTATGTTTCCGAGAATCGGCCACACTTGGCTATTTGAGCTTTTGATCAATGGTACACCATCAACGCCAATGTCAATTGGATCACATTTCGAATAAAATAATTTTTAGAAAGAAATTGCTCTAAGGATTTTCTTACTCCAATGTGAGAATATTCTCCACCACACATTTCAATAACAGCAGTCGATCTCGATTGTTCTCCAGGTATTTTCTTCGAGGTCTTTATATTTTCCGGAAGATATGAATGATATTTTCTTAATAATTTTAACAGACCATTTCCTGCTGCTTCTGTTATTTTAAATTCTACGAACCACTTTGCAATATCAGCAGAAATATTTGAATATTTTATTATTTCTACTTTTTCACTCAAATCTTAAATATCGGACAAAATATCACGCTCAATTTTAAAATCACTTATAGTTCTGAATGTTCACTGTCTCCAACTTTCATTAACGAATCTTTTTCTCATTCATTGTTATTGGTAGAAATTTCAAATTTAATTTCGTTATTATCAAAAATAACACTCTGGAGCTCGCGATATACCTCGGAGTAGTATCCCTTTCTATCCATTTTTTATTTCAGATTTTCTCTTATGCTAAACTTCGAAAAAAATTAACGGAAATGTTATGTGATAAATTCAGTACGTTTTGGGTTCGCTTTCATTCCCCTCATTTTACAACATATGTGATAGTGTTAGTGAAATTGATGAACGTAAACGGTTCGCTTTTAGTTCGCAAAAAGCGGACCGCCAATTTTTCTTAGAGGGTGGTTTGTCTCGCTATTAATTAGCTTGTACATATATGTTTGTTTTATAAAAATTGGTCGATTTAGTTTGGTTTTGCCCTAAAAAATTTAAAATTTAATTAGCCTCAGTTCAAGGGTATAAACATGTTTTTTTTTAATTACTTCAAAAAGATTATGTCTTATTTTTTTTTTTTCAATTTGATCATTTTTTTCCTAAGACATCAAGATTTTATAAATTTTTTAATATATAGAATACTATGTTCAAACTTTTTAAATTATTTTGGTATATTCCAAATTGATAAATATTTATAAGAAG
This sequence comes from Tipula helvola, assembly GCA_963556165.1. Lineage (NCBI taxonomy): Eukaryota > Metazoa > Arthropoda > Insecta > Diptera > Tipulidae > Tipula > Tipula helvola. The sequence goes on from OY744483.1 coordinate 201,365,461, forward strand.
AGGAGAAATTGTTAAGAGTTTGCAATTCAGTTTCATCTTTCAGTACATCTCATCAGGCTATAGCGATTGAACTGCTAATTTTTATTACACTGATTTATCAATTTGGAATATACCATATACCAAAATAATTTAAAAAGTTTGAACATAGTAACCGCAAGTATGCGTTAAATACAATAACATTGAAATTGTTAAAAGTTTGAAAGGGGAATGTAAAATTCGCTAATACTACAAGTGCACGTTGATTCCTATATATAGGAAAAATAAGTGTAATAAAAATTAGCAGTTCAGTCGCTATAGCCTGATGAGATGTACTGAAAGATGAAACTGAATTGCAAACTCTTAACAATTTCTCCTCTTCTTATATAGAAGAATACTAGTTTAAAAAATACCTCGCATTGCTCAGTTTACTCGGCAATTTTTTTAACTTAAATTCATAGGCTGCCACTTGAATAAGAGATAACCAAAGAATAAATAAACCACCTAAAGTTAGTTTTGTAAGGGTTTTTCGGTAATTCAAGTAAGTTTCAATTTGTATTGTCCCTAGATCAAATATCAATAACTTTACGAATTTAAATACTGAACCTTTAAAATTCTTTTAATTCAATAATTCTCGAAATTTTTTGAAATTCTTTAATCTGCGAATTTCGTTAAAATTATTTGTATTTATTTTCACATTTCAAAAACTTTTGAACTCTTTAAATTTTTATTTTTTTTTTAAATTGATTTATTTCTAAAATTTGAAACTTCAACATTTTATAATTTTTTAGAGTGTATGGGACTTTTTTACGAAATAAGATCCCAAGTTAACAAAAAATTAAGAGAATTAAAAAAAAATAGTTTTTCGTAAAACCTAGGGCATTTTGTAATTTAATAATTTGGAGGGATGAGAGTAAATCTAACGTGGTTGGAGGTGTTTAGAGACCATACGTAAGACGACCTCCAAACCAGTGGCTTGACCCTCGGTATGTCAAAAAAACAATGGATCATAGCAATACATCAATAACGGTTGGAGGATGCTTCACTTCTCGAGGAGTTGGCCTGTCGTCAAAATTCACGGAATTTACTTTTTTTTTTTTTTTAACTTGTTGTGGCTTAATTATAATGCCACCACTGTAAGTGCTCCTAAACCGTGTTAAAAAACCTGGAACTTTCATTAGTCATTAATCATATATCGGCCTCTGAAAATTCGTTCGGGAATTTCGGGACCCTAAAATGTATTAAAGTCAAACAAAATCGGGCAGCTCACCGTGTCATTTATATGCAAAATCGCATTTACTCATAAATACATTCAAAAAATAATTCTAAAGCAAAACACTCGCAATCGAGATCAAAGGTGACTAATTCAGAGGTGGCAAATTGACTTTCCCAATCGAACAACACATTCCGAGCGATTCATTTTCAAACTTTAAAACAATTGGGGCACATGCTTTATCGTAGTCTTCATCATATGTAATTGAATGCTACCAACTTTAATTCGGCTCTAGATCTTACACATCATTAGCGTTTGTTTCCAAGCCATATGTCACGCTTAGGGATTGCAAACTTTGCTTAAATTCATTTATCGACAATTCGATAATTTTTCTCAAATTTAACGATAAAATTTTATTAATTGTTATTTTTAAATACGTAATAAAAAAACAAAAAAAAATTTCAATTAAAAATAAGGAATCGATCACATTTATTTCAATAGTAATACATAAATCTTCAATTAATGAATAATAATATTTATATTTATAGCTAGTAGCTAGATAATCAGAGAGGTTTTTCCTGTAGGAATGTTTAGGCTTTGATCGTTTAATCTCAAACAAATTTTGCTACAAAACAATTCGGCTGCCGGAAATGCCCTTTCAGATTCCATTCCCGTTGGCCTCATTGAACTTAAACAAGCTGCAAATATTTTCCCCGAATTTGTATATCGTCGAAACAACGACTGTTGTTTAATAGCCTTATTTAGTTTATCTTGCAGTGATAAAAATTCACTTAACTCAGGTTCTGTTGCTATTGGCTCTACTTCTACCATATCCATTGTTTTGAGTACGCTCGTCATTACATAGGTGTTCGACCAATTCTACTATTACTTTTAATATTGCACCTCGCTCGGCTTATTTTATTAAATATTGAATTAGTTATTTCTGTTGACTCTACCTGCAAATACTGGATTATTAAGATAATAAAATAAATCCGAATACGTAGTCCTTCTTGCACTAATGTGATTTAACAATTCAGATTTAAAATCGGAACTTAAAAATGAAGTTTGGCCGATAATTCATCTAATAAAAATTGAATGGCAATGTCTACTGTAAATAAATTTGTGTCTTGGCAGCAGAGTTTCTCTACTGCTACTTTTAAAGAATCTAAACAATAATTCGAATGCTTCGTAGTTCGTCTGAAAAATTAATAAGATGTTTTATATCAATAAGGATTTTTCGAAGGCCATCTTTGACTAATTGAAACCTTTTGAGCATAGGATACAAACTATTCCATCTTGTTTTGGAGTTCAATTTCAATTGGATTTATTTATTAAACTGTTCTTTAATTTAATTTTGTAGTACACTGTAATTTTTTGTTGGCGATCGAGAAAACATGTTAACCATCTTGCGAGGTTTATCTACCAATGCGTAAATTTTTGAGTGTAAGGCAATATTTGACCTCAAATTATTTTCATTTTCGGTAGTGGAAATAATTTCTAACGCATCACCGTCAGCGCCACCCTTTTCATCAGAACCATCTGAGCTAAATAATTCGGAATCCTCTGCGTGTATTTGTCGACTTCGGTACTCTCCAGCTGTTCTGTAAATTCATTTTGCGTATTTATTTTATGGTAGAAAACTTTGGTTACAGCGAATTGAATACCGTGTGCCAGACATAGCTGTTGACCTACACCGATCAACTTTCCCACTTTGGCCATCACTGATGCACCATTCGTGATAATTGCAACGATTATCATTAATCGTAACATTTTTCTACCGGTAGCGAACCTTGAACACGGAGTAGGTCGAGATTTCAAAATTTGGTACCATTATGAACATTATTATTTAATTTCCTCTTATTGATGTTTAAAACGATCTTAAACCAACATTTTTTTAAGATTCGGAAGATTTGTTGGCAAAAGCTGTAAAAACAACAGGGCACTCTATAGGAGGCACCAGATAAACGCAAGTATGGCAGAAATTTCATGATTTTAACAAATAAGTTTTATCTGTGGTTTGGCTAAATATTTAGATTATGACTTCCTGAATATAAATGTTGCGAGGCAAACTATGCAGTTATTTAGCGTTGAGATGTTGCGATGTGGACTGTATTACGATCTTTTTATTCGATTAATTTATTAAGAAATTTATTTTTCTGTATCTCTTCGTTTATTCGATATTCTTGTTGATTGAGCTACAGCCTACAGTTATTATTCGACTGACGTTAAAAACAAAAATTATATAAAACAAAAAGTAAAAAGAAAAGAGACAAACTATACAAAACAAGGGTTGGGTAATACCTCAACAATTATACATATTTAAGGGTTGGACAAAGCGTCAACATTTCGGGACACCTTGAATTACTAATTCAACACATTACAATTATTAAGCTTCCATAGGTAATCGGCTAAGCTTCGTCACGGCACGCTGGATTATTCCTACCCTTGTATTTAGGGTAACTACTCGAATATGATGATCAGCTCCAGGGTGTACGTAAACACACGACCTAAGGGCCAAGTTGATGGTGGTACATTAATAACATGAATCAATACGGGATCGTTGACTTGTAGATTAGGATATGTTTTATTCCATTTAGAACGTACTTGTAAAGTGTTCAGATATTCCTTGAACCATCTGTTCCGAAAGGCCTGGTGTTGTTGTTCAATGGTCCTCCATTTGTTCAACCGATTTTGAGGAATATCTTCTATATTTGGACGGTGTGTTAACGCAGTATTTAGATTTAGAACAAGATTCGTTTATACCTGATATTGAAAGAATGCTGAGAATCTTGTGTAATCGTGTCTAAAAGTGCACGACGATTGGTGTAGCCAGCATAATTTCATTGGGCCTTGTCGAATGAACCACGACCGATGAACCTTCACTGAGAGCACCTGAATTTTGACTCATACCAGTGCGGCTACCGTCAGTTTGAACCACGTGAAGGGTGTTTAAATAAAGCACAATGCTGAGTAAAAAAATATGCCGCCTATATCCGCTATATTTCTGATTGTTGAATATTAAATTATCGAGTATCTGCCCTAACATCAGCTACTATTAGATTACATTTAAATTTTACTTCTCTCTTGACTATTGTTATCATAAACAAATACGTTTAGCAGCACGAATGCATGTCTGTGAAATTAGCAAGAAAAGCACTAAATGACAAAATTAATTATTTTCAATTTGAGCATTCAACTCTAAAAGCAAGTTAGCACTAAAAAATTATTTGAGTATTATATTAGAATAGATTTAAATCGTTATCACATATACATATATCATACCGAAACCTAATTAAACTTTAAACTGGGGAAACACAATTTAATATCAATTTCAATTATAATTGTTTATTGTTGTGCCTTTTTGATAGGTATAAGGAAGGATTATTAACGTTTCCACACACAAAATTTTTCTATTAAGGTCAACATGGCTAGAAATGTGATAATGTTTTTAATTTTTAAAGTTTCTTTTTATGTAGTTTCAAATTAATTTAACAAATTACGTCAATTTTTGAAAAAATATTCAATTAGTAGGATTTCCATTTAAATTATTAAAAATTCGTCAAAGGGATAATCGTGGCAACAAATTAGCAACTTTATTAAGATTTAATTAACATCTTCTCTTGCAATAATTTCTAATTTTATAATATATTCGATCTATGTAATGTATCTAATAGCATTTAAGTAACCTTCCAAATTAATTAGTTTAGTCATTAAGCCCCTGTTCAACAAAACATTTTTGACATCAATTTATTATCTTTAAATTTATTTTTTACAAAAAATTATGTCAAATAAAGAAGGTTACAATTAAATTTATTAACAACAGAATATAAAACGTTAACGTTTGTATCCATGATTTAAAAAAAAAAAAACGATTAATACAAAATATATCCAATAATATAAAATAAAATATAACGAAAGACACAAAAAGTAATCTTAGACTACATGACGCTTCTTCTATGATGAAATCAACGAAATTAAATGCTGATCATTATTCTTGTTTCAAATTGCATACATCTACTCCTACTCAAACACTAAAATATGATCACACATTTTATTATGAAAGTGTTACCAGATCCACCAGATGTATTTCACTTAAAGAATTTCAACTTTACCAAATTCTAAAAAAAAAAAATCCATCTATATGATTGTAAATCTGTCTTAACCTCGAATTAAAATTAAATTTTAAAAATAAAGCATTTAAAAAACAAAAACACATGACATCATATACATATACTAGCTATATGTGCAGACACGATAAAACAAAAAAGTAATTTTAATAAATAACGAATCACGATATTTGAATAATACATAAATAATTTGAATATCGTATCACTGGATAATTCCTTCATGAAAATCGAAAAGGATTGGTACCGATTTAAAAACAGTCAACGCTGTAAGTTTACAATATACAAGAAAATAGTAAAATACACACCTCAATTTTGCTACCGCAACTAAAATACACTTCTTGCTTGTTTATTGTGTATAGAGCCGTAAACAAATATTAAAATAAAAAACAAAATATTTTTTTTTTATATTTTATGGAAATTCAACCAAAAAAAAAAACATTAACACAGTCACAACAATAATAGGTGCGCCAATTTTATATAAGGTATCTTCTAATCAATACATGTTATATATGAAATGCAAGAGGACTAATAAGTTAAATTCCAGCACGTAAAGATACAATAAATTATTTTTTTGTTTGCATATACTAAAATATCCCAATCTTCAACCTTCATACAATGTACGAGTATATGTATATATAATAGTATGTAAAATTGATTAATTCGCGTTTTTTTTTTGATCAGTAATTTTCAACGATGGTCTTTTGAAGATTTAAAAGTCATTAATGATGTTGCATTAGTAGAATACAGTATGACAAACATTATTTAAACATTAAAGGCATAATTAAAACGTTAATAACATATTAGTATTACTAGTGAGGCCCTCAGATGTCATTCTGAGCTAATTTTCGCTATAATCGAACTCGAACTTGAATAAAAAAAAATGAACACCTTCAGAGACAAAAAGTATATTGTTTGAAATCTAAAGGTAACCCTTTCCGAGTGTACGCCATTAAAATTGAATTTTTGGTCATGGCTACCGTGTTGAAAATTTAAATGAATACTTCTCTCAAATATGATCCAACAATCATTGTAAAATGTATCGCAGATTTTTCCTAAAATAAAACCCACTATGGAAAACTTGTTTGGATCAGTAAAAACAAACATTTAGGCGTTAAAGAAAATACTAAATTATACCGAAGTGAAGTTCTTAGCAAATATCAAAAAATAGTAGTGTGAGTTGACTAAATAGTATACATTTAGGCGATTTTTGTATGGTCGATCAAACTATGGCAGTGACTAAATTTGTTCAACAAAAATCTAAAGTCCCAAAGTCAAATGATTTTTCTAAAGAGTCGGAAGTATGCACTTGATGTAAAAATTATCAAATGGCCGGTCTCAATACAACATTTGATGGCAAAATTGCTTGTTATTTATATGGCCGACCCCAGGGGCCGGCCATTTGATAATTTGTTCATCAAGTGCATACTACGGATATTCAAGAAAAATCATTTGACTTTGGGGCTTTTGTTTCGTCTGCGAAAAATCGTACAACATATGATGCAAATACTGCTTGCTATTTATATGGCCAACCCCAGCATCCTGATTCTCTAAAAAATAAGATAATGGGTAAACCTGTAAAATTCACAGCTTTCTTTTATTGGTTTGAAATTTTTGATTTTATTTGAAGTAGCAGCCAAATCGAAAAATTGCGAACTCATTAAAGTAAGCTCTGCTTTTTGCAAGTTTACACGTTTACCCATTACCTTATTTTTTAGAGAATCAGGGCCCTGGACAGGCCATTTGATAACTTTTACATCAAGTGCATACTACCGACATTCGAGAAAAATCATTTAACTTTGGGACTTTTGATTTTTATTGAGCAAATTTCGTATATGGCCGACTACAGGGACCGGCCATTTGATAACTTTTACATCAAGTGCATACTATGAACATATGAGGAAAATCTTGTTTGGTTTCGTTTTTGGACAAAAATCGTCACTGAATTTGAATTGTATTACAATCTATTGGGTGTTGCTTTCTCTATCCACATTCAGGCGTATAATTTGTATTACCACTGCATATAAATACGTATACGTACACGAAAAATTTGTTTTTTTTTTTTGCTAAGTTTTTCACAGGCATTAAATTATTGATATTCCAAATGGTGAGAAACCAGTGATTCAGCTTATTCTTATCGGATGCTTAAAGGTGCGGTAAGCGGTAGCCGGTAGGCTTATTCAACTAATAAGCGAATTAAAAAATTTATCTTGGTTTTATTGGCATATTGAAATAGCCTAAATAACGATTTTTGTTTACCTACTCCAGATACTGCATAAAAGTCGAATTTGACCTACCAAGGTTAAAGGCTTTTAGATATGGTAGGGGTGTCAAACTTTATAAATTTCTAAACAGCTTTCGATATTAACTATGTAAAGTGAATTTTTCGATATTAACTATAGTGTGTCAAATACAAGATTAGCTAATCGATTTTTATATCAAGATTAGTGGTTAAGCGCGATTAATGCACTAATCCTTCAATTTATTGAAGTTTACCGAAACTACAAGACCATTATTTGTATAAGTTGCGCTATTTTAATACGGATGAAACTATATCAATGATATTTTACAAATTTAAACAATTTGTGGTAGATATAAATTGAGGTTGACAAATTGCGACTAACACTAAACTCGAAAAAATCACTAAATCGGATTTATTAAACCGCAGTCTGTCAGATGTATAAGTTATCTAACCACCTTGTTACACATTTATGTAATTTCCTTTATAGTTTTGATTTTTTACTCCAATTTTATGGCTTTAATTTAAGCTCCCATATTCTAATCTTTAGCTCCCACTTTGAAAGTTCTTGACCTCGAGTTTATTTTCAACTTTGACTGTAATTCTATAAAGTTATACAATATAGTTTTCGACTTTGATTTCGAATTCCGCATTTTGAATTTTACTATGAACCCGATTTTTAATCCGTCTTTGTCATTGTCTTCACTTTGCCATCAATTTTTATTTGGTCTTAAAATTTTACTTTTACCTACTGAAAATAACATTGAGTATTAGTTGAATTGGTCACGTTTTTAACCTTGTTTTGTATTACGTCAAGTTCAGCGCTCCCACAAAACACAAAAATTTCTTTTAAATATGCAAAATTCATTATATCACTGAGCACATCTCTACTTATAAGCTAAAATCAAATAAGGCGGTGGGAATAAATGTTGGTCTACCAACTTTACAATTGAGTCAATGACCAAACTATCACTTTTTAATTAGAACGTGTACTTCACTTTCATATTATGCTTTATCGGAAGGATAGAAAGAGTTGTTGCAAAAATACTAAAATAATATCAACGCTAATAATTCGCTAGATCTGACGGAATACCTGCAGTTTTACTGAATTTGTATAATCAGACCTTTAGCTAGACTTTAAGTCATGAAAGTTTTAGGTAGGACCTTTAAACAAATTATTTTCAGTTTAAATCAAACCCATCGAATTATATTAGCCAACGGAATTAATTTTTGTTTTGTCTAAACTCACAGTAACGATTAATAAGTTTAAAATTATTTTTATTGTGTCTGGAAAAATAATTAATTAGTGGATTCGGGAGATATAACTTTTATAAGCTAATTACGTATGGTGTAGATTTTATTCTCTTGAAGTGGATTGAAAATTGCCTCCTTGGCAAGTATACTTGTATCCGTCCCATTCTCTCTCACTCTAAATCACGATCTATAGAAGCATGTTGATCATTAAACATGTATATTCGACCTCTAATGGATCAGACGATCTTGCTTTCGCGGTTTGCCTAAACAATCTAAATGTCAGAAAATTGTTCGTTTACATATTTTGTATGTAGCCGGTACAGGATAATTGTTATTGTGATTATCACGAATAAATATTTAAATTTTTTTTGTAAAAATCGAGCCCAAAATAAAAACGTAATTAAAAAGAAAAATTGTAAGCTTTATAGGTTAGATTTTTGGTGGTTTGAGTATTTTTTTAGTTTTTATTTATTTAAATTAAATTAGTTTTCCAAAATTTTACGATAGTTTCTTAGGGGGTCAATTCTCGTTCCGTGAAAAGTATAATGAAAAGTATTTTCAGTGAGAAATACACATTTCCGCTTCATGTTTCATGAGAAGGAAAAAACAAAATCTTTTCATAAAATAAAACTTTCTCACTGACCATTTTGGCAGTGAGAACATCATAATTTTGGAAATAAAATTTTATAATTGTAAATTTGTTTTTTTAGCATTAAACGTGCATTGAAACTTTAATACAATTCACTTTAAAATTAATTTATAAGTAAATTTATTAAAAACTATTCCGTTTATTTAAGAAAGTCTCCAAATAATTAATTGAGTTAAGTTTTAAAAATAATTTGGTCATTTTTATAATTTAGTTTATATTTTGACAGATAATGACGAAAACAATCGCTTTTAATCTACTTTATCATTTATTTAGCTAATATTTACACCATTTGCTGTATCATCTAGCGGAAATAAATATGAAACTCGATAAAATGTGTGATTGCAGTGTGGCTTACTATAAAAACAACTAATTCGGCGCGGCGTTTTTCACGATTTATTTTCATTTGGACAACGAGAATCGCATATTGTTGTTGCGTGAATAGATACAAATGAAAAAGACGTGATGGAAACCAAATAGAAAGATTTTTTTCATTCGATTTTTTCATAGAACGAGAATTGACTCCTTGGTGTTTGTTTATCTTAACACTCTGAAAACTCTGAGGTACTTTGGCTTTCAAAAAATCGATCTATTGTGATTACTTGTGATTTTTAATAAATAGAAATAAATATGTAAATTAATAGGAATGCAAATATTCGACAACGAACGACGTTCACCAATTTTTAAATTAAGCAATAATAGTGAAATAATTTAAACCAATCAGAAAAGACGTCAAATATACAAAATAATTAATTACGCAAATACGAAAATGCGCCTGACGAGTTCATGCGTGACTAATCGTGGAAACTTTGTTTGAGATGACACGTTAAAAACATGAAATCGAAGTATAATTTTCGTTGTTTTTTATGAAATAAGGTACAAAGTGGTAATCATGGTGAAATAAATAAATGACAGCGATCACAGTGATTGATCAATCAATGATTGCATATATAGCACTCACTCGTACAACGAGAATAGTATTGTTCGCATTATTTTCGTTCTTTATTTACAAAATATGGGCATGAAAGTGATGATCACGGTGATGTATAAGAGAACAATCACCGTGATTGAGGAATTTTCGCTCATGAAGCACTCACTCGAATAACAGCGGCTTAGCATTCAATATCATCGGATTTTTTCATTCTTTATCCAGTTCTTCTATTTAGCGCTTTTTATATATATGTATAGGATATAAATAAAGTACTCTGGGACCCTCAACGATTCGGAAAATTAACAAAATGCTGTTTCTTTTGATTATGTTTGGCAATAATACGTGCGATTTTTTTACAAGTCTCTGCAATAGCGAAACAGTTTTTGTGCATATTTTAGCCAAACCGAAATAAAATTATTTAAAGTAGTAAATAGTAGCTATTCAATATTAACGTACTTACTACCATTAACCAATTTTTTATTTTTAACTGTTTATAGCGGACAGTACAAAGCAGGTAACGGAAATTAAAAAGGAAAATTTTTTAGAACACAGTTTTTGAATTACATACTTGCTTTAATAAATTTTTAATTCACTTATCGCACTTTCTGTAAAATAAAACGAAAAATAAATCATGGTTATGTACAAGTGCAGTGTCAAACCATAGACTTTTGGAACTAAAGTAGAGTTGTACTAATAAAACAACAATAACTTACCAGTATTTTTCCAATATTTTTCTCTGTCGCGGATACTTATGCAATAATAAACTCACCTAACGAAATCAATCAAAAATGGTAAAATGATTTTTTTTTTAATTTTTGCTATACGTCACTAAATTTTTTAGGAATTCGTTTTATTTTATTAAGATATTTTTTCATAACAGATATTTTTATAGACTAAGTTATCAATAATAATTGCTTTTGTCAATAATTTTGGTGAATGGTGCTATTTTTTATTTTAATAAGCAGTTGGAAAAAATTAACATATAAAATTACTCTTTGTGTCCATTATGTATTACTTTTGTGTAAAATTGAGACTAAAATTTATTGAAACTGGTTTTACTTACATACAAATACAAGTGAGAAAGTTCTAAATAACTTAAACTGAAAGTGTTTATTCGAGTCATTTGTCTAAGAGCTCTAAACAAGTTTGTTCCGTGATTTTATTCAATGTGCCGCGCCGGTTGACAGTAACTTCATACAATTTGAAAGAAGCTGTGAATTTCTTGTTTGGTAGATCGAATCAAAGTTATCAACTTATTCATTACAGTGTTTAGGACTTTTTGGGAAATATGTGAGCATTGTTAAATCCGCTGTGTTTATTTTTTGATATTCCTGTAAAAACCCGTATCACACTGGTTGTACCAACATTTACAGAATATAGAATTTTTTAATACGCACGAAAATATATTATCTAGTAAGTTTGTCCATCATGATTACAAAAGGATTAAAACTTGATAAAATTACTTCAAAACTATAACTTGCTTGTTTGAAAGCTTTAATAAATCTTGCGAAAATCATTGTGTGTTGACGACTGCTGTTATTGATCAGTTTCAATGTGCTCTAATCCAAATAAATCATGACAAAATTTACCTAATCTAGCCCCGGACGTTTCCGTTGTAAGGACGTTTCCAAACTGGTAGTTTTATCTTATCTGATAAGTTTAATGTTGAAGATATTAGCTGTAAATGCATTTTAGCAATCAATGAAGCTGATCGTAATTTCGTTTAAGATTAATATACCAGCGTTTTTAACGTGGATAGTTTGGTATAACCTAGTACATTAATCAAGGAATTTATAAACAATACCAAGAAGAAAGGAAATCGCTCTGATATATCCAACGGCAGTGGAATTTCAGTTATATCATCAATTCCAAAACTTTTTGAATTAATTTTGACAAAGCACCTTTCATTGCATTCAAAAGAGGTTATCTCATGTTTTCAGTACGGTCTCACCACCGGTAAATCTACAACTACCAATCTTTTGCAATTTATCAAATTCACTGTTGAATCGCTATGACCGCTCTATTGTAATTAACCTATGTGGTAACAAGTTCGTAATCTTCCATCGTAAGAAATTCGGTGTCAAAGTATTTTTATTGATACTTTAGTTACGAGGTCCCGGATTAGATTCCCGGTGAGTGATAAAAGAATAACGGCTGTTTACTATAGGATCAATGAATTAATCATTCATTATCCGTTAACAAAATGATAACGAAACTCCACCAAGAAGCGGCCAAATCCCTCAATGGCAGTAGTGCTTCTCAAACTATAAGCCGTTTAGTTGTTATCGGGGAGCCTTGAAACCCCGCCTTAATATCTATTTTGAACAGCAGAACTTCCTCGTAAACAAATTTCTGAATCTACCTATTATCAATGGCTGCTACAATTTTCTGTGCTGTTAATGGTTTTTGTAAAAATAAAAATAAAAAATTAAAAATAAATCACGAGGATTTATTTTTAATTTTTTATTTTTTTTTTAAATTCTTGGAAATTTAGAAACTAAAGTAAAGCTATGAAAGATTCTTTAGATCTATGAAAATTTGCGTAATTATGGATATTAAAAAGGTAGGTATTTACTATGTAATTCTAAAAAGTTACTCGTACTTTAATTTTATTTGAGATTTCAAATGGCAGCTTGGTTAAATTGTATATCAGGTTAGTGTTGAGAACTCAAAATTGAAAATCCTAATTTTCTAAAAATTAAGAACCAAAGTTTGTGCGATAACTTACTAATACAAACAATGAAATAAATGAGATTTCAATTCTGAGAAATTATGTGTTCACTTAGAATTTATAAGGGAAAGAGGAATATTCTTTACTGTTTTTCTAGCAAAGTCAATTTTTCGGTTGATTAAGGATACTACAATTAAAAATGATCGAAAACCGGTAATTTAAAAGTTCAGTAATTTTCGGTTCCCTAGTTCTTTGGGACCAAAAACTGATCTAATTAAAAAACCTGAACTACTATCATCTACTGAGGTATCATTTTCTATACAATGGATGGTTCCGTTTTTTTTTTTTTTTTTAAGAACTCTTCATAAATAAAATTTCAACAAATTTTCAATATAAAATTGCTAAGCGACCTAAAACTTTTAAATTAGTCGATTACATTGAAAATTGGTAATTGAGAAAATTTTAAAAAACTTTTTTTTTTAAAAATTCAATTTTATAATAATAAAAATTTAAACCCAGTTAAGTAATTTTTTATGAAATTTTAAATTTAAAACACAGATTCTCAAATTTCCCTATTTTCCAGCAATAATCGAAAGAAAATAAGGGAAATTAAATTAAAAAACATTCTACAACAACAACAATGTGTATTAAAAAGAGAAAATTCAGTTTAATGACGTCATAATATGTCCACATTTAAACCAATGGTAAGAAAAAGGACAACACGTCTCCGCTCAACAATCAAAATCAAATAAATCAGAAAGAGCCACATAGAAAAAAATTAAACCAATATGTACAATGAATGCGAAAAAAACAAAAAATCAAAACAATCTAGCATGCTTTGCAAATTTAAAATAACTATAGAAACATATTCGAATTCAAATTTGAATGGAGGCAATGAAAGAGATGATTATTGTATTGTTTATAAATTTCGAGTTATGTTGATGACGTATATTACAAAAATAACGATTTTCACTAAGAAATAAACACTTTCAAGACTCGATTTTTCAATCAAATAACATTACATGTTTCAGAACATTTAGTCCACAGAGACGGTTATTTGCACTGAAATGATGAGTTGAGTAATTTTTCATTTGTTTTTTTTTTGGAAAAGCAGCTCACGTAAATTCACTAGTCACCCGAAAAATCCACTGCCAATTCTCCTGTAGCTTTAGCCGGCAAACTTGCTGCTTCGGGAAGTATGATTAGTGAATCTGTTAATGCTCGTCTTGAAATTTTAATTACAACATTTTAAGCTAGCGTTAAGGAAAATACCAAACTTTTCATAGTAAAACAAACATAAGGAAAATCACTTTTTTCCTAAGACAAAAACTTTTAAATGAAAACGTTATAAATGCTTAATTATGATTTCTGAAATATGTATTTTCATAAATGTTTAAATTTCAACATATATATTCAACATAAATGTCGTTGAAGTAAATCGTTTTCATTTTCTTGTAATAGTGTATGTAATTGATTTCAAATTGAAATAAAAGCTTACTACAAATCGTGTGATTATTAAGTCAATATACATAGATGGCAGTGATGGCAGTAAAATCGTATCAAAAATTAACACCTGGGAAAATTTCAAGTTCAACAATTGTAGGAAAAGCAAAACAAATTCACAAAATATTAAGAACGTGTGGCAATTTGGTGATTAAATAATTTTTTTCCGTATTTTTCTGTAAACATCTTAGACATCTGACGTACACTAGTAAAACTAAGGATAAATTTAGCAAGTAGGTACTATTTTACTTCGTCACAGCCAACTTTGATGTATTTTTCAAAATGAAAGTTCGAAAAATATATTTTAGATCATTAAGTTTTAAAATTTCTGCAATGAATATTTACTTAATACTAACATAGCCTTCTTGTATATTGTTAATAAAGAAAACTTTTATATATACATTTTATAATAATTTTGCTTTTTTCATTGAAAAACCTAAAGCTAAAAAACACCCTTATTACTACGGATTCCTATGGAAATCAGTGAAAAGTTATGGCTCTGTATTCCGGAAGGCTCTGATAATACTGGGAGAAAATTGATGGTGGTTTGGTTTTCATTAAATGATGTTTATTTCCTGAAGATATTCATGAAAATGTTGCATGAAAAACGACCTCTTTGGCCAATGTAGAATTTCTTGTAGTTCTCAGAAGTTAATTTGTATTTCGGTTAAATTTTGAAGGAAGAACAAATTTTTTAGCTTATTACAGACAAATTAATTATAAAACTACATTGACAAGTAATATTTCAAACTATTGGTCTAATAGGAATTAGGTAATTAGGTAATACTAATTACAAAACAGGTTTTTATCATTAAGTTAAATAATTTTAAGAAAATTGTTTTTTTAACAAATCTATATAAATCATCCTGTAATACAATATTTAGAAAAGAAAATTTAATTTTCTTTTAAAACTATTTTATTACCCAATTTCTATGATTATATGACCAAGAGGTCGAACTATTAGTCTAAAGACAGTCATATTAAAGTACCATCTTAAAATTTTTGACGGATATGTGATTAATGCTGTACCACTGACAGACTAGGGATTAGCTAAGCGTGATTAGTGAATTTTTCGCGATTAGCTCAAGTGTGTCAAGTTCAAGATTAGCTAAACGCATTTTATTTCGAGATTAGTGAAAAAACGCGATTAGTGAACTAATCTCTCAATATTTTGAAGTTTATCTCTTTTTAATGAGTTTAGTGAGAGTGCAAGTGGCGCCATTATATGTAAATGTTAAAATAAAATTGTAAATACAAGTTGCGCTATTTTAATATAGATGGAAATACTATCAATATTTTTAAAACTACAAAAATTTGTGGTAGGTATAAATATAAAAGATTGAAAATTTTAATTAATAATTAAAATATTTAAATTAAAATTTATTTTTTAATTTCTGTTGTTTTTATTTTGATTTAATTTATTGAACAAATTCAAAAACATCAACTCAAACAAGAGTGATGATGATGATATTTGTATTAATACCGTTACCATAAACCCGTGGCGCTACTACTAAACCTTAGTATATCAATGCAATTAGATTAGTGGTAGATTAGCTAAACGGGTTTAGCTAATCGCGCTTAGCTAATCCCTACTTAGTCTGTCACTGTCAGTGAACTTAATCGACTAAACTAACTAAACTAACACAAAATTGAAGCTTCTGCTATTGCCCCATAGGCGGCAACCGAAAAGTAAATTTACGAGCTTGTTTTTCAATGACTTCTCATGTATCGTGAATTACTTTTGTAAATTTCTGTTTATTTTTTTTGAATTACCATTTTATTTAAAATACCTTAAAATTGCATTGGTGAATGATAAATGCGAAATTATCAATTATTAAACAAACAAATGTAAAGGTTTATGTGTTTTTGTTGTAGCTTTTCAAACATTTTTAACATTTATTTTAGATTAGTTTAGTTCCTTTTGAAGCACAGTAAATGACTATTATACTAGTGCCATCATCATATAAATTATACTAACTATAGTATTTTAGTTTAGTTAGGTAGTTTAGTCGATTGAGGCACACAGCATTAGTTCAGTTTTGACAGCCATAAACACCAAACAACACGGAGTGC
Source organism: Tipula helvola (assembly GCA_963556165.1). Classification (NCBI taxonomy): domain Eukaryota; kingdom Metazoa; phylum Arthropoda; class Insecta; order Diptera; family Tipulidae; genus Tipula; species Tipula helvola. Next base: position 201,382,091 of record OY744483.1, read on the forward strand.
ATCTCTGGAAAAATGTGAATTTCGTGTGTTGATTAAATATTACATTTGCGCGGCAAAAACGCCTGTGAAATTACACCAAAATCGATAAATATTTTCCTGGTACTGATTAATATACCGCATAAATATTTTCCGGGCAAAGAATGATTTATATCAAGTAAGTGTATTAAGCTAAAGTGGGCTAGCTTAAAAAAAATCGAAATTTTGTACAGTCTTGTAATAATTAATTTTTCTATAACTAGCTAAAAAAATCTACTTAAATATTAATTTGTTTAAACCAGTAATGGTTCATTGTTTTGTTGTAGTTTTAACTGTTGTTGTAATTTGTGATTGGTTTTGTATGCCATGTTATAACCATGCCTGTTTAATAGTCTCGTCAAAGTTCGTTGGTGTATTTTATTTTTAATTTTGGATTGAAGCGATTTATCAAATTTCAATTGATTATTTGTTTAGCTCAAAGATGATTACATTACTAGCAGACACTAGACATTAACAACATTTTCAAATTAATATTATTTTATTAAAAATCAGCGAACTATGAAACGTGAATTTTGATCCGTTATTATTCCAAGCTTTCGAGTGATATTTCCGATCATCCAGAACCTTAAAAATTATATTTTTCACTCGAAATAGGTTTTTCAATGATGGCTCACTATTATCAATGGACTGGCACTACTACATCTGACGGACACTTTTATACCCACTCGGAGCTACAAATGAACTCGATTGCGAAGAAAACAGCCCTAAAAAATGTTATTATCGCTTAATTAAAATGAAATCGTATCGAAGCCGGTTGTTTGTTTAAAAGTTATGAAAAAAGTTTATTTTCACACAAATATTCTTTTTAGAAAAAGTAAATAAAAAAAACTTGAAACAAACAAAATATTACTGGAATAGACTAGTCGTTGGTGTTGTAATGCATTTAAAAAAAGAAAAAATCATCTAAACAAGCGCTTGATGGCGTAATTTTTTTTTTGTTGCTTGTCGCACCCCGGCAAACTTTAATTTTAAAAATACGATTACTCATCAGTCATGTGGGTGCACATAAGTTTCACAGTTGTTTATTTAAAGTAATTATGCAGCATGTCAGATTTATGTCAGACCCACTGCAGTTATGTTTTATTAATAATATTTCATTGAACCAGCCTGGACAACAACATTAAATTGAAGGTTTTAGATCGCACCCTTTACCATTATGATTTTTGTTTTTTTTTAAATATAGAATGCTCGTTGTACGTAAAATATATTTATTTTAATAGTCATTAGTCAATCACAGACGACAGACCGGTATCGTGGAAACAGCATATTCAAAGGGCAAGAAATAACTAAAAAAAAAGTAAATTTTATGTGTTTAAATAAATAATTTTCAGTTATAATAATAAATGTAAATAAATAACACATCAGAATAAATGTTATGATTTCTAATTATTAAAAATCAAATTTTTGAAATAAAAGTGTTTTATGTTTGTTGTGAGGCGCACAGTCTCACATTAACAGTATGATTCTATTGTATTATACAGTAAAATGAAAAAATAGTGATACAGAATGTGAAGGTGAACGGTTTTTTTATATTTAAAAAGTTTAGTTTGGTTTTCAGTTGATTCGTGCCAGTAATCTTGCGCTAAAGCACTTAAAAATGTCTTTATGATCAGTGAGTACTCAGTACACCACGATGTCAACTTGAACTATTTATTTTAAATGAGTTAAATTAAAAAGTGTTTTAAAATTATTCAAGTGTGAAATTATTTAAATCATAAATTTAAAGTACGTAATTGAAATACATACAATTAAACAAGTTTTATTGTTATTAGAAATTCAATTAGTGTTATAGTGCATATTTTGATCTGATTTCAATCAATTTTTCTTGTGATGAATTCGTCTCAGACATGTACAACTATGCCGTCTCAGACATGTACAACTAAATACAGCCAGAACTAAAGTAATCTAATTTGTAGAGTAGTAGGAGAGCAAGATTCATTTGATTTATAGATTATGTTCGCATACACCCAAAAAAAAAAGTTTTATTATTAAGCAGATTCAATGCTAAATTTAAAAGGATTTCTCTATGGAAATTTGCCAAAATGAAGAATTGTTAAATGTATAGTTCTAATCCTTTTAAAACAAAAGTTTTTGATAAAATCAAAATTAAAAGGTGACTATTTTAAAGTAATATGTATCATTTATATTTAAAATAGAAGCCGAATTAAATTTACCTATAAAATTAAATGAAAATCACTTTAAATTAAGAACGAATTTTTAAAACTGAAATTTTTTGCAGTTAAAAATAAAATTAAAAGTACAATTTTCTTTTCAAAGTTAAGAGACATCTCTTCAAATAACATGTAAATTCAAAAAGGTTAATTCTTACAATAATATTTTTCGCACTTCTCACGAAAATGTTATCATTTTCTTTTGACAAAAGAATTTTGATCCTAATTGAACTTGTAAATTTGATAAAGGTCTTTTTGTTTCTTAGTTAAAAGGGCGAATTGTTAAAATGTTGGCGAATAGTATAATTTCGAAACAAAAATAATAATAAAAATAAAATACAGAAAAATAATTTAAATTACATATTTTATTTCAGTTTTATTTCATATAAATTGTAGTTTATTTTGAATACGGTTCTTTTATAAAAAATAAATTAAAACTAGCCAGAAACTTTCAAGTTTTCAGAAAATTCATTATAATTTTAAGAATAACGATTATAATAATATAATTCAAAATATAAAAATATTAAAAATACGGCTTCAATCTTATTACAGTCAAACCATTATTTATAAAGTATTTATGAATTGGCGGTCCATCAATTTGTTCAGGTTTTATAAGTTCATACATACATGTTTCCTCAATAACATAAGATAAGAAGTGATTGTTATAAGAAATAATATTCCATTTTTTACCAACAAAGAAAAAAATTTCCTCTGACTTTATTATGTCTTGTATTTCGAAAACTCGGGGGATTTCTGTTCCAGCAAAAGTGCTGGTGATGATATAAAATTTTTCAAAAAGATTACCTTTGTATATAAACTTTCTCACCACACTTACAGAATTAGAATTAAAATTGTTTAAAATCAGTTTGTTAAAATAAGGTTCTGTTTTAAAATGTTTGTCAGGGTCTATTTCAAACGAAATTTGTGGTTGAAAAAAAGATTCGGAATGAAGCAAATATGCAAATTTTAAGGCATATTTTTTAGCTAAAGTCAATGGGATGTTAACTCTTGATGCTATATTATGTGCGTAATCCTTGTGGAAACGGTGCATAGATTCAAAACGAAAGGACCACATATGTTTAATTGGGCCACATTTTTCAATTACATTTACATAATGAAGCATAAAATGAAATTTCGGTTTTAGATCATCTTGAAATAAATGACAATAAAGCTCATTGTGTTTTTCAATTAACTGACGAAGTGTCGTTAAATCATTTACGTGAAAATTACTTTTCAAAACCAAATCTATAATTTTTACTAGTGTGAGTAAAAATAGATATACTTCGTCTTGTTCCGGTATTAAATCACCAATCATAAGGACTATAAAATGAACAAAGGTTTTCATTTCGCTGGCACTCATTTTAAAATTTGAAGTTTGAATATGATGTTTTTGAATAGGAGGACTTAAATTACCAATTTCAGTTTTACCATACTGAAACATTTGCTTTCTATAATTGAATGAATCAAGGCTTATAAGTTTATCTTCATAGATAAAACGATTTAATATTTTAGCTAAATCGTAATGACAAACACCAACTAAAAAGGTCGTGCATAATATCACAACAAAAATTTTCGGTTACATGAAAAGAATCTATTGAGTTAAAAATAGAATTTTCTTTAATCCCTGTCAATTTATAATCGTTTATAACAAGGTCATCTTGATAGTTACTTCTATTTCTAAGGGAACCCGAAAATTCCAAATAATCAGATTTTGTTTGAGTCTTACTCCTTTTACATAAACGGCAGTAATAATTGCTACTAAAAGATGAAACGTATCCTAAAATGGAATTTAGACCTAGGTTGTCGCCAAGAACTTGCCCTAGCACAAAATGTAATCTTACATTTTTGGAAGAAGTTTTAATTTCCAATCCAACATGTTCTAACTCTTTAAGCACTGTTACAAGTTTATTTAGAACGGTTCTATTTCCATATTCGCTTCTATCTTTTGCTTTGATAAAGCTAGCTACGAATATATTACTTAATTTGGAAGAGTTGAAATTCCGGAATTACCGGAAATGTGTAATAAATTCCGCAGATTGACTGGTTTCCCGCATGTGAACTCAATGGATTATTGATTTCGAAATCGTCCGAATATAAAAAGTATGGAATAAATATTTTATCGGGAAATTTTTCTTTCTTTGACTGCCATAAGCTACCATTAATAAAATTTTTTAGATTATTTTGATTTTCTAGTTGGGAAATGTTTTGAAGAGTTTCTTCCAGTACATTACCGCTTTCAAAATACTTTTGAAATTGTATATTTAGCAAACACCCCTCCGTATTGACCGATTTTATGTTAGGATTCCCATTGCTAATTATTTCAGCTATTTCATTATTTATAATAAAAGATTCCGGAGGACGGAATATTTCTAAATTCTCTAAATGTTTCAGAAATAAATAATCGGTTTTTATCAATTTAAAAGGGTTTTGATTTTCTGTTAAAAAATTTTCAATTCGTGTACGGTTTTCTACATTTTCAACCTCAGGTACAATAACCTTGGAAATCAATTCTGAAAATGGTTGCCAGAAATTTTCTAAAATATCACTTTGAATGTCAAATACATTTTTTCTGTTAATATTAGGATGATTGTGCATTTTTAATGCAAAAGCAATGACCGAGTTTTGTAAAGTTTTATTCATTTCATTCAAGTTTATAAACGATGAAATTGAATTGGTGGAATTTGAATTATCCAAAGTTACAACTGAAGATTCGCAACTATTAATTGTTAGTAAAGAAGAACGAGTTTCAGTTTCGCATTGTTTTTGTTGGATTGGTAAACGAGTTTGTTGATTTTCGATTTCTTTTTCGTGTTTTATTAAATGCTTTTTGAAATTATAAATATTATGAAAATTTTGCCGACACTGAAGATGTCTGCACGTAAATCTAAAGATTGAAGGAACGCCATGGTTTGACTGTAAATGTTTTATAAGTATATTAGCAGTGATAAAGTTCTTATCACATAAAAAACAAGCTAAAGTTAATTTCATTGCGTCTTAATAATTACTGTAGATTTTCAATTTGATTTATGAGATTTGTTACGGATGAATTAATTATTTCTGGTGGTATTTTGAAAAAATACTGTTGCATGAATGCCCATACTAGCTTGCTATCTCGGAATATTTTAGATTGAAAACAAAACATAATTTAATGGTTATATCTAAAGCTCTAATAAAAGTAGGTACGGAGTATTTTACCCCATCGAAATATATATATAAAACTGCTCTAATTTGTCTATTGATGGACCAACAGCAATAATTTTTGGTTGCATTTTCAGGTTGCGTTTGATACACTCACTTTTTAGGTTGTCGATACACAATTGTAGATTGTTGATGCACAATACATGTACCAAAAAATCTTCTTCAGCATCCGAAACAGTTGGTTTATTTTTCTTGCTAATCCTCGGTGGTTGCAACAATGAGTTTAATAATAATGCTGCAATGCAACATTTAGAACCTTAAATGAAACAAATTAAAATTAATTTTTTAAATGGATTATGTTCCTTATCATTACTTATATTTTGAAAACTAACTTACTTTCGTTTTCACAACTTTTATAAGATTCATATAATTTTGAATTCAATTTTTCTTTGTTACTTTCATAAAATTTTTCTATTTTTAGTGAAAAATCATGGTAATTCCGAATTAAAAGATTTCCTTTCTCCTTGTACATAAATTCAAAATCGATGTCAATCTATGTAATACAAACAACAACAAAAAAATTGTTGTAATTATTAATGCCATTGATAGCAGCCGTATTTCTTGACAAAGTGGTCCTGATCAAATCAAAATTTTATTGAAAGCAACACCATTAATTGAACTATTTTTTTGAAACAAAATTTTGATTTGATCAGATCAAATTTCGTGAAATGCAGCTTCTATCAGAAATTAATATTTCTTACTAAATGATAGCCTTCGCTACTATTATACAGTGGCCACTCTTTTAAGATTGCTTCTAAAGAAACTGTATTTTTTATTTGGTTGCATCTATATTTGGCTGATTTTGTCCACCTAGACAAAATTTCGCTCCACGGCTCGAAATTATTTTGCAGCCAAAATTTAATTTCCTCCAAATTGTCTAACAATTCTACAAAATAGATATTAAAATTCAAAAATCAATTTTAGCAATAGGAATAAAATATTTACCAGAATTTATGTTGATTTCAAAACATGGTGAATCTGGAGGAGGTTCAGCATTATTCGAAAGTGCTTCTCTGGACATCCTTCTTAAACGAAATATCCTATTTTGATACATATCGTACAACTTTCCAGAAGGATTTTTTTTGGGCTTCTGCCTTGGAATATAATACGTTTCCTGAAATTATGGTAATTGGTTTGGTCGATTAACCGATAATAACATAATAATATTTATTGAAACTATAATTTGAGACAATTTAAAAGTTATTTACCGATTTTTCTGTTAGAAATAGCTTAACTATTTCTGCGGCAAATGTTGACATATCTCTTAACAACATTTTATGTTGATTTGAAATAAAATATTCGGTTATCGCATGGCAAATGTCTTTCTGGTGAGGATTATTTAATCTTTTAAATTTGGTATAGAACTGAACCACTTCTTTGCCACGCCAAGTATCATTTAAAATGTTTCGTAGATCTGGAAATGTATTAACTGAATGGCTGGGTGAAGATCTGGCTGTGGTTTCAACCCATTTAAGAATAAATGAGTCGGATGATTGCTTATCTAACGTAGTTGTTGCACTATTACATAAAAATGAACTATTCGTCATCGGAATTCCCTGTAAAATATTGTGTAATTAATAAAAATAATGATTGATAATAATAATATAGACATTGCTAGCGGGCTAGTTCTATTGAAAATTGAATAATACACTTTTTCTGTTCCATGTACCATTATAAAATTAAAAAGAAAGTGACAAAACCAAAATTGTATTTTAATATATACAACTTTATAAACACGAATAAACAATAAAAATGTTAAGTTTAAATAAAATTTGCTTTAATCAATTAATCAGGATAACAAAAAATTCCGATTAATTGATATTCGAAATTGGCCAAATCGATTAATCGACTATGCCGATGTAATCTCATTTTTAATTTTTCATAATTTGAAAAGCGCATGTATACAAAAAAAAATAAGGTTATGTTGCAATAAATGTACTTACGATTTCTTTACGCCATTCCTCTAGGCCAGCTCTAAAGAGAACTTTTGCTCCGTATTTATCTAAATCAGGAAACACTTGTTCTATATCAGATGGCACAAACTTTTTTAAAACGTTTATATTTATTTTTAACCCTCAGGATACTGACTGGGTTACTGTAACCCAGACAGATTTTGAAAGTCGCGCCATTTGAAAGGAAGTGAAAGGTGGGGGTCCGGAGTGGGGGGTAAAAAATCTTTGTGGTAGTGTCTGTGTAAGCCGTGAGTGGCAGCCTCAGTCTGCGCTTGGTGCTCGAGTAGTACGAGTTAGAAAGTTGACCTCGGGTATTTCTCACCCAGTCAGTACTAAACGTTACAAAATCCGTATTTTCGGTAGATAGAAAAAATTTTTTTTTTTTGGAGTTTTGGCTGGAGTAAAGTGTTTTTGTTTGTAAAATTTACTATTTTTTATATTTTTATTATTAATTAAATATTTATTATTGTGTATCTTACCCTCAAAATTATGCTCTATGCCTATGTACAGTAGAATTCGCTTATAATGAACGGTCATAGGACAAATAATTTTGTTCATTATAAACGTGTGTTCATTTTAACCAAAAATTTGGTGATAATGAACGGCGTTCATTATAATCAAATGTTTGGTTTTAAAAAACGGTGTTCATTATAACCAAATGTTTGTTAAATTCTTTTATCCTTTACAATTTAAATCAAAATAACACTCAAATGAAAAGAATTCATTATGGAATGGAACTTGCGATGCAACTTGTTAAACCTGCGCTAGCTGCTAGACTAGCGCTCCGGGTTCTCTTCACCGCAAAACATTTTACAAGTGCCTCAAATGTAATAAGGCTATGTGCAGAGACCATGTAGCCAAAATATGCTGCGAATGTGGAAATGCAGTCTGATTTTGTTTTTTTTTATCTTTTGAACAATAAAACTTTCATTCAACAATCAATTTTGTTATTTATTTATATTACAGTTGTGCCTTGTTACGATAAATCAATCATGGAACGTTTTATCGCTATCCTAAAAAACGGGTGACTTCAAAGTTTAAAAAAAATATAGTTTTTGGAATGGATCAAAAAACTGATTCAGCCATTTTAAAGAACAACTTTTTAGCTTTAAAATGCAACAAGAAAAATTTCGATATCTTTTTTTTTTTTCACAAAGTTATGCAATTTAAAAAAAAAAGTGATTTTTCACAAAAAAAAATTTCAAAATGTTTAAACTTTTGAATGTATCTTTGTTTAAACAAATTATTCGATAAATCTATTAGCACCCTCGTATTTGTGACAAAATGGACTATCGATTTAAAAAAAACATTTCAATTGGCCAACTACAGCCCAAGATACAGCCAATCAAAGTTGCCGGGTTAGGCTAACCCATGTCAGTACTGAACGTGACTTTTTTATAGTCGGTACCCTGAGGGTTAAATTCCATAAATAGTCAGAAATGTCGCTTGCAACACCCCAACTGTTTAACAAGACTTTAAACTTTATTTCCGACTCTTCAAGTTGATCACAATCTAAAACTGTGAAATCATTTGCACTTTCAATTTCAATATTGTCACTGATTACAAATTTTACACTTTGTATTTCATTACTCATATTAAATATTGTATTATTTTTTCTCTTAAAAATCAAACCGATAAGCACTCATCAAAACTTCAACACTTAATACGAAAATCAAGAAAAAAGGAATAAATTTTAGTTTAACCCTTTACGGGAATTGTTTTTAAAGATTGGATCCACAAATAATCTACATCGATTTATTAAAGTCAACTGTTTTATTAAAAATTATTTTTAGTAATTATTTTAACAGTCTTACGTAAAATTGAAATTATTGCACACTATAGTATATACATAAATATTATTAAATTCTAGTTTTGTTAAATAAAAAATTTTGCAAATTTATTCGAATTTATAGGGTTAAATTGTATAAAAACAGAAATGAAACAATTCCGTTATTTTTCTGTTTTCTTTTTTATGTACATACATATTTTGTTTGTTTGTTCATTTATTTAAAAGGTTTATATTTTAAATTAAAAAGAAATCTTTTACATTTAAAACTGCAGAATTTAAGAAAAAAACTAAAAGGAAAACGTTTTAATTTTGATTGAATACATTTTATTATGAATAATTTTGATTATTAGAAAATCAAAAGGAATATTATTTTTATTCTGAAAGGTACATAATTTAATACATCATTTTAAAATGAAAGAAATCATTTTAGTTTTAGACTTTTCCTTTTAATCAAATAGAAAATCCTTTTAAATAGTTTATTTTATATTTAAAAGGTATTTTTTTTTAATTTTAAATGTTATATTTTTCTGGGTGTAGTACTCTGCTTTATAACACTACCTACATGCCTTGACTTTACAGAAAATTTTTGTCTTTCATATTATTTTTTTTTGTTTAAATAATCACTTAAAAATAATTCATTTACAACAAATTGAATTTATTCATATGAACAGAGACGCAAATGCTTATCGCACACGGGTAGCTGAATTTATAGAATGGCCAAAACCCATAACAGTTATATTAATCTTCAGTACTCATATGAAATGTTCAATAGCATACGCATAATTATTCATCAATATTCATATTCAGTTAAAATATTGGTAAAAACGGTTTTTTGGAGGTTCCTTTATGTATAGCGAATTAATTTTGATTTTCAAATTTGTGGCGATTACAAGTAGAAATATTTATGAGACTATATTCGCAGCTAAATTTCCACTCCATTCTGCGAATACTCTTGGTCTTGTAAAAAATTCGCACTTTTCTTAACCAACCAGGAATTTAGTTCGACGCTTGTATTCGCCTATCGGTTCAATCAGGTGTTTTCTCCGGGCGTTCTTTTATTATCAGTGGACGAAATACTAGAAGAATATTCCAGTTTTAAGATCAGTATTAATTAAGAATAGCATTAAAATATTTTTCTTAAGATTATTTTATAATTTACAATATTGTTTCCTAAAAACAATAATAGATTTTAATTAAAAATCATCATCTTTCAAATTTCAAAACCGCCCACTGCCGGCAACATGCAGCACCGGCTTCAGACCATTGAGCGCCCTGCACGAAAATTGTTGGAGCGCCGCTGTTATTTCTTTTTTTAATTGATAAAGAGATGAATTATGAAATTGGGAGTTTGGTAACAAAATAAGGAATCAAATTTAGGGCAAGTTGAAATTCGACATTTTATTGGTCTATGTAGTATTAAAACTGTATGGATAGGCTAAAAAGAGGGAGTACCTAATGTAAGGATGTTAAAGTAGGGAATTGGTTAGAAGAGGTTAGGCAAATTTGAGATTAATAGTAGACACTACAATTTTATTTTGTAGCTTTTAGTTAATAACTGAGAGATAATTGCTTATATCAGATGACTGATGTCCAGAGTACAGTCAGCAATGATGGAAAAATACTTTAGATTGTGAGTACATAAAATTATTTGTTCAGTAACTTTCAGCCATCAATTCAATAATTTCGTTTACAATAATTTTTCCAAAATCATGAAAAGATAACTCGTTGTTTTAGGATTCGACGAACGTGTTCCTGTATTTCCGTTGTTCTTGATATATAACTTATCAGCAGAACCGCGGAATACCATATTATTTTGCGCAAGATATAGAGCGATACTCATCAATCTATTGAAAACACTGTCTTCTTTTGAATTATAAGTTGTTCCGCTCGACCGATTGTTGATCCTGATTTCAGTCTTGATTCCGTTTCTATCCTTGTTTGGGAATATATCATATGATTTGAACTATTTTCATGTGACTAATTCACTTTAGATAATATGGATTCAATTTTGTAACGAATATTTGCTAAATTCTATTTCGAATTCGTACTCTAATAATATCCGTTGTCGCACACATTCGTTATTAGCAAGTAAACGGAAGAAATGATTATTGGCGAAATGACGGTTGCTTGCATCTTGAAGGTATCGTGAACTTGCCTGGAACCTTAAACGATCAAGTAATCAGTAATTGTATTGTTAAGGGTTTTAGACCATCAAGGTGGATCTTAAAAATTTATTAAGTCTAAGTCTGCGGAATTATCAACATTTAATTGGTCGGATACACACAATCAACTGATCTGAAGGAACTTTTGACAAATTCCACAAACAACTATTAATACATACTACAGCCATACAATCCCAAGATTTTTGTTTTTAATTGCTTATGTGTCCTTGTGCAAAAACACAAGGACACATAAAAAATGTTTGAGTGTACCTGAGAAGAATGCAATACGCTGATAAAAAAATTTCGTATTTTATATTCAACATTTAGTAAGTTCCATTTCAGTGTAAAATATATTTGCACCTAAAATTTTGCGCCCCTAAAATGTTGCGCCCTGCGTAGCCGCGTACCTCGATTACACCTCCGGCCCTGGCAACATGTCGAGTAAAATAATCATCAGTTTCCTGAATGCAACCATTCATCGAAAATTTCTTGGCAATATGATGGATCGAATATTCGAATGTCATCTTTTCAATGGTGACATGTTTCGCTAACTAAAAGCGCACATTTTTTCTCTTTTTGGCGTGTTGGCGAACGGAAAATAACCGATTGATCCAATTGATTGGGGCAAAATTTCATAAAAGAATCGTCAATTCGTCATTATTGAAGGAGTGAAAAAATGATCAAAAGCAAAGGATTATTTTCCAATATAGAATTTTTGAGATATTTTTGTTTTAGACATATTTATAAACATAATACAGATTTAACGCAAAAATGAACACCTCAAACGAATAATAAGGAAACCCTCAATCCATTCCCTCTGAATGTGGGCTTTTAATGAATAAATATGTAGGTGGAAGAACGTATTCGCTGTTCGCGTTCATGCTGTTCGTTCGTAATTGTGTTATACGCCTAAGAGAATCATTTTGGAATTAAAAGAAACTTTTTCCTGAATGAATGAAACATTTTCCAAATTAAATCACACCTTTTTCAATTGAATAGAAGCTTTTTTCAAGTAGAATAAAACCTTTTACAAAAATGAAAATGATCAAATTGAATTTAATTTGGAAAATATTTCATACATTCTGGAAAAAATTCATTCTAATTCAAAATGTTTTAAAAGCATATGAACTGAGTAAACCCAAAGAAACTTAATCAAGAAAATTTCGAATAATCTGAAAAAACCTTCAAAATGTATTAAATTTACGTTCCAGTTGTATATCTTTAAGTCTGTAAGATCCTGCAACACAAAGTTAAACGCAAGATATTGCCATATAAATTCGATTAAATTCGAAAATCTCTAAAATGTCGAAAACAAAGGAAATTTAGAATAAATCATGACTGCCCCGAAAAAAATAGAATAATCTCGTAGATTTTCTAGGAACAATACATACATACATACACTCCTGGTCAAAATTAACGCATATTTTTTTTTGTAATAAGAATAACCCGCTGGTCAATTTCGGTGGAACTGGTATCAAATGATCCCAAATTTATATTTTTCTCAAAAGAGACACAAATGTGGCATTATAGAATTATAGCCGCTATTTTTCATTGCAAAATGTTAAAATGTGTAGAACTTTTTTTTTTTAATTTTCAAAAGCGGTTTATAAACATTAAGACTAGCTTTATTACAATTTAGTTTGATTAATTTAGAAGTATTTTCTCCTGTGCCCTTATTACAGCTTCCATCCTTCTGGGCACGCTAAGTAGAATGCTTTGTATCATTTGTTGCAAAATGAGATTCCACTCTTCATGCGCTGCAACTCTCAGTTCTGCTATCGAATCTGGTGCGGGATATCTAGCTCTAATACGACGATTTTGAATGTCCCATACGTGTTCGATCGGATTAAGATCCGAACTCATTCTTGGAGATATTGTCGTATCGTTGCAGCTTCGTGGACTGGAGCGCTATCATGCATTAACACAAAACTGTCATAACCTATATGAAGCCAACATATGGCAAAACGTGATCGCCAAGAATGTTCCGAACATACCAGTCTGCATTCATTCTCAACCCAATCTCCACCAGCTCCGAACGGCCCTCCCAACTGATTTCACCCCAAAACAATATTGAACCTGCATCAAAGCTAACAGTTTCATTTGCACGGTGCGTAGCGTTCTCCAACTCTGCTGTGTACAATATCACGTCCATCTGGTTTCCATAATTAGATTATGGTCTCATCTAAAAAGAGAACAGTGGCCCATTGATCAGTTCCCCAATTTGCATGAGTATGAGCAAATTCAAAACAGCTGGATTTGTGATGGGGAAGAAGCCGTGGAAGTTTTACGGGCCGTTTTAGAGTTAGGTTCACTTTTTTTAGTATTCGTCTAACTGTTCTGGCACTAATATTAATTCACTTGGCGCGCACTAAGTAACTTATTTTTGAGTTCAATACAAGTACGCTTTTGATCTCGTAACGAATTCATTTTTAAAAATCGGTTGTCATGCTCGGTTGTGCATCTTTTACGTCCTTGTTCGGGCTTTCTTTTATACTCTAAGGTCTCACGATATCGCTTAAGTATTCGTGAAACCGAAGACTGGTTCATTCCTAATTTTCGTGCGATTTGTACTAGTATAATCTTCCTGATACAATGTAACGACTCTAACCGCCTCCAGCTCATGAAAAGGTACCATAATACAATAGATTTTATGTTAGGTGTTTGCTTTAGAACACATTTACAAGAACTAGAGGTACTTCATTTACAAATAATTGATATGCAATGGAACAAAAGCAGATCGTTGCGTTGGATTTCAAACACAATGCACTCTTGATTAAGCATTTTTGAAAAATTTAATTGATTAACTTGCAGTAGGCTTTATTCAAGGTGGTTTCTGATAAAAATATAAATGTACTATCATTTGACACTAGTAGTATTAAAATTGACCAGCGGGTTTATTACACAAAAAATAATATGCGTTAATTTTGTCCACGAGTGTATCTAGCTCAAGCGAAAAGATTTTCTGTTGTGAGTTTTACCTTTATTAAAAAAGTCAATATGTTGACATTTTTAATAATCGATCACGGCTATTGCGATAATATCCAGTTTCGTCTTGACTCCGTCAGAGTATATTGACGGATTTTTGTGTTTTTTTAAATTGATTTCGTATACACTTTTGTACGTTATTTGATACACTTTTATGCACTTTCACTTATTATCCTTTTCCTACATTATTATACGTTTTTTCTGTACACTTTTAATTTTAAATTACAATGAGAAGCTATTTACAAAGAATGGCAGCTGTTAAGCCTATATAACTAATGCCACTAATGCCAGAATTGGTTCCTTTGAAATCAATTTAGAACTAAATTTTATTTCTAATAAAAATAACAGCAAAAAAACTTAAATCTTGTTTAAATATTTCGCCCATCTTAAGTTTGAAAATGTTTTAAATTCCGTTGGTAATAAAAGTGTAAAATCCTATTTAAAAAAAAAAATCACCTGATTTACGAAATATGTGAAAACAATAAAAAAAATCATCATAAATTATACCAGAAATATTCCGAGCCGAATAAAAAAAGTTTAATTCAAATTGATGCGAAGTTCGATTGGGCAAAATAAATCAATCAAATGTCAAGAAAAAAAGTTAAATCATTACGCGCGTTAAATTGGGCAGCATAAATCATTTGTTCTTTGATTTAAAAAAAGCAAAAAATAAATGTCGGTGTCAATTGTGACAATTTAAGAAGCCAAAAAATTTTGATTTTTATCACTCAGGAATTTTTACGAGTTTGTTTGGTCATTAATAAATAGTGTTATTAAAATAATTATTGTGACAAAATCTGTGTAATTTTATGAAAAACCAAATTAAAGATTTTGTGACATGGTTAATATAACCTCAATAAAACCAATACAACTATGATATTATTCTGCTTATGCGTTCGTTTGGGCATCAAAAATTTGATTTTTTTGAAGATCCCAATCGAACTCGAGATGAAAATATGCACCAATTCTAAAGTAACTGAAAAATGTTTAAGCTAAAGGTTCGTCGTTGAATCTTTAGATCAATGATTAGGAAATTGGCTTATCGAACCACAGTCCTCTAACTTAAAAACGTTTGTGAGAAATATTCGTTGGGTGACCCTTAGGGGTCACCAAAACGTTATATCTTAAGATGAGACTTAGAAGTTAACTTCGATAGTCCTACTGATGTTATTATTTTTGCCTCTGTTTTGTTGTGGACTATATCTAAATCAAAGACTTCAATTCTTTATTGCTGAGGGTAAATACTCATACATGTACAATTCATCATTACCGAATTATTTTCAGTGGCTCGTTTGTCAGGTAATTAATCGTTTGTCAAGTAATTAAGTAATTCTCTACTCTGCCCATTTAAATATTCAGTTCAACCCTGATTTACATGAACTATTTTAAATGAACATTTATTATGGCCTCAGTTATATAAATAAATTGATAAATAAAATAAAAACAAAGTACCGGATTTTTCTGCTACCCACCATTAAGGTAAAGTATATAATTCGATGATAAGCATGCGGAATAATTGAGAGAAATGTCTTATTCTATGAAACGAATTTTGACACTTAAGTATATTAACGTATCTCGTAAGTTCAACAAATACCTCCTAACATCATAATTTTTCTTTCACCAAATGACATCACGTAATAATTAAATGATATAAACAAGGGCAGCGATAAATCGTAAAACACGGTCAAATTATAACACTTGTCAAAAAATCTAAGATACATAAACTTTCACGCATTCAAAAATTGTATCTCTAAATTTAGAAAAAAATTCTTTCCAAATTATATAAAAATTCTCCATAAATTATCTAACTTCCGTAGTTTTCATGTTGTTAAATTTACTATTATAAAAATTGTTATTTATTTTAATGCGTGATCCTACATACTCGAAAGTCGTAACACATATGCGATTACCATAAATCTTTTATGTCAATATTTAAGTACCAAGCAATCATATTTGTGTAACCTTTTTGAAGAGTAGGAGAACTAATTTTCATATGTACAGAGTTCAGTAGGAGTCTTCTTAATGTATCAACTTGTTAGATTTATATTTTTATAGTTATAAAATTACTCGTACAGTATTTTTTGTGTACACGAACCGTTAATGCAATGGGTGTACTAAATTCTAGATAAATTGACTAATGTATATGAACAAAGATTATTTAATTAAGAAGATTAGCTAATCTAAATAATCTCCTTATAGACAAACCAAAAATACCAATTTATTATAATTAATTTAATTAGATTCTTTAACATTTCGAGTGATATCAACACTTAACAAATGGTGTTATCATCATTGCCATCGTCATCGTCTTATTATAAAAAAAAGAAAAAAATTATGTCATTGTGAAGAGGATGATGCGATGAATTTTAAAATGTAACAATTAACTACTATATACTGTATACATACATAATTTATGAGTATATACGTTTAATTAATTTCAGATAATTTGAATGAGCACTAAATACATGTCCCCCAAGGATTTTTCAAATTAATTATTCCCCGCAAAAAAACGGATGTTTATAATTAATTTGGACATGTTTTATATTATAGAAATATGGGCGTTGCTATATACTATCTATTATCGTCTGTTGTAGAATTTTTTTAGGGTTTTTATTTTTGTGTTTCTGTCAAGAAAATGTGAAACACGTAAAGCGACAGGTAGGTATATAGATAAGAAATCAATAAGTCCAGTGTGGCACGAAGAGAAACTTCAACAAAATACGTACCATTTTCATCAAATTTATATGAGACATATCACTGAGGTAATTTTTCAGCTAAATAAAATGTGACGAAAAGTATATTGATCTGCCCAAAATCGATATAATCGGTTAAAGTACAATTTTAATCCAATCACATATCGGAGCAAAACTTTTGATTGTATAATAAGATTTCAGAATTACGATTTTGTTGTATACATACTAGTTATACATTTAAGTTTACTTTTGTTTGGTTTGATTTTAATACTGTTGAACATCGAGTAAGTAGTTGAAAATCGCAACTCTGAAGCCTCATCTTACGACCATAAACGATTTGCGTAAAGACCGTTTTTTATGTACCGTCCATATTCCCTAGTTTGAAGCTACCCTACCTGTATAATG
This sequence comes from Tipula helvola, assembly GCA_963556165.1. Taxonomy (NCBI): domain Eukaryota; kingdom Metazoa; phylum Arthropoda; class Insecta; order Diptera; family Tipulidae; genus Tipula; species Tipula helvola. The sequence continues at coordinate 201,399,482 of OY744483.1, forward strand.
CCTATCAAGTTGCATAAAGAGATCTAAAAAAATAAAAAAAAATTATTATTTTGGGGGCAAATTAAAAAACTCCTTTAACCAGGGCCGAACTGGAAGTTCCCCGATAGGCCGGCTGGTAAAAGGCCAGTATGTTGTTAACTATTTTTACAAAATTAAATTATTAGTATGCGATTCGGAACAAATCTCAATTTTTTAAATTGGCTGTTTCCTCCGCTTGGTGCGTTTTACTCATACCCCAAACTGTCATCGCATTAAATTTCGGATTGTTATTTCCACACCTAAATCACTTAATCCGACATAAATAGTAATAAAAAAACACTCACTGGTTCTTAAAAAGTAAATTTCTTAGTCCGGATAAATTCTCCAATTGGAGAAATTATCCGAGTTAAGAGCCCTATTAAAAATCGGTGCTAAATATTTTTTTATTATAAATAGAATTCAAGATCTACCTTACCGTCCTTCTAAAAAGTTTAGTTAGCTTCAATTTAATCGGAATTAAAGATCTGTATAGATCTATAAAAAAATACAGAGTAGCTCCTATGATTGGTGTAAAAGATTGGACTGCAATTTTGCTATATTGAGTGGATTTTGAATTTCGTAACTAGAACAACATGACTTTTTTAATTTCGTTTTTACTTTTCAACGTAAGCATTGTAATACGAACAAATTTTGTTCCAGATTTTCACGTTTCTCGATGAATTAGGTTACCAGAACTTCAGGACAACGATTAAAATGTAGTGTCCGTCCTTCCAGTCACACATTTTTGTTATTTTTGTTTTCCCTCCCATTCGCACAATAGTTTTCGTTTCTATATTTTACAGACTGCCCTTTCTCAAATATGCGAAAATGATTGTATAACATGTAAATAGTTGGTTTGGAAACGTATTGGAAGTGTGAATTAATGTTAAGCTTTTTTTGGTAAAAATAAAGCTTTACCACTAAAAATAAAGCTTTAATCGCTAACTATACTACTTTGTTCCATCTTTCTGGTAATAGGTGGATTCCACGTCGAAAGAACGATACATCTTTAGATATCTATCCACCAGACTATCTACGAATCGACCCATCTTTTGGAATCCTCCTAAGATTCGAAGCGCTAGCTCGGACAAGCCATGAGTCATCGATTGCAGGAATGGCGGGTATAGCATGACGTCCCAATTAAACGCTTCTAACAATTCCTTCACCAGTTTCGCAACATGATGACCGTTTCTGCTTTAATGAACGGCTGAATTGCATCAATTGTTGATGGTATCGGTCCGCAGTGATGGTTTCATTGGGTTGGAACAGCTTAGAGTATTCTAAACCCAGCTGATCCCACCAAATACAGAGCATCAGCTTGGTCCCAGGAAAATTCAGCTTTGACGTCGATGTTGATGGTTTGCCTGGCCCGCATTATGAGTTTTTGCTCTACGGATTACCATAGAGTATATATTTTTCATTACCGGCCCCGATACGATACAAAAACATTCAACCAATCGAATTCCATTTTTTCTTATCAAAATTTGAATTACAAAAGGTTGATTTTATTTTGGGAAAGGTTGAATTTGATTTTCAAAAGGAAGAATATGATTTGTAAAAGGGGGAAATTGGTTCGTGAAAGGTTAAATTTGGTTCGAAAAGGTCGAATTCGCTTGGACAACTGTTGAATTTAGAGTTAAAACCTATAAATAATCCGTACCCTACTTTCTCTGTGTATATAAAGTCAAAAATCATAAAAGTCATTACAATGCTGATAGGTATAGAGGCAATGTGTTCGACTGTCGCGCGTCTGGTTACGACTTCGATTCTTATGAGGGGGAGGGGTGGTCCCTATTTTAATTTTTATATTTATTACATTCTCCTTTTTACTCATCAAAACCGTCCTTTTACATACCAAATTCATCAAAAGGTTAAAATTGAAGTGTAAAAGTTTGAATTTGGACTGCAAAACCAATTTATGTAGGTAACTGCAGCAGGAAACTTTTGAATTTAAGAATGAAACTACTGATACCGTTAGAACCGAATTTGTGTAAATTAGTGCTCATTGGAAAAAAAAACAACGAGTGAGTTCACGCTCAACTCGCAAAAAGATTTTTGTGAAAACATAAATATATATATAAGAAGAGGAGAAATTGTTAAGAGTTTGCAATTCAGTTTCGATCTGCGAGCATGTGAAAAATAAATCATCTTTCAGTACATCTCATCAGGCTATAGCGACTGAACTGCTAATTTATTACACTGATTTTTTCCTATATATAGGAATCAACCGTGCACTTGTAGTATTAGCGAATTTTTACATTCCCCTTTCTAAACTTTTAACAATTTCAATGTTATTGTATTTAACGCATACATGCGGTTACTATGTTCAAACTTTAAATTATTTTGGTATATTCCAAATTGATAAATATTTATAAGAAGAGGAGAAATTGTTAAGAGTTTGCAATTCAGTTTCGATCTGCGAGCATGTGAAAAATAAATCATCTTTCAGTACATCTCATCAGGCTATAGCGACTGAACTGCTAATTTATTACACTGATTTTTTCCTATATATAGGAATCAACCGTGCACTTGTAGTATTAGCGAATTTTTACATTCCCCTTTCTAAACTTTTAACAATTTCAATGTTATTGTATTTAACGCATACATGCGGTTACTATGTTCAAACTTTAAATTATTTTGGTATATTCCAAATTGATAAATATTTATAAGAAGAGGAGAAATTGTTAAGAGTTTGCAATTCAGTTTCGATCTGCGAGCATGTGAAAAATAAATCATCTTTCAGTACATCTCATCAGGCTATAGCGACTGAACTGCTAATTTATTACACTGATTTTTTCCTATATATAGGAATCAACCGTGCACTTGTAGTATTAGCGAATTTTTACATTCCCCTTTCTAAACTTTTAACAATTTCAATGTTATTGTATTTAACGCATACATGCGGTTACTATGTTCAAACTTTAAATTATTTTGGTATATTCCAAATTGATAAATATTTATAAGAAGAGGAGAAATTGTTAAGAGTTTGCAATTCAGTTTCGATCTGCGAGCATGTGAAAAATAAATCATCTTTCAGTACATCTCATCAGGCTATAGCGACTGAACTGCTAATTTATTACACTGATTTTTTCCTATATATAGGAATCAACCGTGCACTTGTAGTATTAGCGAATTTTTACATTCCCCTTTCTAAACTTTTAACAATTTCAATGTTATTGTATTTAACGCATACATGCGGTTACTATGTTCAAACTTTAAATTATTTTGGTATATTCCAAATTGATAAATATTTATAAGAAGAGGAGAAATTGTTAAGAGTTTGCAATTCAGTTTCGATCTGCGAGCATGTGAAAAATAAATCATCTTTCAGTACATCTCATCAGGCTATAGCGACTGAACTGCTAATTTATTACACTGATTTTTTCCTATATATAGGAATCAACCGTGCACTTGTAGTATTAGCGAATTTTTACATTCCCCTTTCTAAACTTTTAACAATTTCAATGTTATTGTATTTAACGCATACATGCGGTTACTATGTTCAAACTTTAAATTATTTTGGTATATTCCAAATTGATAAATATTTATAAGAAGAGGAGAAATTGTTAAGAGTTTGCAATTCAGTTTCGATCTGCGAGCATGTGAAAAATAAATCATCTTTCAGTACATCTCATCAGGCTATAGCGACTGAACTGCTAATTTATTACACTGATTTTTTCCTATATATAGGAATCAACCGTGCACTTGTAGTATTAGCGAATTTTTACATTCCCCTTTCTAAACTTTTAACAATTTCAATGTTATTGTATTTAACGCATACATGCGGTTACTATGTTCAAACTTTAAATTATTTTGGTATATTCCAAATTGATAAATATTTATAAGAAGAGGAGAAATTGTTAAGAGTTTGCAATTCAGTTTCGATCTGCGAGCATGTGAAAAATAAATCATCTTTCAGTACATCTCATCAGGCTATAGCGACTGAACTGCTAATTTATTACACTGATTTTTTCCTATATATAGGAATCAACCGTGCACTTGTAGTATTAGCGAATTTTTACATTCCCCTTTCTAAACTTTTAACAATTTCAATGTTATTGTATTTAACGCATACATGCGGTTACTATGTTCAAACTTTAAATTATTGAGATGTACTGAAAGATGATTTATTTTTCACATGCTCGCAGATCGAAACTGAATTGCAAACTCTTAACAATTTCTCCTCTTCTTATAAATATTTATCAATTTGGAATATACCAAAATAATTTAAAGTTTGAACATAGTAACCGCATGTATGCGTTAAATACAATAACATTGAAATTGTTAAAAGTTTAGAAAGGGGAATGTAAAAATTCGCTAATACTACAAGTGCACGGTTGATTCCTATATATAGGAAAAAATCAGTGTAATAAATTAGCAGTTCAGTCGCTATAGCCTGATGAGATGTACTGAAAGATGATTTATTTTTCACATGCTCGCAGATCGAAACTGAATTGCAAACTCTTAACAATTTCTCCTCTTCTTATAAATATTTATCAATTTGGAATATACCAAAATAATTTAAAGTTTGAATAAATATATATCATATTTTGAATTATTTTAAGCCATTTCGATGAGGCTGAGAAACTCCTGCATAAAGACAACTGTTGTTCGCTCAGAATTTAAATTACTTTACATTTTTGGTTCAAAAAGTCAATAAGTTATTCTATTTTGGATTTGGAGGACGAACCTTAATGACATTCATTGAGAATGAACAATGTGCAGTTCTGTTAAATTAATCACCTAAACCTGCCGTGTACGCTTTAATATATACCATTACTCGTACACGGCGATCTTTTTCCAGATTCTATATTTAGACTGTAGTGAATGGCCACCAGTTTGAAATAAATCAAATAGAGCGATTCTATTAAGGCGCAATGTTGACCGGAAAATCATAGCAATTGGAAAGACGGTAGTGCGGAGGAACCCACCATCATGTTCGCCAGATAATATCTTTTTACTAATTTTTTTCGAGTATAGCTTATGAACAAGTTTCAGATCAATACGATTAAGACATCTTTTATTTTCTATCAATAGAGAGGTTGGTCTACAAAAGCCTTCGTATAAACGAATACCTCCAACGGAGTAACGGAGTAAGTTGATATATCCATCTGAGGCTGCGCCCACAAAACCAACAGAAATTAACTACCACGGGTATCAACCCAATGTATATATGTATCCACGCTACCACCAATCAATAAATTATGTCAGAAATCGAAGTATTATGTCAAAATTGGATATGTCACTTTAGAATTTGAATTTTTATACCAGAACGAGATATTTCATATCAGGATTTGATCAATCATATCAGAATTCAATATGCCATGTCAGAATTTGAATCTTTTAGTGTCAAATCGTTATCTCAGATACAATATCAGAATTTGCATTCATGATGTCAGAATTCGAATTATAATCCGATAAATGATATCAGAATTAGGTTTGCAATATCAGAATTTGTATTTATGATGTCGGAATTTTATATCTTTTATAAGAATTATATATCTTACGTAAGTGGCCACAGGTAGAATTTGAATTTTTGATGCCAAAAATCTATTTATCATCGTTTCAGATTTCGTCATGTCAGAATTTGAATTTGTGATATCAGAATTCGATATATTATGTCTGAATTTGATATGTAATGTCCGAATTTGAGTTTTTGATGTTAGAATTCGATACATTATACCAGAATTCGATATGAAATATCAGAGTTTGAAATTATGATGTCAGAATTCGATATAATATCATGTCTGATTGATGTCAATATATCGTGCCGGAAATACCATGTATACATGTCAGAATTACATACTTTATGTCAGAATTAGATATGCAATATCAGAAATTGTACTTATGATGCCAGAATTCGATATATTATGCCAGAAATCGATAGGTCACACATTCGAAATATTATGCCAGAATGTGCTAAACTATGCCAGAATTCGTTACTTCTTGTGAAAATTACATACGTCATGTCAGAATTTGAATATCAATGTCAAAAATGTCGTGACAGAATTTAAATTTATGCTGAATATATGTAAGTATCATATGTGTCAATCATGGCATAGTTCAATAAGTCAAGTCAGATATTTTGTTATTTGTATTTATGATGTAGAGTTCGATATATCGTGTCAGAATTCTAAATATTATGCCAAAACTTGGTAAATCATATCAGAATTCGATATGCCTTAAATCATAATTCTATATACGAGGTTAAAATTGACATATGATATATGAATGAATTCGAATTTGAATTTTTGGTTTCAGAATTCTACATATGACGTAAGAATTCGATATCGTAAGACAAATTTCATATATCACATTGATATTTTAACTAATTCGACAGATTCGGTCAAAATTCGACATGTCTTATCAGAATTCGAACGGTTTTATCAGAATTTGATATATCATCTCATGACTTCAGAATTCGATATAATAGCTGTGTTTTTTTATAAGTCTCGATAGATCTCAATAGATCGCATCCAGATGTTCTCTATTTTTGTGGTTAAACTGCAATTGATTCGGTTTATTTTAATCAAGAATAACATTTTATTCAACAGTTTATCGTTTTTAATTCATTTCTTTGAATTACATAACTTATTAATTGTACATGAAAATCTTGCTTTTTATCCAGATATGCTATCGAGACTACAGATTTTCCCTTTTATGAGTAAAGACACAAATTAAAAATTTGTATTTTAGCATGGACGCATACCAAAGTCAATTTTTAATACATCTATCATACAATAGGAAACTAGTAGCTAATCTACATTTAATCTGTTGCTCTATTTTAAAAGACAGAATATGTACGATAAAAGTATTAATTTTATTATTATTTCCTTCCATTATGAAAATACATATTAAAAATGTGTTATTTAATACTACTTACCACAATCAACAACTTTTTTTAGCGAAAAAGAATTGAAAAATCGAAAAATGAACCTGTTTATCATTTTTCGTGAAAGTTGCTCAACATTTAAAAAATCATAGTAGCATTTTGAAAGAAAAAAAAAAGTTTTAGTGTGTCCGTCTCATTTTTATATATGGATAAAATGTATTCGCACTTTTCCTCATGTATTTATACTTTTGGAATAACAAAATATAATGAAAACAACATGGCGTAGCGTTGTCAAAATAAACACAATTCTTAGTGCTGCAAGTGCCAGTATTTTTAAGTGGATAATAGGAGTAGCTACAATTTCCCATTTTTTATTTTTGCATATATCTGAATAGATCTATCGAGACTTATAAAAAAACACAGCTATAGTAGATATTTTTACAACAAAATACAATAAAGTAGGCGGTTTTTTTTAATTTGTTTCGTATTCGGCTCACGATGATTTTGAAATGCCGGATGATGTTGTATATTGCATGTGTATGTGTAAATTTTGTGTTGATATGTATTACGCAGCGTTGTCATATTGTCAGTTTTAACTGAAAATCACAGTTTTTTCATTATAATAAAAGTTTTTCAGTTTTTCTGTAAAAAATAAGTTTTTTCTCAAAAATTTCAAAAATTATAAGTTTTTAACACGTATTTGGATATTTTACTATAAATTTGTGTTAATAGCTTAAAATAATCGTAATAATGTAAGAAAAATTAATGCGCTTAACAAATACGTAAAAATATGTGTATGGGGTTTATCAATTGTGATAATATATGGCAACACTGATTTTACGTTATTTAATTTGTTTTCCTTATCGATATTCTCACACACATGCAATATTATTTGTTCGGCACATATGTTTCCGTAACATGATTTCTACACAATTTTTTACTTACTCCTACCGGTAAAGATGTTTTCACATCAAAAATTACTGCTAGCACAGGAGCCGACAACATGGGAAATAAATTCATATTTCGCCTGAATGACTGCAAAAATGCACAAATGCAACCTGATTTTCAACGGAAACCAAACAAGTTTAACCAATTTTCCGTTAGTCAAACATATTGAATAAATGTGTGCTTTTCACAAAAATATAAATTTAAACAATTTTCATTCATAAAATGATGGAGAGAGAAAATCAATCAATTACGCTATATCGAATCATCAGACACATTATTCAATAATTTTAATGCAAAAATATTTGATTTCAACTATTACCGATATAAAATGTTTTAGAAATCAATAATTTATTAAGTCTGATTATACGTTAAGTTGCCCTAGAATTGGCCAAAATAAATTTAAACTAACAGACCAAAAGTCTTCTGCATATAGGACGTTAAAAATACATTGCGAAAGAGTTAATGAACAGATTGCACAAATAAACACTTTAAACTAGAGCTTTGAACTGGTACTGAACCGGAATATTAAAACGTGGTTAACCGAAATATTTTCCGGATTGTAATCCTAATCCGAATCGAATCGAAACTGATTTAATAAAAAACGATAAAACCAAAATTGTAACCTGAACGATAAATATTTTCATTCTGTTTCTCCAGTTTTAAGTAATGACGAAACAACGCAGCGACGCAGATTGAGTGTCGATCGCAATTTTTCAGCCTTGAATTTGACTAGGGAACGGTCAATTTTATAATCGACTTATAATAAAATTTTATTCCTAACCGATTTTACCCCGGAACGAAAACTATTTTTCAAAACCGGAGCAGAAACCCAGAACAAAACATATTTTGGAACTGAATAATTCAAAACTGGAACTATAAAATATCGGTTCAATGCTCTGCTTTAAACTAAATTGCTAAAACGAAACTTGTTTTCAGCGGAAACTGGAAAAGTTTAAATAATATTAGTAAACTTGTTCTGTTTCTAAAATTCTCATCATTTAATCGATGGAAAATGAAAATTACTCCTACAAACACATAAAATGAACGCATAGGGGCACGATACGGCAATAGTAAATATAAAAATTTTTTACAGAACTGTTCTATGGTTCGAGGGGCCTTAGCTAAAACAGGGGCGTATTTTGCAGGCCATCTGTACATTAAAAACGATATCCTCTGTTAATGACATGAAGATGTTTGAGCTCATGAATTCGGCATTTGCACAAGAAGTCAATAATCATTTTTACATCCTCGCTGTCATTTTTACATCCTCGGTTTCTAGAAAATTTATATTTGAAAATTGATTAAATCTTGATTAAATTTTGTTAATCAAAATAGTCGAAATTTATATTTTTATGGTAAACACAAATTATTTCAACGTGTTTACCAATAGAAAAAATTAAGTTTATTGGCCAAACTTTCCCGGCTTCCGCTGCAAATCAGGGGTGCAATTATGTATCTCTCGTATTTTATGAGTTACGAGTTTCGAGAACTCGAAATATGTTGACAAATTTTCTTTAAAATAATTTTTTTATTCATTACGAGTTATCTGTCGTACTTAAAAAGTTGTACGAGTAAAACAACAGCAACTTGCAATTACGAAAACTCGTAATGTCTTACACATAATCGCGTTTTGTCACAATTTCAAAAAACTCGAACACCGTATGCTTATAATTGCTTATATAATCGCGCACCCCAGGTTTAATTTTTGGCTTTATTACCATGTTTTAGGATATTTTATTCAAGGCTTTAGGCACATCGTACTCATCATACAACTGATGTTCATTACCTATACTGTTTTAGCCCGTCTTGGTAACATTTAAAGCGATTTGGCAACCGTTCCATTCGGATTCGGATAAAAAGATAAACTAGAAATATGAAAATTAGCGTATACAGTCGAATTTACTTTTAAAAAATTCCAATCTAAGATAAATGAATTGGCAAAAAAAATGTTCTAACTCTTAACTTTGTACAAATGTATTCCAAATTTACAAACACTTAAAAAATTTCATAAAATCGCACAAAAAAATCTTCAAAGACTATTTAAAGTTGTTGTGTAATTATTATTGTTGTTCGTCACGATCATTCATACGCGCTTATATATGTACATATGTACGAGTATGTACGAATGTCCATTTTTGATATACATATAAAAAAAACAGATACGCGAATAATAATAAACAAATTAGAGTTTTCTTACCTGGAAACATTGAACTTAAAAACAATTTTGTTTTGTTTATTTTCAGATTGAAAACAAGAATACAACAGAACCGCACGTAAAATGGCGCGATCATTAAAGGAAAAGGTGGGAATTACAGAATTATCAACAAATAGCGGCAATTTATGGCGATCGTTATTAGCTGAATTTGTAGGAATATTTATTTTGAATTTCTTCGGTTGCGCAGCATGTGCCAGTAATAATGAAACCATAATAGCGTTAGCATTTGGTCTTGGTGTATTTATGGCAGTTATGGTATGTAAATTAATTATTTTTACGTTATTTTATTTGTGTGTAAGTAACATTATATATGGTAGACAATTATTGAACTTGCCCTAAAATTAAATAAAAATTTTGTAATACACGTAGGATTATTTATTTGTATTATACAAATTTAGAGTTGACGTCTTGTTTTAAACAATGTAGCGATCAAGCTATCAGTGGACGTGGTTAACTTAACAATTTGCATAATTTCTAAATATCTATTAAAAAACAATTTGTTTTTACGAGTTGTAGTAGCATTAAAAAAACGTGTATGCACCTCTTTTGCCGGAAACAATAATAGTCTCAAGATAAGGACGGAAATAAACTACCAAAAAGCTACCTTAAATATTTAAAAATAATTACTTCATGTTATTGATGAAGTCTGACATGAATATTAACATGATTATTACATTTTTTGTTTTGTTTTTTTATGCGTTTTTTATAGACAATTGGGCATGTTAGTGGCGGGCACATAAATCCTGCTGTTACATTCGGTATGATTGCGGGAGGAAAAATTAAGATTGTTCGTGGTATATTATACATCATAGTACAATGTGCTGGTGCTGCAGCCGGGACAGCTTCGTACCGGGTACTAAGCGCAACACCAGATATTGTTACAGGACACACAAGATTAGCATTCGGTATTAAACCACTTCAAGGTTTGGGAATCGAATTCTTTTTAGGATTTTTACTTGTACTATGCGTTTTTGGTGTATGTGACTCAAACAAACCTGATTCGAGATTCATTGCACCGTTGGCAATTGGTTTAACGGTAACACTTGGCCATTTGGGTGCTGTTCGTATGACTGGCTCAAGCATGAATCCAGCCAGAACATTTGGAACAGCCGTTATTTACAATGAATGGGATCATCACTGGGTAAGTACTCTTTTATTTAAATCGTAATTCTAAAAAAGAAACATACTCGTATATAAATCAAATCAGAATGAGGTAAGTAAACATAAAGAAACAAGTTTGAATTCATTTCTGTAAAAACCTTTTTTTTTTTCTTTTTTGAGTTATTACTTAAGACAACAACTCTTATAGAGTAACAAAAATGGAATGCTTACGAAATTTCTAAAATCAAGGTTAAGGTTAATTTAATATAAATGTTTGTTTTTATTTTATTAATGATGCCTATTCGTACGTAGGCTATAAATAATTCAACACGTTACATTTTATTTTTAGAATAAATGTGTAATACACTTTTGTAAATAAAGACGTTTAAAATTGTACACAGTTTGTTGTCCTTTGAGTCAAAATATAGTAATATGCTATTTAATAAAAAGAAATCATCTTCATGATGAGATCATCTTCTGTACAACACCATACACCAATAATACATATAAGCAAGCGAAATCAAAGAAAGTTTTAGCTCTCGTGAACCCTTATTTACCTGTTTTAATGGTGTTCCGCATGCTTTATTATTTCCAGGCGCGTGCAATAAAATCTCTTTTACTTGCAACATAGTAAACCAGCCTCGTTTGAATTGAAAGGGTTACTTGCCATAACCCACCCAGGAATATATTGAATTCAGGAACAGTATGTACCTTCTTGATCAACATCCAAGTGAACCAACTGAAATTCTCGACCGAGAATTGGTCATCGTATACAGCTATGACTGATTTCATAGGAGGATTACCACGTAATTTGATTCGAATCATAGAAATTCTCGAAAATGAAATCTGTGTCGAATATTATTTCGCACCCTTAAAAAACTTTATGCACGCGACGCGTCCCATCCACACAATCCACATGATTAAACTCGTAAATCGATGGTTTGGCGTCTATTGAAGGGGGGCTAAAGTTGAGTACACACAAAAAAATATTGCGGTGTGAATGGTATTTTATCCGAAAAAAACTTTATTTTTTATCCAATAGTACCATATTAACTCCGCAAGATCGCGTACAAATTTTAAAATATCCAAAAGGATCGAACAGTATACTTTTGCACCGTTCGGAGTAAACGCAAAAGTTGTCAACAGCGGATTTTTTTAAAAGGTACTTCCCAGAGATTATTTTCGTTCTATCGGAGTAAATATTTACACCGTTTGGAGTTTTTATGAAAAAGTAAAATTGTAAGAGAATTTGGCTGTATTAGTTAAATTCGCTAAAGCAACCTGTATATTCCTTGTGTATAATAGAATTTAGATTGTGATACAATCAGTCTAGTCGCAGCGGCCTGATGAGAAGATTCAATTCTCTTACAATCTTCGGAACATATTAAAATCATATACATTAAAATAAAATACCAATGGGATAAAAACCATACATTCAAAACATGTGCGGTGTTAATTGGTTTTTTATCCGAAAAAGTATTTTATTTTTCTCCAACTGAATATATTTTATAAAATTAAATACGCATCAACGGATAAATATTTTTATCTATCCGAAAAGATAAATTTTTATAAAAACTCCTTTTGGATTTAATAAAATGCACCTCTAGGTGTTTTCCTAAAGATGAATGTTCCTGTTTGGGTTTTATGCGGTGTAAAAGTTTTTATCCAAATGTATTTTATGGCATTTTTATTATAATATCCGATTGGATTCAAATTATAAATATCCGATCGGTGGGACACTATGTAACACCGATTCGGTCTTGTTGTTGTGGTGACCTTTTATTTTTTTGTGTGTAGATTAATCTACCAACCCCATAACCTTCCAGTAGGGTGCGCATCACATGAGCTGGTCTGGTCATGTATCAGGTAGAAGCGTGATGGGTACAATTGTGTATGGGGTAACCTGATCACAATTCGCAAGTGTACGTGCTGCCTCCTCGTGGCAACTACTGGTGACTGATACAGAATCAAATATCCTTTAGTAAAAATCACATTTAAATCAAACCCAATTTTATCTTAACCAAATTTCCATTGTATTTTGGCTTTGAATAGACTGATGTCGGGTTAAGCATTGAAAAGTTAAGTTTTTGATGTTTTGAAACATCTTTACTCACGCGGCACGCCTACCAAAAAATTTTATACTGGAGTAATCTCAGAAATGGGACGAACAGAAACCGACGTATTTCACTGTAATATTCACTAGTTATACAACAAGAGGTTCGAAAATAATCGAATATACAGTTTATAGGACGAGTTGTGTTGCCTAGGAAACACAACGACACCGCAGGTGGAGTTGTGTTTCTTAGGTAACACAACGAGTCCGCAACTGTATATTCAGATGATTTTCGAAGCTCGAGTTGTATATGTTAAGACTATACAACGAATCAACCATGTCAAATATCAAAAATATTAATTGTTTGTTTATATTCATGGAAGATATGATTTATTTGTTTGCGGCCGAAACACCACTAGTGGTATTTCGCGAAACACTACTTAGCAACGCAAATAACCAATATTATACAGCGTAACTAAGGAAAATTCAACTATCTGATTGGTTTATTTTCCAATGAGTTGTATAGTCAATATTATATACAAATAAACGTGAGATTTCTACATTGCTAGTCCAGAACTGTCATGGAAACACAACGTAGTATGTACTTTTGAAATATTTATTAATACTTTGGTTTTCTTCTGTGTGCTATACATGATTTTCAAAGTTTTCGATTTTTCATTTTAACATCTTCTCAGTTTCTTATTGATTCGTCAAACGCTGATTATTTCTTATCATCGTAGAAATTAATGTTAAGCGTAACTGCATATTCATTTTTCAGCCGTACGAGTAATAACAAGGTTTTATGCTCTTACAATAAAAAACACAAAGTCAACAATTTGTGTGTGCTTATCACGAGTAACGAGCTTTAAAGGGTTGTTTAAAACATTCGTAACCAAAATCATGTGTATTTTAACAGGAATGTAAAAACGTAGCTCATTAAAATAGGTATTCTTCGAAACGAACTAGAGCGCCTATAATGATCGATTTTGTGTCTGATAACTGATACGATGACGACTGAAACATCCATGAAGACTTAAGAATTAAAATGTTTAATAACAGCATTCGGTCTGAAGGACCATTCGAAATTGGAATCACATCCCAATGAATTAGTAAGGCACCTCAACTACAGATGACTTCATATAGCAAAACCTCTGGATCCGACGTGTCTTTACCAAATGAGTATTTTTGAGAAATTTTCAAAAATAAATACAGCAATAAAGCTTCAATATTACCTATTTATGTATCTGCAGGGCCTCCGTCTGGATTGAGTGTGTAGGGCCACCGCAATAGTTATTCCATCTTACGGTATGCGGCGTGCGGCAGCTGCTAAGCCATTATGATCTTCAAAGGCCCTATTACATGCTGGTTTTGTTAATTCATTTTTTCTAAATTGCGTGTTCATTTCCAAAGAGTCAAAATTTTATTGAATAAATACTTCCAGTAAATTTTGTATGCAAGCTGTGGTTTTAAACAGTTAGGATGTTTTGCCATATAGTATACAATGAAACGAAAAGAAAATTGAATATTATCTAATGTTCTTTTCTTTCTTCTTTTATCTACTATTACAAAACGACAGCCATCGAAAATAAGTATTGAATTTCTTATGTTAAATTCGTAGTTGGTAAAATACCTTATTATTTTTTACTGTGGAGAGTTTCGTTTGTTTTTTATTTGGATTAGTTTTTTTTACCCTCAAATTACGTTTTTCCGCAAAGAATTTAACATCAGTACCGCCCCAGATTTGTGAACTCAACAAATCAAAAACAAATTTTCCTCGCCTAAACACTCAGAATATAGTGTCGAATAATTTGTGGCTTCGGTTTGTGATTGAAATATCGTTGATAGATCATTGAAAATCATAAGCCCATGAATAATTCTCTTAAATCTCGAACTAACTTCGATCGTAATTTTAAAAGCCTCGAAAATCTCGATTTAAATGTAACGGCATTTGGTCTTCGTAACTTAATGCTAAAGACGAAACATTTAAAAAAAAAAAACTTGAAATCTAAAAGTAGTCCGATAAATCTCTAGAGTAGGCCCTAAGTATGTAACTCAAAAGTATTGAAATAATCAGGAATAATCTCGAAAATCTTTAAAAATCTCTAACAATCGCGAATAACTCGAAAATATGCGTAAAAGTATCGAATAACCCTCATGTACATACAGCAAATGCAACTCAAAAACAGTTCGCAAAAGCCTCGAAAATTTCGAATAAATATGTAATTTCTGAAAGAAAAGCAATTCAATGCCAAGTAGATCTTGAAACATTCTAAAGTCGCAAATTATCTCAATTTCTTAAAACTACAAAAAAATTCCGAACATACATATGTGATTATAGGCTATTTATGTCATTCAATAAGGAACTAAGGGCCGATTGTATGAACACCGCTAAATGAAAAAAAATCCGAGAGTAATGATTAATCACTACTCAAGCATTTTATTTTTCGTCGATTGTATGAACGATGCTAAATAAAAATCTTTCCTCTCTTTTATTACAGTTTTATACCAGTTTTTTGTATGACTGGCAATACTTTTTTTATGACGTTTACTTTATTGATGTTTATTAAATTTTTTTTTTTTTGTTTATTTAGAGGAAAATAAAATTTCAATTTTCGAATTTGACATTTTCTTCCTTGTTGAGTCCATTTTTAATAATTACGTTCATTTATAAAAATGTCTCGTTTGTATGATACACCACATTTGAAATGTCAGAAAAACAAAAACAAATTTTTTTAGTCTCTGATTCAGTCACCAAAAAGAGAGGATAAAACGGATGGTAAAACAAAAATCATCGATTAATTTTCTGATTTAGCATCATTCATACAATGCAAACTACGCTAAATCAGAGGATTAATCATTTATCCTCGTTCATACAATCGAGCCTAATTCTTTAAAGGTATTTTATTATTTCACATGTTGGATGGTACCCGAACAATGATAAATCTACAAAGTGCTATTAAATTAAATTTAGGCTTGGACTTTTGAGAACTGAGTAAATTAGAGTAAATTTGAACACCTTATAGTTTTTTAACTATAACTCATAAACTATACATTTTTATTATATACACTCCATACAAGTTTTTGTAGAGAATTAAATTTCCTATCGAAATGACATTTTAAAAAGTCGAAAACCTTTTGTTTTGAACAAAATAAGTCTATTGACCCTATAGTCTCTTTCCGTCTTACATTACAAGCAAACATTTGACTTTGAAAATTTGAAAAAAATATT
The DNA here is from genome assembly GCA_963556165.1 of Tipula helvola. NCBI lineage: Eukaryota > Metazoa > Arthropoda > Insecta > Diptera > Tipulidae > Tipula > Tipula helvola. The sequence continues at coordinate 201,415,878 of OY744483.1, forward strand.
TCCGGAAGGTTTGATTAAATTTTTTTGAATTTATTAAAACCCCTTTCTTTGAACTACAAAGTAGATTCTATTGATTATCAGATCAAATTATTCATGAAATGATAATATGGAATGAATATGATTTCAAGTTAATAGGCTATTGTCTATGTCGAAAAAAACAGAGGTAAAAGGAACTAATTGTTGGATGGTACCCGAACAATGATAAATCCACAAAGTGCTATTAAATTTAGGCTTGGACTTTTGAGAACTGAGTAAATTAGAGTAAATTTGGACACCTTATAGTTTTTTAACTATAAGTCAAAAACTATGCATTTTTAGTAGGTACAAGTCATAAGATTTTTTTGTAGAGAATCAAATTTCCTACCGAAATGGCACTTTAAAAAGTCAAAAAAAATTTGTTTTAAACAAAATAAGTCAAAAAAACTAAAACAAAAAAAATCAAAAAAACCGAAAAATTTCAATTTTTATATATTAATAAAAAAAAAAAAAATTTCTGAACCCATGATGGTACAAAATATAACACATATTAAAATCGATTATTATTTTGAACTTGATTTTCTAACAAAACGAAAAGCGTTGTATATAGATAATGGTATGAACAAGCATGGTCAAAATGGATCGGTATTCAGGGCCGGAGGCCATTTTAGTTAAACAACTCCGTAAGTTCTTAACAGTGGCGCAGCTACAAATGTTGGGCCCCCGCAAAACTTAATGTGTGCCCCTAGAGTACCCTTCCTCCACCTGGCATATCTTTCCCTTCAGAGTAATAAAAAATGTTGGCCATCAAAAATATAGTTTTTTATTTAAAGGAAATATAGTTAAGCGAACTATCTTTATTAATTAATATTCATTTTTTCAAGAATAATACAAATAAAAGGCAAAAATACATACATATATATATGTATATACCGTTGTAAAAAAAATGTGTATTCAATTTGTTGTTAATATGCACCCTAACTTAAAATGCATAGTTCCAGGGTTGGTAATGCACATAATGCATATTAAACATAATGTAGATTTGTTATTTAGATTTACATTTATGTATTTGATACATATGTAGGTATACGTAACTATTTATTTAAATAAAAATAAAATAATTTAAATTCATTACATCAAAAAAATAAATAAATAAATATTTTTGTAGATTATATACTTTTGATAAAGAAATCTGAATCCTACTTTAATATAAAATATGTGTCTAACGTAGATTGCTTGGGCATATTTCTTATCTTTATGTTCGCAGTATCCAATGAATATTGCTTTAAAAATATCCATTGATGTTAAGGCTTGGGGCAGTTTGTCTGAAGTCGCGGGTGGCGCTGGATTGCCGATCATCTCTTAACGAGATGAGCGAGTATTTCAGCATCCAGATAATCTGGGTCCCGGGTCACTCGGACGTCACGGGGAACTGCAGGGCGGACGAACTAGCTAGGTACGGTACGACTCTCCAGATGCAGCCGGAAATGGTAGGTCTGGGGAGGCCTATGACAGTGCTAAAATGGGCGCTCAGTAAAAGGGCAATCGCCTTGACAAATGAGAGGTGGATCAACACTCTCACGTGCAGGGTAGCAAAGCAAGTTTGGCCAAAACTGGACTTGCGGCGCTCCAAGGTACTAATATCCCTGGGAAGACAAGAAATAGGATTGGTCGTAGGGATAATGACAGGTCACTGCCTTTTTGGAGAGCATGCGAGAAGGCTGGGGATACAGACGAATGACTTTTGTAGAAGTTGCATGGACGAAGAGGAGGAGGAGACTTTGGAACACTTCCTATGCTCATGTCCGGCGCTATCATACAGAAGGCATAAGTATTTGGGTGTGTACGGTATGGACAGCCTTTCGGAACTCGCGGACTGTGGAGTGCGAGATTTATTACGCTATATAAATAGCTCTGGTTGGTTTCAACGAGAGTAATGGGGAGATGGGATCCTGTGGTATCACAACGGGCCATTGCTGGCCTAAGTGTGCGATAGCAGCCACTTCAACCTAACCTAACCTAACCTAAGGCTTCAGCAACGGAAGGGGTGGTTTGTGACCCAGTTTCCTTAATGAAGTCTTCTTCCTCCAACGAATTAATAATTTTTGGAGCAATTTCTTTAATTATTTCATCCAAATTGATAAATGACATCTCGGTAGCTAAATAATTTTCGATATATATTTACATATATACTCATCAGCTTGGTAAGTATCATCAACGTGAAGCGCTCTCATCAAATTTTGACTTCTTCCCGTTGAATTCTGGTGTGAAAAGGCCACAATTAGCAAAACATTGTAAAACGTTGATTGAGCTAGTTATGTCCGATATCCTTGATCCGAGATCCATTTTTATCAAAACGTTCTTTAACATTAATTTTCTATAGTTCAATTTAACAGTTTGAATTACCCCGTTGTCCAGAGGTTGGAGTACCAACCTCGTGTTTGGGGGAAAGAACACAAGTTTAATATTAGACAGGAAGATTTCAGGTTGTGAGGTGGCGTTATCTAAGAATAGTAATTTTCTTCGGTTTTTTCGCTCCATTTCGCAATTAAGGCCTACCAAATATTGCTCAAATGTTTTAGATGTCATCCAAGCTTTGGAGTTAGCAAAATATTTTTCTGGCAATTTCGTTTGGCCGAGGCTCTTAAAACATCGTGGGTTTCTACTCTTCCCAATAATAAGAGGCTTGTAAACCTCACCATCACCAAACACGGTTAGCAAAACCGTTTTAATCTGGAGAGTTTTGTTGGGCAGGATCTTATAAAATAGTGCAGACTCATCGCAGTTTACAATTTCGTTTGCTTCGTACTCTTCGGTTAAAATTTTTAGCTTTTCCTTCCAATCTGCCACCGTTTCAGGATTAACAGAATTCGCCTCACTACAGCAAGAATTGAAAGTAATTGAGTACCTGAAAAAAGTATAACCAGGATCATAAAACTGTGCAATAAATTAAATTTACATCTACGCATATAAATGTAATATGAATGAATCCATACCTTTTTCAGAAACAGGTTAACCAGCCATTGGAAGCTCTAAAATTTCGTAAATTTAATTTACTGGCAATGGCTAATGCCTATCCGTGAAGGATAGGCCCAGAAATAAGGATAATTTTAGCCCTTGCAGCACAGAACCATTCAAATAACATTTCGTTTACTTTGATATATTCTGTATTCCGTTTTTTTATACATTAAATCATTTCCATGTGTGTGTTTTCCATGTCTTTCCTTTTAAAATTCCATATATCTGTGTCTTTTCACATTTAAATCGACCACTGATTTACCTTCGTTTCGTAATTTAACTACGGATATTTTTATTTCAAATTTAAGTTAATTAATTTATCCATTTTTGGCGTAAAACAATGTATGTACTTACTTTATGTACGTGTATATTGCACTATACCAGGTTAATTGCACAAAATTCAGTCTGCTACTGAAAAAAACGTTGAAACTTTGAATAGTATTTTGACAATTCTTTAGTTTTTGTTTGCTAATCAAAGCGAAGTTCGTTATAATTACGCCTTTGAAGGGTGTTCTCATTAGAATTTATTCTACGTAAAATTGTCCGTCCGCATCTCGCGTGTTTTCGAGATATTTATAAGTATAATTATGAATGAAATTAAGTTTAGGGTTATTTTTTTGGTCGTTTTCCGCATTTGGCAAGATTTCGCGATAATAGGGTTCCGCCATTGACAGCTTTTACTGTATTAGAATGTTAAATTTTTCCTCCTTGACTTCATATTGGCAAAATCCCTAATTAAAGTTTTTGTTTCCAATTTTGACTTGAAATGTAGAAAATCATATTGTGGAGGGTATGAAACAGCTCTTTATTATAAAAACAAAGGCCACGGGGCCCCGCAGCGCGGGGTTTGCTCCCTTGTAGTTACGCCGCTGGTTCTTAATCGGTATGAATATTTCAGTTGTCAATCGACGATAAGATATGTATATACTAAATAAGAGTAAAAAATGGAAAATTGAATAATATACTAGTTCAAACCAAACACACAACAATCATTTCAACAATTTTACCATGAACTGTCGTCGATAGCAAATGTAGTTCTTCGTCTCCCCGATTCACTTTACCAGTGAACTGTAACTTTTTTGATCATTTATCTCACTCCTTCTATATAACGACGATTTTTAAATGTTGTTTTACATTAATCAACGTCGCTAGGTTCTGAATAATTTACATATGAATACCTTGAGTGAATTTATTAAATGGATATTTATATCAAAGCAAAAGAAAATGAATAGAATATAAATTAATAAAATAGAATTTCTATGAATAAATCTGCGAAACGGGTGGGTGCGATAGCAATTCGAAGTCCAGCTCGTGCAATTTAGCCAAAGCGATACTCGATGGCGCATTGTCTTAATGATTAGGAATAGGACATCTCCTCAGCAAATGTGGGCAGTTTTACTTAATTTTGGTGTTCAAACAATCCAGAACATTGTCCGGTGTAATCGTTTTACCCTTTCAAAATACCCAAAATAACGTGTCCATAGTCTTACCAGCTGATGCAATTACCTTCTCCTTTTACAGAGAGCTTGTACTAGCCTCACACCACTGTATTGATTGAATTTTTACTTTTGTAGTTAAGGGACGGATCCTTGTTTCATCTAAGGTGCTATAAAGACGCAAAAATTCATTCGCATTGTCTTAAAAATCTGCCAAATTCTCAGTAGAAATACAAACTCTGTTCAAGTTTTTGGTCGATGGTCTACAAATGATCTCTTCTGATGGCCCCAAATGAAACATGGCATCGTCAGTCGTACCAAAGAGTATAGAATATCAAGAGTGAAAAGCCCGACTAAAAAATTGAAGCACAAATAGCATCAACAAATATACAGTTTTTGCTTTTGGTAGCAGGTATATCAAAAAGATTGCTTAATCAATCATTTTTGCCTTAAATATCCCATTCTTCATTATTTTATTTCTGAAATTGGCTAAACAGAACTAGAGTTATGCGGTTGTAAAAGCCACTGCTCTTGATATTACAAACTATTTGATCGTACACCCTTTTAGACTCAATATTTAATCAAATTCAAAGCACAAAATTCACGTTCCTTCCAATGTTAGAGAATACACGAAAGTTGTTTCGTATTTTGGCTAAAAATAACGTTTGTAAAATTTGATGCTCTCCATCTACCCAATAAATAGATTACCTTCTGCAATAGAGAAAAAGGTTTGTCTTTCGTTTATTTCCATGGTTGTCACATTATTAATCCGATTTTGTTGCTCCAGAGCTCATCAAATTTTCAGTTGAAACTCCCGACTGGGGCTTAGATCACAAATTCGTCATGCACAACGTTCTGCGTTGGAGTCTGTTCTTCTTTGCACATTCGGGATCATCTGCTACACTCCTTCCAAGCGCCACTGGCATGTCTGATAATTCAATTACAATCGTAAAAGTTGACTCCTTCCTCTCAAAAGTCGTTTTGAGAAAGGTACATTTATGAGTATTGACTCTCAGCCTAAGACATTTCGAACTATTAATCCGGCTGAAACTATTTCTTTTGTAGCATGCAACATTCTTATAGAGTTGGTAAGTCCAATGAGACTCTCTATTCACCCTTAAAGCGCTGCAAAAGGCACCACGATCATCGCTAGAGGAAGGTGTTCAGCAATGCAGTATTTATTTTAATGTGAATTATTTATGAATTGTTTTGGCCTTGATTAAATAAATTTACATTTTTATATGCAATAAAAGATTCTTTTGAGCCGAAATCAATAATCAAACTGTTAAATGTATGTATTTTTCAGTGTTGCAAAACGTTACACGAAATGAGTGTCGTAACATCTGAAAATGTATTTAAATTTTAGTGCAGTTTTTTTTATTTGAGTTCAATTGATGAGATCATGACAAAATCGTAATCTGTTTATTTGCCGTTTTGTTCAAAGAAACTAACCAAACTATAAATAATTTTTTTCCGCTGACGCTACGCACCCCATAGAGGGATTTGGCTGCTTCAAGATAAAATCATTTTTTTAACGTATACTGAGTGATTACTACATTGATCCTACATTAACCAGCCGTGATTGTTTCATCACCCACCGGGAATCGAATCAGGGACCTCCGGAGCTTAAAGCAAGCACGCTAACTAACCATTGTGCGGGTGCCATTGGGGCGGCACCCGGTGCTATAAATAATAGTTCTATTATTTTATTTGATTATTATTTTATCGATAAAAATAAAAATTAAAAAAAAATAATATCCACAGCATGGGAAGAAAAATAGTAGAATAAAATAAAAGTAGTCACCAACACTTTGTGATGAAAAAGATAAAAGTAAATGCAAATTATGTGAAAATGAACCTTTAATTCCTGAAACTGATACTGGTAATCTGAAATCTAAATTCTGATCTAAATTATAAAATAACGCAATTATAACGTTATAACGTAACGAAATAAAATCTTTTTCTGTTGCATAACGAAATAACCTAACGAAAAAATAAACATAATGTTATAAAAAAGAAATGTATAACGTTATGATTTTTTTTTTCGTTTTGCAACACTGATTTTTACTTGCTGGTTACCTTTTTCACTAGTTTTAATATCATACGCCAGATGTCAACCACTTTGCGTTAAAATACCAATATAAACTTGTCACTAGGATTGAAAGATCCTCAATAATAATGAGTTGCTTATGGGCACTTTCTTGGATACTGCGGAAACTTTTCATACTACTTCGTCGTTTGTTACAATTACTAATTTTGATATAGATCGCCCAATTATTCAATGGATCGCGTTATTGAGGCAGAGCTGAATATGGCTTATTAATTTCTGCCAAAGGCTGTCCACAGGTTGGCGTGCTCTCACCTCTCATCCGTAAGCTCTCTGGCTGTTTTGCCTTTGAGAAGCTACTTGTAAATTGCAGAAGCCTGCTTCATCTTTCAGTGGTATGCTGTTGATTGCCATCTTCGATACTAAACTCCCTTAGAGTATCACCTGGACGCTTGAGGCCCGAAAACTTTTTTATTTACAAACACTTGATGGCTTGTGGTTAAAATGTTACTTGTAGAGCAATTCCGGGTCTATTCTGTGTTTTAGCCCAGCTCAACATCTTCACCTGCGACTGTGGGACAAAGACAACATTTTTATAATTAAAATTAATTTAGACTAGAAATCGATATGGTTAGTTTATCTAAATCTTTATTCTTCTTTTTAGATGGCTCTCGGCCTCTCATTTGAAAGTCTCAGTTCATTATGCACTGTTTTTCATGTGAAATTAATAGTGTTAACACAAAATGTCACTGAGACTTTGAATTTCGCTGTTAACGACAAAAATATTTTTCTATGTATAGATAATTTGTTGAATAAATAGTACCTTCTGGGTTCCGTAAAGCGAAGTATTTTATAGGTAATTCAAACCAGAACTGAGTACAGAATTCTGGGCTTGCTCTATAAGGGCTCTTTGTTGCATAAATTGAGGAAACTTTATGGGCTCGAACAAGTTTTAATAAATAATATACATAATAATATAAACATTAACCGGTGAACCGCTTTAAATTTGAATAAAACTAGCGGAATAATTAAAAAATCTAATATTATATTTTTAAAAAAAACTTAATAATTTATTGTTTGCTTATTGAATCCAAAACTGTTAATGTTTGGAAATGAAGTCAAAAATTGTTTGATTTTGCGTGAATTTGTAAAAATACGACTATAATTGATAATTTTTATTTTTTATTTATTTTTGCAGTTGTACTGGATTGGACCCCTTCTAGGCGGAATTGCAGCAGCACTACTTTATACACAAGCATTAAAAGCACCAGAGAATTTAATTCCAATTTCGGAAAAATACCGCACCAATGCTGATGAAAAAGAGGTATATAATTTTTCTTTTTTTTTTTTTTTTTCGTTAAGCAAACTATAAAGTTACAAATGTTATGTGAATTTCAATAATAAACATGATTAATTTTTTAATATGATATGAAGTGAAACCTCACTTGAGCGGACGTCGACGGAACCAAACAAGGTGCTCTTCAAAGGTGGTGTCCGTTAAAACCTCACAAATTTGGCTATTCAAGTGAGTTGTCCGTTTAAGAGAGTGTCCGTTAGAGAGAGGTTTCACAGTACATATTTATAATATTATTCAACGGTCATGTTTATCTGGAAACCATATAAAATCGTTCAACTTTATAAAACCGCTACCTGCTCTATTTTTGGTTTACTTAATCAGAACTAAAATTTTAAAACGTTGGTTTAAGTTATATTAATTTTCTTCTAGTTCTGATTAACTAATGGGTTTTTTTGTTATGTTTTGATTTTTAATATAAATATTTTTTTTAAATAATATTCGCATATTTTTAGGTAAAAACTATTGATTTAAAGTACATAGACGAAGAATAGATTAGTTAAATGTTATAAAAACAATTTATATCTGTTATTTCAAATTTTTAATCTATAAACACATAAATTATCTTTAGATTTAGGTATGTAGTTGTCCTCATAATTTTTATTTTAATGTTTTCTAATTTATTTTTTAAATGCTAAACGCGTTGCTAATTTTTATCTCAGACTAAACCTACTAGCTAATACTAACAGAAAATTCTATAAAATAATTTATAAATCATAGAATTATGAAGTTAAATTAATTAAATTTGTATTCTTATTAATAAGCCAGCACCAGCTTGGAATGTAAGTGGTGGTGTAAGTAAATTAATGACGCAAAAGTAAAACTAAACTAACCAATATTGCATGCTTTTTAAGCTAAAGGTGAACATCGATAAAAAAATGAGATTTCGTTAAACAATGTGACCTATATAATCTATAGTGACAAACTTATTTCAATAAAAATTAATTCATTTTATTCTATTTTTAGATGAGACGATTGGATGGCAAAGGAGGAGATTATCCTTAATTATTGCATAATTAATTTTAATCAATCATTTATAAAAAAAATTAATAATTAAGCAAAACATTTATATTTAATAAAACAAAAAATGATTTAATTTGCGCTTAATTCAAATTTGAAGTATAATTTTTTAACTTATTTTATACATTTTTTACGAAATATTTTGCTTTTTATTTTAAAAAAAAATATGTACTATGTACTAATAATTAAAATAGCGTTTGTTTGTATACAAATTTGTACTAAAAATAAAGAATAACAACGGTAAATCGAAATAAAAATACTCACCAAAAGCCTTATATCAGAATTGTCTATCTACTTACTATGTTTTAGTTTGCTGATCATCCTGCAAGCGAATTCAAATTGAAAACGTAGCACAGATTTATGAAGAAATACGTATATGAACATTTGGAATACATAGGAGGAATTCATTATAAAAGCACTGAAGTTCAAATTATTATAAACATAAATTGCATTTCTCAGTCTTGAAGTAAAATACGTTGTGTAGTTGTATCTTAAAAGTATTACCTAGCCATTTAATTAAGGGCTAATGTTTTGGCTATGGGCGAATTCTCTAGTAAATCATTTATTGCGAAAATAGTCGATTTGTGTTGTTTGTTAAATTACAACCCAAATTTCAAACATTTATTTTTTTTATTCCGATTAAAAGCATTTAACTTATTCAGCTGATTTACAAGAATTCGCCCACAGCCTATTCTGTTATGCCTATCGCCTATGTAGTAAAAACAAAATTTTATTAAACTCAACGATTACGATACATACAACTACAGACCTCTATGTTTGATTGCAATAAGATTTTTTTAGTACAAAAATGTAGAAACGTTGGATGTCATTTTAGTTAACGATCATTCAAGTTTTAAAACCGTTATAATTATTTATAATAAATTTACGATCTGAAATATCATAATTAATAAATTTATTTTATATGTACATTATTAATTGTATTAGAATGAAAATAAAATTAAAATAAAACTAAGTGTGATGTGTTTTTAAAATGTAAAAGCATTTGTGTATTTACTTTGAAAGAGTACAAAGAAAACAAGTAAGTATGTAATTCGTATATGTATAATAATAATTCATAATAGATACATATAATTCGTAATACGTATTTTTATTTATTTTGCTTTGTGAGGTTTATCGGAACTTGATTTCCTTGCAGTACTGGGACCGGCCAATGGTGATTTTTTAGCTCCCTTCGGTGGCATCCGATTTTCTGACATTTTAGTAGACACGCTATTTTTTAAGATTATAGCACCGTCTTTCATCTCTATTTTTCCTTCTCTCTGCATTGCATCAACTTGAGTTTTAGTCATACGAACTTTTTGAACTTTTACCATACGATCGCCTATTTTCATTTCACAGTATTTGGTGCCAGTTTCAGATGACTGTTTTGGTGTAGAAGTTACTGGCGGTTGGGTCTTAGCAGGTTTCGCGGCTACCTGCGAAATTACTCTTGGCGGAGAAATAGAGATGTTACTTGAACTAGATTGATTTCGTGACTGTGTTGTTTGCACAATTGGTTTAAACTGTGGTTTTGTAGCACTAGCGAATACTTTTGTTGATGATGATTTTGTCGGTGGGGATTTTGTCGGTGGTGATTTTGTTGGTGGTGATTTTGTCGGTGGTGATTTTGTCGGTGGTGATTTTGTTGGTGGTGATTTTATTGATAGTGACTTTGTTGGTAATGATTTTGTTGAGGGAACTTGAACTTGGGTACTGTTTTTTACAATTTCCTTAGTATCATTTGATTTTTGGACTGGAACCATCTTAATTGATGTAGTTTTGCCAGCACCAACTGTAGAGTTTAAAATTTTTGGTGATGTTTTCTCAATGTCATCGGATTTTTGTGGCTTATTTTCAACTTCCTTACTTTCCTTTTTAAAAACAGTAACACAGCGAGGCAAATTATTTAAAACCTTTTGTATATCAGTTGATTTAATCGCATTCTTTTTTTCATCAACACTTTGTTTCGCTCCGGCCTGTTCATCAACTTGTTTTGATTGCGAAGCTTTTCCGCTGTACTGCAAAAATTTTGTAATTTTCTCTTGCGTAGATGTTTTCGTTCCAACTCGACTAACTGGAACTTCTTCGACAATTTGTTCTTCAACAACTTGTTCTTCAACAATTTCCTCTTCAACACCTGGATCGTAATTTTCATCATCCGGATCATCACCCGTATCCATAGCATATTCATCATCCTTACTTTCATCTTCTTCGTCTTGATTATCTTCACCATCGCTTATTTCCGTTTTTATCATTCTAGCGTAATTCTTTTGAATATTTGGTCGGGCCGAGCGTCTTATTTCAAATTCGGCTAAAACTTCAACATTACAATCCTTTAAATCTTCAACATTTTCAATTTTATTTAAAATTTTTGGGGCCTTTGATTTATTTTTTTTATTACTGTAGCCATATATCTCCGATTTTGGTGCCACAATTTCTTCTAACACGTTTCCATTGTTGCTTACCATATCTGTAATTTCTTCGTCTTCTTCTTCCAATGAACTTGACTTATTTTGATTAATATCAGTTATATTGGCATGTTCGTTGCCACGATGATCTTCTCGGTGTTCATCCAAGCAATGCATCTCTAATTTATCCAACATGGGGAAAATCAAATCGCAATAATCACATGCATATTGTTCGCCCGTAGCATGTAACTTAATATGCTCTGTAACTTCATCCAATTCGTCAAACTTTTCCTTGCATAGGGGACAAATCAAATTAACTGTGGCATGTACCGCCGAATGATATATTAACTCATCCCGTGCCTGGAATACTAGGTCACAATCGGAACACTTGTATGTAAATTCACCCAATGAATGTGATCTCAAATGACGTGTCAAATGATGGCTAAGCAAAAATGATTTTGGGCATAATTTACATGGGAAAGGGCGCTCACCAGCATGCGCCGTCAAATGGCGAGCTAATTTTCCACGCGTCATAAAACTTTGATCGCAATACTCACATGGGAATGGTTGATCACTTCCGTGTATAACTTTATGACGTTCTAATCCTTGCTTAAAAGCAAAACTTTTGGTGCACACATCGCACTGAAATGGGCGAAATTTTTTATGTGTCTCAGCATGCTTATTCAATTCGTTTAGTGATAAGAATGCCCGATCGCAATGATCACACAAAAATTTTGGTTGATCCGTGTGAACTTTTTCATGTCTAAATAGTAGAGTAGATCGAGAGAAACATTTTTTGCAAACAACACATTGATAGGGTTTTTCACCTGTGTGAATGGAGACATGTTTCCCTAAATCATATTTGCTATAGAATCTTTTTGAGCATACACTACACTGATAACTACGCTCACGATTGTGATTAGTCATATGTAATTCTAGAAGTTGTTTTAAAGGAAATGATCGTTCACACTGGTCACATGGAAACACGTTCGTCTCAACGTGCGTTGCAAACTTCATTGGATCTGTCTCATCTGTATCGTCTTCGTCATGTTTTTCAATGAGTTCCGTAAAGATTCCCACATTGCCCATTTCATCAGTTTTAATAATTGGTTCACTCAAATATTGTTGATGATTTTTCATTTTTGCCATAGAATTGTTTAATATTTTAGGCTTGGGGTTTAGTGCCTTTTTTTGCGATTTTGGCGGAGCTGGAGCCTCTTCCTGTTTCACTTCTTGTGAAACAGCTTCTGGAATCTGATAAACTCTTTTTGTTACTTTCGGTTTTGTTGTAGTAGATTCAGCCAATTTTGGTCGTTTCATTTGGGGTTCACCAGTTTCAGAAATTTCATAGACCGTTTCTCTGGCACCGTCCTTTACTCGTAATATTTGTTTTGGTTCTTTATTAATGATGTTATTCATATTTTTTGCTTTTGGTTGTTCAACAACAGCGACATTCGTAATTTCTCGTTTTACAGTATGCTTTGTTTGAGAGGATGGTTTATTCGGTTGTTGTGGTGAAGTCGAAGAGGGTTTTCCAGCAGAAGATTTTGGTCTCTCGTCTTTATTAGACGGCTACAAAGAAGTACATATTAACATTGCAAATTATTACATAACACAATTTTTTATTACCCATAACATTTCGTTTGGAATTTTCAATGTTTCCAAAGGTTCCGGCCAAATACCTGTAAGTGGATATTGTTTCAATTTGGTATCCGATGTTTTGCAGACTTGTTTAAATCGATAGCAATAATCCATTAGCACACGGCAAGAACTGCAAATTGTGGTTGGCATTGTATCATGGCTAAAAACCTTGAAATTTCAAAAACGGTTAAAATAACATCAAAATAACAAACCATCATAGATAATGCCAGTAAGTATTGCACCTAAGCACCGTTCTAATTTTGGCGGGATAAGCGTACAATAAAAGTTACTTGAGAAACAAACCAAAAATGCCGTATTTATAAACCGAGCAAATCTCAATGTAAAATTTATATAAAATTTTTACTAACCAAAATTTTTAATAACTCACCTCAATTGATGTACAAGCCAAAATTTGTACAGGTAGTGACACTTTGGGATTGACTCGGCATTCAGCGGAGTGAATATTTGTAAGTGGTTCTTCTTGTGTCATGCAAAATCGACATATTCGCTTTACTTTCAATTCTTGCTCACGTTCATCCATTTTACTACACAAGTTATTTGTTGGTGCAATAATTAGTTTTCGATGTACAGTTTTTTACTTAATTTTATTTACTGCCAAATTTTTATATTCACTATATAATTATAATATTTATTATTAACTAAGTTAAAACAAACTGTAGCAGCACAAATTATTTTATCTACAATTTTACACCAAGCACCAAAGACAAAATTTGGAATTCAAAATGGAGATTTTCTTAGCTTCGCGGTCGTACAAAAAAAAAAAAATTAAATAGTTAAGTAACTTAATAATAGATGCCTCTGAACTTGTAATGTAAAAAAGATTTTGCGTATTTTCAATTTTTATGCAATTATATAAATATTTTGTATAAAAAAATGCTTATCTATATTATTATTGAAACTACACGCGTTTATTTAAATAATTTAATTTCATTTATGTTTCACTTTAATTAGATTTTTAATAAAATTAACCAAAATTACCGAAAACTAAATCATTGCAGCGTCATCTACGAAGTATATTTTACACTAGAAAAAAAAATTCGGTAAATTTGAATTTTTTTTTTTTACTTGTTTGAACGAAAGTGGGGTATCTGCAAATTCTCCAATTCGTTGAATTAATTCGACTGAATTTTTATCGAAAATAAAATTTGAACCAACAGCGCCGTAAAAATACTACGGTAGAAAATTCAATCTACCTTAAAATTCTGATTTGCACTTTATAAAATTAATACGTGGAAAAACAGTAATTTTCATCTTTAAATGAAAATTATACTATAAATATAGCAATACTTTATACCGAAAGTCCAAAAGATGAGAAAATTTTATTTTTAATCAAATTTTGTATGAAGCTTTTATTTTTAAACTGCCATCTACTGGAAAATTTGTAATTCATTCTGTATTTAAAACCGGAAAAATTTTGGATATACTTTTCATATTTGAATTTTATTCACTAAAAATGTAATTTTACAAAAAAATGTTACAATTAAAGTAACATGATATTAACTTAAAAACGTAATTCCGGTTTATTTTTAATCATATAAGTATCAAGCGTTTCCCAGAATGTCATCAAAACTGCGCGATCCAAATGGCGTTTTGTAAGAGATAAACTTAACACTTTTACAGCCCATCGTGCAACGTTCGCATCTAATTTCATTTCATCAAAACGAATATGATAAGCATTAACTGAAATTTAAATTAACTATTTAGATTTTTTTGATATAAAGCTAATATTAAACAAGGGAGCATACTTTTTGCAAAAATTTCAACCGGATTACCATCCCATGGCCATCCTTTAAATTGCCAAGCTGGTCCCATAACAAAAACAGCAACGACACGACTCCAATCTTGCGCCGTTAGTTTATTTGGATTATCAATAACACGGTAAGGGACCGTCATATCCTTCGTTTTTCGCCGTTGTAGTAAAAGTTCATTTTCACGTTGAAATCCTTGAGATTTTTTCTCCTCAACTGTTACAAATCTAAGTTCTTGCAGAATGTCCTTTGCATTGTACATGTTGATCAAACTGGTTGGGGCTGACGGGATTACAATAATAGGTGTTCGCGAGGCACGTTTATTCTGACTCGGTGGCAACATACGAGCAATTGCTGTAGGAATTAATTCTTTTGGTCTTCCCGGTGGCAATGGTGACATATTTGGATTCGGTTTGCGCTGTTGTGCCGATCCTTCTGTCACCGATTTTAGAGACATACCGTGATATGTACCAAGAGTATCAATTTTAAAACCTTCAGTTTCTTCACGTTGGCGATTGAAACGTTCCTGATCGTAACGATTATATTGAGCCGGTTGTGGCGTTGGCCTGGTAATGCGCGGTGGTTCTGGAAGTTTAATAGGTTGTTGAACAGGACGTGATCGCCCCTCTTCGCGTGCTTTAATCCCTTGCAATATAGCAAATATATTTTTAGCAAATATTTTTCCCGTACTTTGAAGTATTGTTGTTCGAGTTCGCCATTGCCGCTCACGGCTGATAATATCTTTGGTGGAATCTACATCAAAGTCTAGAATGGCACGGAGATCTGTACCCATTGTATCATCATTATCGTTACGTTTAATTGTCGTTCTCTTGTTGGCCAAACGTTTTGCTTTAATAGCAGCAATTTTTTCGACTGACATAGTCTCAGATAATGATTTAATATTATCGATATTTACTGAAACTTCTTTTTTATTTACATCAAGGCGAGCAGCAAGTTGTTCCTTAACTTTCTGTACTTGCGTATCTTCAAAACGAGCTTTTTTCGCCATAATATCATTAAAATCCGATTCAGCTGGTCGTTTGACTTGAGTCGGTATTTCAAGCGGCGCACTTTTATCAATACTTCCACATGTTTGTATTTCCCCATTTAAATAAGCTAACAACTCTTTTCGATCAGGCCGATTTACAGCAGGTATATCCTCCGCGGCACACTGACGCACATATACGGAATGCTGGAGTTGTACATTTTTCAGAAGGTACAACAAACATTCCAGCGTATAATATTCCTTCGAAGTTCCATTTTTTCCAGAACTAAAAAATATTCCAAATTATTAGCATGTTTATAATATAAGAATATAAATACTTCATTTTGTAATCACCCATATTTCAAGTAATTTGTTTTCACATTTTTAGGCCACGAAAATTCACCAAAAATGATATGCCCTTCACGTTCGATTATTTCTTTTTTATTGATATTATATTGTCGCAACAAACTTAATGGATCTGCCATTTTCGTTTACAATTAGTTTTACAGCAGTTTAAAATGCAAACACTTATGTTTTTGTAAATTATAATTTCACTTTTTACTGAAATCAACACAAACTTCCGCCATTATTGACGTATTGTATCTGTATGTCAAATCGAATTTTTTTACCATTCGTAAATAGTATAATTGATTCGGCTATTTATTGGACCATTCTAGTAAAATAATTTCCCTCCAGACGATTCGAAACATATGTAGGGTGCGGTCAAGAATTGAGCCGCTGCACAGTTTAAGCAGTACAAAAAAAATCGTAAAGCAGGAAAAAAAAATTACATTCAAATGTTAACGGTGTATTGCATATATGTACATACTTATTATATTTGAAACGCATTCTAAAATCATTGCCTTATAAAATACACAACACAACGATAACATTGGAATTATCAGAAATTTTGTTTTTTCCCTTTAGTTATAATGAAATGAGAAATCTAGTACATATGAAAGCCAGAATTCTGTCAAACTTTTTATTGATTGTGATATTGAACGATGAAACAAAAAATGTCATCGTCGATCAATTTGAGGCATAATTTGATATTTTTATTTACTAAAGAAGCAAGAATTCCTTAGCTTTATTCATTTTTATTTATATTTTAATATGTAATAATCAAACAATTGATAATCTAACGCAATTTTTTTTTTGTTACGGTTTTGACGTTGCTGTCAAAATATAAAATAAGTATGTGAAATCAATTCGGATGATTTTACATACTTATTTAAGATGGCGGCAAATAAGCTGTCTAAATAGATAAGTTTAACTTTCGAAAAGGGCCTAAGAGAAAATGTCCATACAAATTTGACGTAAAATTTAGCGTAAATTTATTTAAGATGGCGGCAAATAAGCATGTCTAAATAGATAAGTTTAACTTTCGAAAAGGGCCTAAGAGAAAATGTCCATACAAATTTGACGTAAAATTTAGCTATAGCTAAACAAAATAAATTTTTTTTAGCTGACAATTTCGCTGAGCGGTATGCACCTTTGCGTGAAAATTTTGAAAAAAAATCAGTTGTTTCATTCAAATCTAGATTGGGCCACTATAAATTCTCCAAACATTTTAGCCGCAATTTATCTCACAAGTACAATAATTTGAAGTTAATATTTTGACGGTTTTGAATTTTGATTCATTTTATAATCGAAGTAGGCGCGAAGTAAAATGAATTTATTTTTATATAAAGAACAGAAGTCAAAATGGCCGACCAACATTACGAAGTTGAGTATTTAGATGATTTTTTGGACGACGATAATGCTGTGGGTAGCATCAAATGCATTACCAATAAAAATTATATCCTCTTCATCACGGGAATCCATCATTTTGTATACTTACACAAGCTGTTTAGCAATTTTGAACAATTCTTTAGAAGTGTCAGAAAGTAATAAATTTGTTTTTGTTGTTGTTATTTTCGTTTGATTTGGTCGACTGCTTAGCTCTTATGGCTGTATATGACCCAACTATTTACTTATATTTAAGAAGAGGACGGTATATACACGGTTAGTTCAAACTTCTAGAAAGAAGTATGGATGTCCCGATTCCGGGTCTAACTATTAACTTTCACTGAGTCGCAGTTTGTGATACTTCCGAATTGCATGGATATTATGGGCTTTGTACGATAATACGCAGTACCTGGAACCACTATTTATTTTATTAAGTTGATTCTTGTGATACCCTCGCTTAAATGCACAATATTATGGGCCTTATACGAAACTGCGCAGTACCCGGGACCACCAACTTAATAAAGAGTCAAACAAAATCAACAAAATGTATCTCTACACAAATTTTTAGCTTGACGATTTATCTGTAATTAAAAATCTCCTAACGGCTGGATATATTATATTTTATGCTACCTTTTACGCGTGTCGCAATATCAGCAGTTTGGGACCAAAGTTTAATTTGCCTTATTTTAACAAGGCAGATATTCCAAATTTCAAAATGTTAGCCCAAACGGAATCAATAATTCAAAACATTGACAACGAACACCAACGTGACATCGTACGATTTAGTATTTGTCATGTTTTCCAGAATTTTTTATCAAGAAATCTCTGTCTAAACATGAAAGAGAAACATTTGCGGGAACTAACTCTGGAAGCTAAGAGTTTCTTGAGGAATAATCAGAACATTATTGTGTTAAGTGCTGATAAAGGGGGTATGTCGGTGGTTATGTTGAGGTCAGAGTATGATACAAAGGTTGTGGAGCTACTGCAAGACCAAGATACATACCAAAGGTTACATAAGGATCCGACAACGTCATATCAAAACATAAACAATAAAAAGATTCAAAAATTATACTCAAGTAACTTTATAGACAAGGAAACGAAACAGAAACTAACTACCTATACATCAGTGGCTCCGAAGTTTTATGGGCTTCCGAAAGTACACAAGGACAATCATCCGTTGAGACCCATCGTTTCGTTTATCAACAGCCCCACATACAAGACATCGAAGTATTTGGCCGATCTCTTGAAAGTAGCAACGGATGATCGGAGATACAACTGTAAAAATTCGTATGATTTAGTTGAGTTTGTTAAAGAGCAAATTGTCCCACAGCGACATATGTTGATTAGCTTAGACGTGGTATCACTCTTTACAAACATCAACCTCGGATTAGCTTTAGATACGATTTCGGGTAAATGGTTAACTATAGAGCCCTACACCAAAATTCCCAGAACAGAATTTTTGGATCTTGTGGAATTTTGTTTAAAGTCGGGATACTTTACAGCATCGAATAATTTTTACAAACAAATTAACGGTGTTGCGATGGGTTCTCCGCTATCGCCGATTGTAGCCGATATAATAATGGAAGTGTTGCTCGACACAGTACTCAGCTCCATTAATGTTAATATTCTGTTTGTTAAGAAATATGTTGATGATCTGTTGTTGTGTGTCCCGGAAGATAAAATTAATGAAGTACTGTCAAAATTTAACTGTAATTATTTTGGCCTCAAATTTACTTTGGAGATGGAAACAGAGAGCAAATTACCTTTTTTGGACACGTTGTTGATCCGTAAAGATAATGGCCAAATTGATACTGTCTGGTACGCAAAAAATTTATCTTCCGGCCGTATTCTAAATTTTAATAGTTTCCACCCGTTGAACCAAATTGTTAATACTGCATTTGGGTTTGTTAACCGAGTGAAAAAATTAACCACGGATGCAACTGTTGACACCGATGAAATTATCAAAAATTATTTGTCTAAAAATAAATACCCAAATTATTTGATTAGTAAATTGATTAATCGGTTTAACCAAATTAACCGTAATAATAATACCATTAATAATAACAGTAATATAGTGAATCGCGACGCCGCTACTAACCAAATTGTATCGTACAAACCAATCGTTTACGTGCAAGGCCTAAGAAAAAGATTTTCAGTCAATTGAAAGATAGCACACCGGAGTTACTCCGATCTAACGTAGTGTATTTGATTCCGTGTGGCGCCTGTAGTCTTAAGTATGTGGGAACTACGAAACAACTGTTGAAGAATCGACTAAGTCAACATAAATCTGACTGTAAGGTACCAATAAGGAATCCTCTAGCCACCACACTGTGCCAACATTCCCATATTACGGGGCACAAATTTAATTTGAATCAAGCGAAAATTCTTGAATATGAAAAATTTTATAAGGGGCCATCCATAAACTACGTCACGCTCTTTAGGGGGGGAGGGGCTATCGAACGACGTGACGATTTGTGATGATGGGGCAGGGGGGAGTTTATAAAATGTGACGTCACGCAGTTAAACATTTTTTTTAAATGAATTCAATTTTGTATTCAAAAAATATTTAAATTTTTAGTTGTTTGATTTCAATAAAATACTTACCTTCTCCGTTGATACGCTTATGTTAATGTTTACGTATGTGTGCTAGTATTACTTAAAGGACTGTTCACACCAGGTGCGCGTTACCTTAATTTGCTTATGTATTAACAAACAGGAAATAGCAGTTTGAGAAGAAATATAAATAATTTTTAATTCAAATATTCCATAATTTTAATACAAAAAATGCCATTATATTAAGAAAATCAATCAGAAGTGGATTGTGTGGAAATCAGAAGTGGATTGTGTGGATTATGATGCGCCACGCTTGGTGGAAAAATTAGAAAAATTCACATTTTTTTATTTCGCAAATTCAATTGATCGAAAATAAGATCTGAACCATATATGTAATTTAATTAAATTTGAAATTATTTTTGGCTAGGTGATACATTCTCACCGACCAACAGAGTATGTAAGGATCTCGGTTAGGGGAGAGCTTTGATCTAAACTAAAGCTGTTTTAATTTAAAATAAAAGGTGTACGAGACCTATTAAAACCAAGAATTTAAAGTTTGGTTCTAATAAAACAGTTTGTGATAATATTCCAAAAGATTTTATTGACAATTTTTTAGGTCACTTCACTACTGAGAAGTCTCAGAGAGGTGATCAAAACTAACGATTGACATACAAAATAGTATGAGTGATTAAATCATTATTTAATTAGCCAAAACATAATTTTAAATTTAATTAATTCACAAATTTATTTTAACACAACTAAATTTCAAATAATTTTGAATACAACTAAATTTCATTTTCTTTCAATTTCTTAATTAAAATTAAAAAACTGCATTGTACAGTATGCCCGCCAATTTTTTGACTTTATTGTTTTGATGAGGGGAGGGGGTACTGAATTTGTGACGTAGTTTCTTAGGGGGGTATAAAGCTTTGTGATGATTTGTGACATGGGGAGGGGGAGGGTTAAAAATGATCAAAAATGGCGTGACGTAGTTTATGGACGACCCCTAAGAACCGTTTGTTTTTGGAAATGGCTCATATTGTCGGCAAGCAGGAAACTTTGGTGAACAAGAAAACTGACACGGATGACCTCAGCAAAGTTTATTCTGGTATTATTAACACAATTTCCAAATTAGTATGTGAAAATCCATAACTCTAAATTCTATAATCCACTAACCAAAATAATATTTCGAATGTAGTTAGCCTAAAAAAAGTTTCGGACAAAAATTATTTGAATGTTTTGATTCTACGAAAATATTTTGGAAGATATACACAAACAATACGCTTTATTAATTTATGTAACTAAAATGGTGACACTACATAGCAATGTGAATGTGGATTAAATGTCAAAACAAAACTTTTTCTAAGAAATAGGCGTGTAACATTTTATGGCCAAATTAATTAATGGTTTTCTTATAATTTTATTTATCAAAAGTTTAACTCACAAGCTTTTTCGGCGTATAATTTTTAATAATTTGAGAGCTTAATCCACATTCACAGCGGTAGTGACATCTACTTTTGCTTATCGCCATAAAGCGTATTACGGATTTATTTTTATATAACTATATACATACTTTATATAAAGTAATACAATCTGAAGTGTTTGTGTGACATTTTGCTTTTTGGAATATTTGGGGGGAAAATTATCATTTAACGGTAGGTTCAAAATTAAGCATTGCATGAAATTTTCTATAAATTGTCTTATTAAAAAATATTTTTGTGGTTGTTTTATATATGTATGTATACAGACCCTGGGGTGAGATGTTGTAACCATCACGTTTTTCGCTTCGATGCATTTTCGATAGTATAACTGTACTTCTTTGTTAAAAATATAAAATTTTAAAACAATTTAGTTCTAAAATACCGTTATTCTATCGAAAATGCATCGAAGCGAAAAACGTGATGGTTACAACATCTCACCCCAGAAGAAGATATGATATATATCGAAACGTCGTCGTAAAAGAAAGAGTTTTATTTTCAAGGCTGTAAACCCGAAGGTAGCATAAAATATCTGTAATTAAATGGAGGCTAGTGGCACGTATCTTAGCTCGAGCTGCATACTGAGCTTTAAGGCCGGTACGCTGCTGAAGTGAAATGAAATGTTTCATATAAAATTGTCACAAGCGAAAAGAAAAATGAAAATTTTACCGCTGAATTTCACTTTGCGGTACGCAGTTTAGCTAGCGAAATGGGAGTTTTCGTATTAGAATACAGATATCACTTTATCTCTTAACATTTCACTTCATTTTTACCTTCGCGGACGATAAATGTAAAGATAAATTTTGATTTTATTTGTTTTTACATTTTGAGGATAATCAACTATCGAAGTGAATTTTATTGTAAAAATATATTGTCATCTGAGACAACATGAATTTATACGCACTAAAATATTTACGAAACTCGTCAATCTAAATTTTCACATCGGGTAAGATGTTGTAACTATCACTTTTTCGCTTCGATGACTATTTTCGATAGAATAACTGTATTTTAGAACTAAATTGTTTTAAAATTTTATATTTTTAACAAAGCAATACAGTTACTCTATCGAAAATTCATCGAAGCGAAAAACGTGATGGTTACAACATCTCACCCCAGATTTATCTTCCTATTTTTGGAGACCAGTGAAAATTTCATTTCACTTGAACGGTACTAGGCGAAGATAAAAATGAAGTGAAAAATGTGTAGAGATAAAATAGTGACATCTGTATTCTAATACAGAAACGCCCATTTCACTAGCTAAACTTCGTATCTACAGTGAAATTCCGAGGTGAAATTTTCATTTTCGTTTTCGCTTGTATGTTGTGTCATTTTTATATGAGAAATTTCATTTCACTTCAGCAGCGTACCGGGCTTTAAGGATAACAAACAGCAGTTTATATGAAACTATCTTAAAATGTTTGAAAATAAGTTAATTTTAATAAAAATGAACCACAGAAAAACTCAAACAGCCAAATAGTCAAAGGTTTAATCTTGACCATGTCAATGAAAAATGTCAAAAATTAGCAAAACACAAAAATTAAAATTAGTAAAAACAAAAATTGGTAACACTGTCGTGAGATTTTACATTTTTAATTTCATGAAACCGGTTTCACCTTTGACTATATATTTTTAAATGGACTGCTAGTTGCTTACTTCATATGCGATCCAACATACAGTGGCGGTCAAGAGGCAAATCGTGGCGAATTCGCTAACTAAAAAGTTCGTTACCATTTAATTTATTAGGAATAATCGAAAAATCAACATTAAGATTAAATTTTATAAAAGAAAACATCATTAATATTTGAAATTATAAGCAGTTGCAAGCACTGAATATTAAAATAAACATTTATTTTTGTATTCACAGATGCAAAGAAACACCCTTAAGCCGCGTCCACACGGGGTGTGAAATGTACACTTATGCGTGCGTATTCGCTTATTTAGCGAATGTAGGCGGTTATGCGGGATGTGTACATTTATCACATTTCGGTATACACGATTCGTTAAATGTTCATTGATCACATGTAGGCGAATGTTAATGAACATTTCTACTCTGGTATATATTTTTAGTACCTTGATCATACAATTTTTAATGAAAATATCACATTCCTCATGTGAAAACCATCCACACGACGTTTACATTCGCTAAATGCGCGCATAAGTGTACATTTCACACCCCGTGTGGACGCGGCTTTATCTGTCAATGGCAAACTGATATCACAACCAACCACGACACACTTTCTCCCCATTTTCAGTAAAAATAAAAGAAACCGAGGAAAAATTTTGTGCAAAAATCACAATTAAAATATCTCAAATCAAATTAAATTGAATTTAAAACTATAAAACGGTGACAAAATAGAAAACACACGAAAAGGAGCCAAAAATTAAATAAAAATTTATTGATGTTGACAACTTTGACAAATCTTTAGTTTTCGTTTTTGCCGCAATTTGCCTCTTGACCGCTAGTTGTATGTTGGCTGGCATCATCATTTATTTGAAAATTATATTGAACTGTCATTGTATTAGCGGTCCATTCTAATTCTATTGTCTAAGGGTTTCACCAAGCCGTATGTATATACAATACAGTGGTAAAGTTAAGTGTTCGAATCATATTTGGAGTATTTCAAGTTCATCAGGTAATACGAAAAAATGTATCGTTTATGATTTTCCAAAAATGACATTTTTTTTTAGTTTTTTACTCAAGTGGTAATGTGTTATTGAATTTATCGTAGAAAAAAGTTTAATTTCTATTTTTGCACAAGTTATTGTGACATAATTAATATTATCCTTTATATTTGTATTTATACCTAAATAAATAATTATGCCGGGATTTTTGATTGGAAAATTAGCTCTTGTTACTGGTAAGCGCCACCGCATTATGTATCTAAAAATCCTTGAACTCTGATAAGCACCGGGCCTTATATTTATTTTTGTAAAAAAAAAAAGTGAAACCATTTCAGTTGTGAGCTAACAATTTAATTTTATTTTTTTTGGCATAATGAATGACCTTGCCACAAATTGGATTTTATCCAAAAAACATTTTTTCGTAATTAATGTCTAGAATTTGTATCGCCATTAAAAATTAGCCGTGCATAACATCATTATTTACGAAATTTCCATATTATTATTATGCAGTTATCGATTAATATACCTATAACTTAATTTGCATAAAATGCTTATCATTAAATTTTGCGTTTTTCAAAGAATTGCAAATTAAAAAAAAAAATCAATAAATTATAGGTGCAGGATCTGGTATTGGTCGTGCGACATGCCGTGTTTTGGCGAGAGAAGGTGCAACTATAATTGCAGCAGACAAAAATGAAGAGACATGCACCGAGACGATAAAAGCACTTGGGCCAGGTGTGTAAAAAGCTACTTACCCCGGACATTATTGGGGATACTTATCGCGGACGAATGTAACATATTTTCTTTTGCAGTAACACATACCGCAATTGGGATCGACATTGGATCAACCGATAGTATAGCAAAGGCGTTGAGCTTAGCTATTGATGCATACAAGAGACCACCATCCCTTATTGTTAATTCGGCGGGTATCACACGCGATAACTTTTTATTAAAAATGCCCGAATCCGATTTTGATTTAGTCACAAATGTTAATTTAAAAGGAACATTTTTGGTTATGCAAATTTTTGCTCGAGCCATGGTCGAGTATAAAGTAGGTGGAGTGTTTGTTAATTTAGCCAGCATTGTTGGAAAAACTGGTAATATCGGACAAGCAAACTATGCACCTTCCAAAGCTGGTGTCGAAGCCATGACGAGAGTTGCCTCTAAAGAATTAGCTAGATATAATATTCGGGTAAATGCAGTTTTACCAGGATTCGTAGAATCTCCAATGACAAATAAAATTCCAGACAAAGTTAAGGAAATTATTAAATCGGGAATTGCGGTTAAGCGATTCGGCAAACCAGAAGGTTAGTATATACTTTTGTATGAATCCAAAACATGAAACTATAATATTTAATTTCCAGAAATTGCTGAAGTAATCGCGTTTTTAGCATCCGATCGAGCTTCATTCGTTAATGGCGCTTCAATTGAGGTTACCGGAGGTTAAATTTATATAAAAATATGTAAGATATTTTTCTCCATCCAAGTTATTTTAAATTAAGAGAAGAAGAAAAACTCGATAGTCTTATTATGATAAACGTACACACTAACAAACTAAAATTTATTTTCTTAAACTTAAGTCAGGTTACCTGAATAACTTGATTTGATAAATATTTAAGAAAATAGTTTAGTTATCTATTTTACTATTTAGCATGCTGCCTTAAATTTTTTATATTTACATTATTATGTATAAAGAAAACGTACTATTACAATTTACTTTATTGTTATCATCAACCTTATTATATTATTCTATGAAGATAGAATAATTTCTAGTAGAAATAAGATAAAATTTTATATCTATATATACGACGTACATTTGTATTTTTCGGGCGGTATTTTTGAGTATTTACATTTTTAATATTTTATATCTAATTTAATTTTTAAGTATAAAAAAATGCATTTAAAAAATAATATTTTTACGCCAACGATATGTATTCAGCTTTTATTATCATCTCTAGTCCATATCCGGCCAAAATAAAATTCTAGTCTCGAAAAATATGCCAGTCACAAAATTTTATTTTCACCATATGCCTTAAATATTCGTGGTGTATATAATTGGTTTAAAAAAAAAAACGAAATTTTAATATGTACCGTTGAAACAAATCACAAATTATGCATTTATTTGAAACTAATAAAAACAAAAAAATATATTTTTTAATTAAAAATACATGCAATAATAATAATTATTAAAAATGTTGTTTAATGTACATAATCCGTTTTGATAGTAATAATGACTAATGATGATAGTGAAAAGCCACGTGTGAGACCAAAGGTGAGTAAAGCATGTCGTTTGATTTCGGATTTTAGCGTCACATATCTCAATTCTCTTACACTCAGACGGGATGCATGATATAATAAATAGGGTGCGGTCAAGAATTCAGCCGCTGCGCAGTTTAAGCTGCACAAAAAATTGAAAAGTAGGCGAAATGCAAAAAATATTGGCTGCATTTTTATACGACCGGCAGCCTGACTGCAAGTTTGTAAGATATTTCCGTGCGGTCAAGAATTCAGCCGCTGTGCAGTTTATGCAGCAAGTCGGTCAAAAATTAAGATTTGCAGCCAAAGCTGCCAATTCCGTCGGATTAAAATGCAGCAAATAAAGTTAGGCTGCGCAGTTTACGCAGTCAAATTAAAGCGGATGCAAAATCTGAAAATGTCAATTTTTAAAAAAAAAAATAATTTTATGCATTATTGTTGGTGAAATAAAATAAAAAAACACGATTTCTCTCAATTATTCGTAATCACGAGAAATTATAAAAGTAGCTAAATTACAAATATCTTACAAACTTGCAGTTAGGCTGCCGGTCGTATAAAAATTCAGCCAATATGTTTTGCATTTCGCCTGCTTTTCAATTTTTTTGTGCGCGCAGCGGCTGAATTCTTGACCGCACCCTTTGCCATTTCGCTACTTTTATAAATTCTCGTGATTACGAATAATTGAGAGAAATCGTGGTTTTTTATTTTATTTCACCAACAATAATGCATAAAATTAAATTTTTAAACAAAAATTGACATTTTCAGATTTTGCATCCACTTTAATGATTAAAGTGGATGCAAAATCTGAAAGTTTAATGCGACTGCGTAAACTGCGCAGCCTAACTTTATTTGCTGCATTTTAATCCGACGAAATGCGCAGCTTCGGCTGCAAATCTTAATTTTTGACCGACTTGCTGCATAAACTGCGCAGCGGCTGAATTTTTGACCGCACGGATATACAAGATAATGTTCCAACTAATCGCCATTTTTCCTTTTAGTGACGTTACTTTGAGTAATCTATGTATTTCGTAACGTTGACTCCATTTGGTTAGGATTGGTATTTTTTCTATCGTGTACAATCGTTGAAACTTATTTCCATTTCCAAAACCTAAAAATATTCGTATAAACCTAAACCAATTCGCAAAAAATATCCAAATTGACTCTAAGTGACGTCACGCTCCACGTGCTTTCAGCTGTCAAGCATACCTTGTAATATTATTGTATCATGGACGGGATGTATGTAGGGGCTAGTGCATGTGTTTTCTGTAGTTTCCGAGGTACGTACTCGGAATTATGAAACCTCATGCCCAGTTCGTCCTGTAAATCAAGACTATAGCAACAACTTCAACGGTTTAATCTAGAACTAAATTTAAAAAACAATGTGCTCCAATAAAAAATACAACAATGGAGACATTCAAATTCAACAATCTCATACAAAAGAGTGGGCAGTCATTTGAAAGTTACTATAATGAATTGCGTACGCAGGCCAAGTTGTGTGAATTTACATGTGAATGCAAAGTTTCGTACCAAAATCGAATGATAAAGGATCGATTGGTAATTATCGAGATAAATTTCTTCGCGAGCCTAATCTGGAGTTAGATGAAATGGTAGATACAATTTTGCAAGGTAGTCGAAGAAGAAAAAATGATCGAAAACTGTTGGATTGTGTAGTGGACAAAAATGCAGGGCTGTGGAGTCGGAGCCGAGGAGTTTATGTTTATTTTCGTATTTTTAAAGGAGCCGGAGCTATGTGGAATTGACTGGCTCCGGATTTTTGTTTGGTTTTATTAATGATCCTTTTCTCCTACGTTGCACAATTATTTATACTTGTGTATGCATTAGCGCAGTACAAGTTGAAATTCCAAATTGGATTAGCCGAAGTTAGGCGTCATTCTTGCATTCAAACTAAATGTAAATTAGCAATTCTGCGCCTGGGCCATTCCAGTTCCAACCCCGCAGTCTTACCTAAGTCATCTTAACATCGACTATTGTTCACCTAGCATTGGTTTATTTAGGTATTCGTTGTGCCAAAATGTAAGCAAGCACTTCTACAAATTATATAAAAAAAAATATAGAAGTTGTAGGAGGTATGTCAAGAGAAAATTGTGGATACTCCTGATATTAGGGTACGGGTACGGAAATAATATCTTTTAATATAATTTAATGGTTTATTATATCGATCAGGAATAAGGCATACGTGTCCTTTTCTACATGTCAACTCCTCTTGACCCTTTTGTTATTCTTTCATGACCTACTATTCCTCACAGTTTTCCCCATTTAGAATGGACGCCAGCGTCAACTCATAATTTGTAAACCTCGACGGCCTCTTTCCAGCTGTTGCGCGCTCGGATCGGCGGAGTTGTGGTGGCTCACCGTTCTCCCCGTTTAGGGAAGGCGCCGGCGTTAACTCAAAAGCCGCATAGCGTGACGGCATCTTTCCAGCTGTTGCCCGCTTGGATCGGCAGAGTTCTGGTGGCTCTGAGGCTGTTTCGAGTTCTGGTGCTGGTTCGGGTTCCCCCTCCGGTTCGGCTGACTGCGGTAGCTATGGGTATTGCGGAACCATGATCGGTTCCACTGTACGTCGCGTTGGTCGCAACTCGAAAGTGTCCATTTAAACATTGTCGTCGTCTGATGGTGGCTTATCGGCTGTATCGGTGAACCGCACTCGCAATTATTTGGCGTGGCATCTGGCCTTCCTTTCGCCAGTCTTGACGTGTGCCAAGACCATGTAATCGACTTTGCCACGGCGTTCAACTACCGTGCCGGGCTGCCAGCTCTAGCCGTTATTTTGCGTGAGCTTGAAGAAAATGGCATTGCCAACTTCAAACTCTTTGTATCTCGCACCGTGGTAAGTGTTGAAGCGCTCCTCCATTTGCACATTTCTTCCGTTGTTATAAACTGTTGGTGGCTTAATCAAATGCAACTTGATGCGCATCTCTCGGCCGGTCATCAATTGGAATGGTGACTTGTCCTCGAGTGCTGGTGACGGTGTGTAGCGGTAGCATATCAGGAACTTGCGTAAGATCTGGTCCATATTGCCTTCGCTTTCAAGTTTTTTTAGGCCAGTTTTAAGCAGGCCAACGAACCGTTCCGCGCACCCATTTGATTGCGGATGGTATGGTGCTGATGTCATATGCTTGATCCCATTCGCCTCACAGAATCGGTTGAACTCGGCTGAGACAAATTGCAGACCGTTGTCGGACACAATAGTTTCGCAGATATCCTGGCGGGCAAATGCTTCGCACAGGTTGTCAATCGTCTTGGCTGAAGTAGTATAGCGCATTTTAAAAATCTCTGACCAGTTGGAGAATGCATCAACGATGACCAAATAGTAGCAATCGTCGATTGGCCCCGCATAGCCGGGGAATCGGCCAAGCCTGCAGCGTGCATTTAGTCGGGGACTTTGCGGTGGTTGCGCAATCGATGCATTGGCGCACGGTTTCCTCGATTTCTCCATCGAAACCTGGCGAGAAAAACTTGCAAGCAGTTTCATGCGTACAGCGCCTGGATGCCCGTCATGTAGTTCCTCCATCAATTTCCTGTGGAATTTTGCTGG
Source organism: Tipula helvola (assembly GCA_963556165.1). NCBI lineage: Eukaryota > Metazoa > Arthropoda > Insecta > Diptera > Tipulidae > Tipula > Tipula helvola. The sequence goes on from OY744483.1 coordinate 201,445,725, forward strand.
AACGATGATTCGGTCGCCGAGGAACAGACATCCTTGCTCCATCGACAGTTCTGACTTGTGATTGAAAAATTGTGCTACTACTGGGTTGGAAATTTGTTTCTGCTGACATGGCCAGCCATCAATGATGTAATCGGCGACCTTCTGAAGTACGTCACTTTCCGTAGTTGCCTTTTTAATGTCACCAAAGTTGGCAACGATTTGGCGGTGTCAACTGCGAAGCAGTTACGGACTGTTGCAATGACCGTGTCTTCAGATTCAAGCGGAAGTTGGCCGGCGATCAGTCTGGATATAAAATCAGCATAGGCGAATCCTTTAGTGTCCACATACTTAATTTGGAAGTCATAGGCGAGACGGTTCTCTGCGTATCGCTGCAGGCGATTTGCTGTGTAGATTGGAATACCGCTTTTCGCTCCGAAGATCGAAAGCAGCGGCTTCCGTCTGGAGGAGCTCAAACTTGCGACCGTAGACAAAGCGTGAAAGATCCTGCCACGTGCATGACGGGCTTACTGGTGCCGTCCTCGAGCTGGTGCACGAGTACCCCTCCCCAACCATAGCTGGACGCATCAGCTGCGACGATGATTTTATTGGCTGGATCATAGTGTGTGAGGGCCAGGTCAGATGCGAGCACTTGCTTCAGCCGGAAGAATGCATTGGCTCGAGCTTCAGTCCACTTATATTCGACGCTTTCTTGTAGCAGTTCATCGAGTGGGCCACGCATATCCTTGAGCTTTGGTATAAACTTTCCATACCAGTTCACGGCGCCCAAGAAAGCGCGAAGTTGAGTAATATCGAATGGCGCTGGCAGCTGCTGAATGACTTCCAGCTTAGCTGGATTTGGTCGGATACCGGTTTCATCGATAATATGACTCAGGAACTCGACGGATTTCCGCTTGAGAGTGAAACCGTATTCTTGCATGCGGCTCATCACTGTTGTTTGTCGTCTTTGCCTCCATTGATAATATCGTCGATCCAAGGTAGTGCGCCCTCTAGACCGCCTGTCATTGTGTTCATCAATTGATGAAAAATACCAGGAGCCGTTTTAACCCCCCGTTGCAACCGGTTCACCTGAAACAGGCCGCAGTGTGTGTTGATCGGCATCAATTTTTTGGAAACGTTATCCAGTTCCACTTGCAAGAAAGCATCCGACATGTTGATGACGGTGAAAACTGTATTGCCAGCGAGTTTAGCCAAAATTCCTTCTTGCGTTGGCAGTGGGTACTTGTTTGGCTCGAGTGCGTCATTGAGGCCTGTGGAGTAATCAGCGGAGATACGTATACGGCCATCCTCCTTCTTTATGACCACGATTGGTGCTGCATAGTCTGCGTAGCTGGTTGTTGTGATTACGCCTTGGCACTGTAGGCGAATAAATAAAAGGTTCAACATTGAAGGTGAGACGTAGATGATTCCAGTAGCCTCGTGCGGTTGCGTATCTTCAAAGTTGCGTCAAAACATCCCAGGATGCTTATAGGTTTACCGGAAGCGTTTACGGCAGTTCCTTTGTGGCGCCTCAAGTTTGGTTCGCCGAGTTTCATCCAGTTCGCTTGAGATATGATCGTCAAGTCTGACCCACTGTCATGCTGCAGTTTGACCTTCGTTCCGTCAACAGTTGCAGTGACAAACTTTTTGGTTGAATTTGGATGGATAGTGCCGATCGCATTGCTGCGACAGCGCGGATCATTTCGTCGTTTTTGTTGGAGCTGTCTCCAAATGCGTGAACTGTTGCAGAAACCCGCCTCGCTTTTATGCCCAACACCGCTACACAGCGTGCACGTCTTGCCGTTGAATGGGCGGTCTCTGTGGAAATGGCAGCCCCCACAGTGAGCGCATGGATAGCGTGCGCTCTTCCCGCTCGTTGAGTTAGTTGTAATTTGCTGCGGTACTTGTCGTATTGGCTTAAAACCTCGTTCGGGTTGCGGTTTCTTGTGGACCGCCAGTACTTCCTGTCTGGCCATTTCCTGATGCTCGACCATGATCTTCTCTTTTTCTGCAGCTCGCATACCTTCACATGTGCTGACCAGTGCATTGAGATTCAGCTTGGGTGATGTAGGACCGTCGCGTCGGCTGCCTCGTATTGTGTGTAATGTGCATCTAGCATTTCGAGCAGCCGCTTGAGAATTGCAGCGTCTTTCGACTCTACCAGACCTTGTACGAATGCCAGCATCTTTATATCTTCTTCGCTGCATTTTCCGATCTCAAATCTAACGCATTCGAGCGTAACCCGGGCTGCATAAGTTTTGTCCTCTTCCCCGCTTTCCTTTCTAGTTTTAAAAACTTTATAGCGGAGCGTGAAGCGTGACTCTTTCTGTCCGAAAATTCGTTTGAGATCTTTGGCTGCAGCCTCCAACGTCAAATTCATAGGCAGGTTTGGTAAAATTGTATTTGCAAACTTTTTGTAGTCGAGTTGAGAAAGCTTCTGCATTAACAGTCCTACTTTTGTTGTGTCTGGAAGAGCTTTGGCTTCGACTTCAAAGATACTCTGGTATCTCGCGTACCAGAGATCGAATGTCACACTGTTTTCGGGATCATATACAAATTTTTCGATGCGATCCGATAAGTCTCTGCCTGACTACCGAGAATCCTTGCACTACCAGCGGTAATCCAGCTGACGCTCCTTCTGCGGTGGCCTGAATGTTAGACTGCTGTTTCGACATCGACAGAAGCAACTCAAAACGTTTTTCGGTTGCTTCGCGTTCGGCTTTCATTGCTTCCAGTAGTGCATTGCGATCTGCTTGGGCCGCATCACAATCTGCTTGGGCCGCATCACGATCTGATTGAGCATGTTTAGCCGCAGCTAGAATTGCTTGCATGATTTCCTTTACCTGGTTAGCATCCATCTTTTCTTTTCTTTTTTTTTTACAAATATTTTCAATTAATTTGTATCAAATTATGTGAAGGCTCCCCTGATACTCCTGGTATTAGGGTACGGGTACGGAAATAATAAGTATCTTTTAATATAATTTAATGTTTTATTATATCGATCAGTGTTATAATATTATTAAGTTACATATTGTTAAGTTATAGTATTGTTAAGTTACATAACATAAGGTACATTAGGTAACACCTTTTAAAATACACATCGTGCAATACGATTAGAATGTAAGTGTACGAGAGAATTACAAAATAACGTTATTCCTTTGTTAACCGCATTTATGCTTACATTACATGAATACGATACTAAAATAAATGAAATAAAAGTAAAACTAAAAACGTGTTTCTTTTACGACGATCGACGATTCGGAAAGTTAAATTTACAACAGTTTTGGCGACGAGGATGGGATAATTAAACAGTGTGTAATTAAGATAAGTGAATATAAATAAATTAAAATGTTAAGTGCTGAAACAAAAAATATGGGGATTGAAAATTTTAACCCCAAAGTAATTCGATTTTCAAGATGGATCCTTCGGTTGGAGGACATCTTTAAACTGTGCAAAGTTGAGGACGTCGAAAATAAAAAAGTATATTTACTACATTACATCGGCGCAAGAAACTATGATATGTTGTGTGATAAAGTTGCGCCAGCCAGCATTAACGATAAAAATTATGCGGAAATAAAAAAAATGCTACAAGACCACTTCGAAATTAAAAAAAATGAAGTAGTGGAAATATACAAGTTCATGAAGAGGAAACAGAAGGACAATGAAAACATTGAAGATTTTATCCAGGACTTGAGAAGTTTGGCAACATCATGCTGTTTTGGTGAATATTTGGATAAAGCAATTAGGAATCAAATTTTGATGGGTGTAAAAAGTGATCAAATTCAACAAAAACTTCTAGAAGACGAGAATTTAACATTACAAAATGCGGTCAAAATCGCAACCGCGATGGAATTATCAAAACGTGGTGGTGATCAACTACATAAGAAATGGGTAGATGACGTTCAACTAATTCAACAACGGAATAAGGTAAAAAACCAAATTGTAAATCATAGTCATAGGTATAGTAATAATAGAAATCAAAATAATTTTAATATGAATAATCAAAGTAAAAATTACATAACCTCAAAATTTTCAAATGTTTCAAAAAATTATTGTTTTCGTTGTGGATTTTCGAACCATTTAGCGAATAAATGCAAACATGTAACAACTAAATGTAATTTCTGTAGTAAAGTTGGTCACTTAGAATCAGTTTGTTTAGCAAAAAATAATAATTTTCAAAATAATAATACTAATATTAATAAGTATAATTCACACAAAGTAAATCAGACCAATTTTCTGGATGAAGTACGAGTACCATATGATAAAGAAAATAATTATAAGATATGTGAAGAATATATGTCAAATATATTAGCTATTAATGATCAAGTTGATAGTAAATTTTTTATTGAATTTCATGTTAATAATATTCCGAATTTTAAATTAGAAATAGATAGTGGATCGCCAGTATCATTAATTAGTGTGGCGGACAAAGCAAAATATTTTAATGAAATGAATTTAGAAAAAACGGATCGTATTTTTAAATCGTTTTGTGGTAATGAAATTCCATGTGTGGGTAGAATTAAGGTTAATGTTTATCATATAAATAAAAGTTATGAGCTTTATTTCTATGTAGTAGTTTCTAATCGTCATCCAATACTAGGCCGTGAATGGCTGAGGGAGATTGAAATTAACTGGGATGTATATTTAAACAATTCAAACGTGATGGTAAATCAAATAGCATCAAACAAATTAAATGATATTAATGGAATTTTGGAGAAATACAAAGAAGTGTTCGACAATAAACCGGGTAAAATTAATGGATTTGAGGCACGAATTAACATAAAGGAAAATACTACACCTGTATTCATAAAAGCCAGACCTATTCCATTTGCGATCAAAAAATTAGTTGAAGAGGAATTGGGGAAAATGGTTGAAGACGGTATTCTAGAAAAAGTCAATGCAAGCGAATGGGCAACACCTATAGTTCCGGTTCAAAAAGCGAATAATCGAGTGCGTATTTGTGGGGATTATAAGGTAACAGTCAACCCACATATAATTGTAGATCAACATCCCTTACCAACAGTAGATGAGTTATTTGCAAATATTGCAGGAGGAAAGAAATTTACGAAAATTGATTTAGCACAAGCTTATTTGCAACTGCAAGTGCATGAGGAAGATCGAAATTTGTTGACGTTAAATACACATTTAGGATTATATCGTCCAACAAGATTAATGTATGGAATCTCTTCCGCACCAGCCATTTGGCAGCGTCACATGACACATCTGTTAGCAGACATCCCTGGAGTAACTTTTTTCTTAGATGACATAAAAATTACTGGCCCTGATGATAAGACACATTTAGAAAGAATCGAAGAAGTACTATCGAGATTGCATAAATACAACATGAAGGTGAATAAAACAAAATGCGAGTTTTTTGCGGATAAAATTGAGTATTGCGGCTATATAATCGATCGTCAGGGAATACATAAAACTACTGATAAAGTTGAAGCAATGACCAACATGCCCGAGCCAAAAGATAAAGATCAAATTCGAGCATTTGTTGGATTAGTAAATTATTATGGTCGTTTTTTACCAAATTTAAGTACTATATTGCATCCCATAAATAACTTATTGAAAAAAGATGTTAAATTTGATTGGGATATTAAATGTCGGAAATCATTTGAATACGTAAAGGATTTAATTAAATCGGAACAAATACTTTGTCATTACGATAGTAAACTACCAATACTACTAGCAACAGACGCATCTCCTTACGGGGTTGGCGCAGTTTTAAGCCATAAGTTTGAAGACGGGAGTGAGAGACCAATACAATACGCGAGTCAAACCTTAACGGGAACTCAGCAAAAGTACACACATTTAGACAAAGAATGTTATGCAGTTATATTTGGAATTAAAAAATTTTATCAATATCTATATGGGAGATCATTTACTTTAATAATAGATAATACAGCATTACAGCACATATTCTCACCAAAGAAGGGAATACCTACATTAACAGCTACTAGATTACAACATTATGCAATTTTTTTAAATTCATTCGATTATACAATACAATTAAAAACTACGAAACAAAATGCAAATGCAGATTGTATGTCCAGACTACCACTACCTCACACCAGTGATTACAAAATCGATTAAATCGATGTACTACAAATTGATCTAATAGAGAATCTACCTGTTACAGTTGAACAGTTAGCACATCACACTAAAAATGACAAAGGAATTAGGAATTTAGTCGAAGGACTTAAAAATGGGATGAATGTAAGGGCAGAAGACAGATTCCAAATTGACCAAACGGAATTCTCATTACAAAATGGTTGTATTTTACGAGGAATCCGAGTTTATATTCCACCAAATTTACGAAATTCAATTTTACAAGAATTACATTCGGGACATTTTGGAATAAACAGAATGAAATCGTTAGCTCGAGGATACTGCTGGTGGAGTGGGTTGGATAACGATATTGAGAATATGGTAAAAGATTGTACTGCATGCCAAGAATCGCGACCGTTACCAATAAAAGTACCTATACATAAATGGGGAAATGCTTCGAAACCTTTCGAAAGAGTTCACGTTGATTATGCTGGGCCTTTCCTGGGTAAATATTTATTTTTTATAGTAGATTCTTATTCTAAGTGGATTGAAGTTAAAATTACAAAGAATATAACAACTGAAACGACTATGAAATTTTTACGAGAATTTTTTGCAACATTTGGAATACCTGATGTTTTAGTTTCGGATCATGGAACTCAATTTACCGCAGCGGATTTTCAAAATTTTTTAAACAGTAATGGAATTCAACATAAAATGGGAGTACCATACCACCCATCTACAAATGGTCAAGCAGAACGGTATGTTCGAACAATCAAAAATAAATTGAAAATGATAAACCACGATGATGATTTACATACATGTTTACAAAAAATCCTCCTAGCTTATAGGAAAACAATACATCCAGTCACGAATAAATCTCCTTCAATGCTAGTTTTTGGAAGGCAAATAAAATCAAAGTTAGATTTGATATTACCTTCTCACTCTATAAATTCTAATGATAGTCAGAAACAACCTACCGACACATTGAAAAAGAAATTTGAGATTCAAGATAGAGTAGCAATTAGAGATTACATGGCAAAGAATAAATGGAAATTTGGGAACGTAGTAGAAAAATTAGGCCATATTCACTATTTAGTAAAACTAGATGATTCACGAATTTGGAAGCGCCATGTGGACCAAATGAGGAAAGTAAATAGTAACGTTGGAAATCCAAAGAGGCTAATTAAAAATACTAGTAACCCATCTCAACCTGATAGATTAAATTTTCAGGGAGGAGAAATGGTACCAAATGACTTTTCAAAATTAATACCAAATAGGAATAATTCAAATGAAATCTTATCACAAAATGATAATACTGAAGATGTCAATACACAGTCAAATATTTTTGATACTGGTACAAATCCAAATCATTTAGAAAATAACATAGTTTTAAGAAGATCAGATAGAATAACAAAGAAACCTGATCGATTTATTGAGAACTATTAGTACAAAATAATTGATTCGTATTTGTTTATTTTTTTTATGTTATTTTATTGTAATTTTGAATGAATCTATTAAGTATTGAATTACAAAGTAAGAGGAGAGATGTTATAATATTATTAAGTTACATATTGTTAAGTTATAGTATTGTTAAGTTACATAACATAAGGTACATTAGGTAACACCTTTTAAAATACACATCGTGCAATACGATTAGAATGTAAGTGTACGAGAGAATTACAAAATAACGTTATTCCTTTGTTAACCGCATTTATGCTTACATTACATGAATACGATACTAAAATAAATGAAATAAAAGTAAAACTAAAAACGTGTTTCTTTTACGACGATCGACGATTCGGAAAGTTAAATTTACAACAATCAGGAATAAGGCATACGTGTCCTTTTCTACATGTCAACTCCTCTTGACTATTTTGTTATGTTTTCATGACCTACTATCCCTCAGAAAAATTATGTATATAAGTATTCTTCAAACAAAAGACGAGTAAAAAAAAATAAAAAATATATCTTCCTGCGATCGAACAGGCGACCTTTGCAAATTAACGCCAACACGCTATCGTCCAGTTACTGCCTGCTTGCCAAATAGCAATAGTTTTTGAGCTCATAAATAACAGCGTTTCAAGGAAATAAAAAGCTTATTTCCTTTAAGCATAGGAAGTGGAAGGAGTCGCAGCTGGAGCCGGAGCCGTTAATAAATCTATACATTTCCGGAACCGGAGTCGAAATTTTTTCCTCGAACTCCACAGCCCTGCAAAAATGCATCAATTAACGCTGTAGTGCATACTAAAACCAGCAGCGAAAATAAATATAAATCGACAGATAATTATATGTATATCCAATGTGGTAGATGTGGGAGGAATAAGCACATAATGCTTAGGAAAGGAAATGCAAAGGAAAAAATCATTTTGCGAAACATTGCAAGTTCAATCAGCAAGTATCACAGCAGCGACAGATACCACAACAGCGTCATATTTTACGAGGTTTGGAGGCAGAAGACCAAGAAACAAATGAAAAAAGTTACAATGTGGTATCCATTCGGATGATATGAGAATTAATGTAAACTAATGTCAGCTGTAAATAAAACAATTTGGTATGAACAAATTAAGGTTGGTGACAAATTCATAAAATTTAAATAAGATACGGGTGCAGATACTAGCGTAATCCCATTAAAATTGTTAGATGCAAAAATATCAGGTAAGAAAAATAACCTCAAATTAAAATGTTATGGAAATTTTGTAATAAAAACTCTAGGCATTTGTTATTTGCCTATTAGTGTAAAAAATTTAAAAAAACAACTAGAATTTGCCGTAGTGAAAGGAAAATTAGAGCCATTGTTATCAGGCCAAGCATGTTTAGAATTAGGATTAATAAAAAAGTAAATTCAATTTGTAATCTTGGATAGGATAATAAATCTGAACAGGAGTTTATCAATTCAAATATAATGCAGTTTAGAGGATTAGGCACAATTCCAGGAAAATATAAAATTAAGCTAAAAAATAATTATATATAGGAATTGTGAATGCGAATCGTAGAGTACCATTTGGTTTACCGTTTACATGATAGAATTAAGATTACTTTACATGATTTAGAATCCCGTGAAATAATTTCAAAAGTAGATTATCCTGCTGATTTTGTGAATTCGTTAATAATAGTAGAGAAGCCAAATCGTAAATTGCGAATCTGCATAGATCCGAAACATTTAAATGCACAAATTCAGAGCGAGCTTTACGATTCCGACATCTTAATACTCCTATAGAATTTTGAAAATGGTGCAAATCTTTGGTGGAATTAGTAACGTTGATGTATATTTCGATGACCTAATTATAACTGGGAGGGATGAGAAAGAACATGATGTGGTAATGGAAGAAGTACTTAAGACAGCAATTAAGTATAAGGTTAAGGTCAACCCCCAAAAGTTACAATATAAAAAACAGTCAGTAAATTTTATGGGAATGGTATAATCCCAAGGAAGGAATTAAACCTAGGCCGAAACATATAAGTGCTATAAAAGAATTAGAAACACCAAGAGATAAAAAAAACTATTGAGAATATTAGGGATATTCAAATTTATTTATGCCGCAGAATACTGCTTGTTTAAGGGAACTCACAAAAAATTATGTTCGATTTATTTGGATGGAAGAACATAATAAAGCGTTTGACAAATTGAAAAACGAAATTACAGTTGAACCTGTACTAGCGTTTTTTAATTGCGATAGGCCAATATGCATACAGACAGATGCATCCAAAGACGGGATTGGTTGTTGTTTGTTACAAAATGGGTAACCTATCGCGTTTGCTTCTCGCGCGATGACCAGTACGGAAAAAAGATACGCTCAAATAGAGAAAGAGCTACTGGCAGTACCCTTTTTAGTTTATAAGGTTCATCAATTCATTATGGTGAAAAATTTAAAGTTCATTCGGATCATAAACTGTTGGTTTCTATAGTAAAAAAAGAAAGTAAAGTAGAGTGCAACGTATGATACTGTAAAGTATGATATGAAATAGAGTACATTCCAGGGAAGGAAATGTTTATCGCGGATGCTTTATCGCGATTATGTATTAAAGATCCGGTGGAAGATGATCCAGAAATGTTGTACTATATGTATTTACGCATTGTCCCAAACTATATCCATTTCAGATAGCAAGCGAGTAGAGTTCGAATTAGCATATGAAAGAGATGAAATACTACCTAAAGTAATAGACTATTCACTTTTTTTTTTAAATCTAGATTTGATGGTTCTAATAGAAGAGAACACAAAAACATATGATCAATTTTTGTTGTTGTTTTGGTAAACATAAGTGTAAAACTCGATGATTTATTGATTGAAAACGAAGATCGGTTTTATAAACGACGATTTAAAAATAAAATTAAAATAAAAATGTCAGGAGGGTATTTTTAATTACACTCTTTATTCCTTTACATGCCGGAAGTACAGTGTTGTTTTTGACAATATGTCGGAATTCAAAGTAAAATAAAAAGGATTACCCGATCACATTAAAAATAAACGGGGCTAGCGACATCTATTATAAAACATAAAAATCATATTTAGATTCAAGAAAAGGTTCAGTACAACTTTTAACTTTAGTTTTGTTTGTGTGAGACGCCATTATGGTTGGTGTGTTTCATTTTACATTTAATTAAATTTTATTTTTATTTTTGCTGTGGCCGGTCTTGTGCGATCAATTTTTAGTTGGTATAATTTTTATTTTTGTGTTTGTGAATAATTGATTAATATAAATTTTTTTAATATCAATTACAGTTTGTACGTATGAAAATTTAGCGCCAATTGGGACTTGGAGAATTTACAAAAATGGACGGCGATATGATGACGTTTTCTTTAGTTCGGGTACCTATATCATTTTATTTTGTTTTAAATTTAATTTAAAAATGTATAATCATTTATAAAAAAAAAAATAATAAATAAAAATTATATAAAGGAGTTAGTTAATAAAATAAAATTATATATATAATTTTAAAATAAAAAAAAAAATTTATTTTATTTAAATATGGATGGATGTATGTATGGATGTAAAGTGAAATTTCCCCGCCAAAATTTATATTGTAAGCCCCGCCCACTTTTTTGTGCGGCATAACCTCACTTTTTTTGTCATCATTTTCCGATTTTTGTGGCCAACTTTCATAGGAAATCTTATAATAAGTCGGACATTATTTCGGAAAAAAGTCGGTGATGAAATCAGCAAAGTGTCAGAAAAATCCAAAAATTGTCGGATATAAAAATACTTGGGATGTGAAGTTAATTACAAAAAAAAAATATTAGCGTGTAATATAGTTGCTTGTAGGGGCTGAAATATAGTTTTGCTTATTAGAGCATGAATTGAAAAAACATATAAGTATATGAACGCAGGCCAATAAGGTGGTACTGGTACAGTACGGGGTACAGTTTAAGATGTCAAGTCACACGCATGTTCGTGTAGTATGAATAAATAAATGTAAAGTCTAAAAACTAATTAAAGTGTTTAATAATCAAATAATTGCAATAAATACCTACTGTAACAATTTGGTGTGAAATTAAGCTTGAAAACCTAATTTCACTTGTTACATCGAAATTTTTATCTTTCTCGTTTAATTGAGCACCGGCGGCGTGTTTCCTGCAGCTCGGTCAGGTAGAGGATGTGGTGTGGGTAAAGGTACTCACGAGTAAGATCTTGATAGCCGCATGGGTAGGAGTTTATGTGAGCTAGTTGCTCAAAGTCGGTACGAATCTTTGGTGGGGCTAAAGCTCCCCAAATCATGAGCTGCCAATTGCAACTAGCAGGCAGGAGGTGAAAACAATGTGAATTAACTTAGAGTAGCATAAGGCTACTCCAAGCTCTGTCTAAACGCAAATTGACTTCTGGCGGTGTTTGTTTTTGCCATTAGTCAATTTATTTAGTTGTTAGTTGGTTAATTAGTTAGAACCAATGGACGTTGTTGGCAGAAGAGCGGGTATGGTGGTTAACACCATATGTTCCCTTGCTGCCTCTTGCGAGGCTGCCAACAGACCCCCAATAGTTATCACCCGAAGATTAGTAGGATGCTAATTTTTTCTTTTTTTATTAGTCATATTTACCTTATTGACTTCGTATGTGTCCTCTTGTCGATAGAAAAGAAAAATGTTTGATTCGATTTTTCTAGATATAATAATTTATTTTTGTTTTTTTTTTTTTTTATTATTCTATTAACTTTCGTATAACAAAATTTAAGCAGTAATAAAATTTAAACTAAAAAAAAAAATTTTAATCCCAAATGCAAAAACCGGCAAAAGAAAACACAAGAAGAACCGAACTGACTAAACCCTAAACAGAAAATCGTCCAGGTTTTTATACAATTTTCATAAAGAAAATTCCATAATTCGCCCTCCACTATTTTCTGTTTGGTTTTATTAAAAAAAAAAAAAAGTGCATCATCGCAATGTTGGACACGTTTTTGTTAACCCACATTAAAAACTTTTTATGCTTATTCACCGAATTATTGCATTCACCCCGTTGGCAAATATTCACAATTCAATAAACGTAAACGAAAACAAAAACAAAAATAAATTTTTGTTCCATATAAAAAAAATAATGTTTTTATGTTTACTTACGAAAAGCTGAGTGCACAAAATTTTATTGTATACCAACAGACTCGGAAGTAAACATAAATACAATGGAATTTTATGGGTCGCGTGTCAATGCGGAACAGATAATTTACGTTAATTTGTTTCAAACAAGTTTGATTCAAATTAATTCGCGTAATTGAAAGGGTAACTGCATCCGGATTTTATCATGGGACTTTAATTGTTTGGAAGAAATTATCTTCAAGCTTGAGATGCAGTTTTTATATATGTATATAAGATAAATATATAGATTGGGTAACGGGTAATGACATGTGGCCGTTACACTACCCACGAATATAGAACAACTGTATAACTGTATGCCTGTCTACCGTATAAGGCCGGTCTGGTTGGACCGACGCGTCGGTTCGATAAGTTGGATCGTCTGTAGCGCTATTTAAACACTACTTCTTCTTCTTCCGCTGGCGCTACATCCCATGAAGGGATTTGGCCTATAACAATCTTTTTTGTGACACGAAATGCCGAACATATCGAATTTAGTTGGTTTTAAATTTATATTAGCGGATTTCATTTCCTCTGTTCTTCTATGGATCTGTTGCAATATTATGTTGGGTTTCTTCACGGTCCTTTTTAAAAATTGCATGTAGTTTTCGTATTTGTACGCCGAAAATGAGTCATAATGCGTCAAATTGCTTTACACAATTTAGTAAATGAAGCGCCCATGAATGTTAAAGCTTATTTTGTCAGATCCATATATTGCGGGGAACATTTCGACAAAATCTTTTATCATTTGATAAGCAATATCAGCATTTTCTTTGCATTTTCTACGATCTAATAATAACCTCGCAGCGCAATGGAGCAATTTAAAATGATAAAATATTTCATCACTAACGGTATCCTTAAGAACTATTATACCATTATAAACTAAAAATTGCCTGAACTCGGTAGCCTTCCATAAAGTCAAGTCTTGAAGTGTTCTACCAGTTCTTCCAAATTTTGATGGGGTGTATGCAGAACTTAAAATTAATCTTTCGTTTATTGCACTAAGATTAACTTTATATAATGTTTTATTTTTTTAAATAAGACCCAACATTTTTTTTACTATTCCTAAATCAAGAATATGCATTGGGTCAATTGGAAATTGTGATACCATGCCAATTCCGATTGTTTCTAATCTGTTTTGATTGAACAAAAATTCTTGATGGTGATGATTTTGATCTTTTCTATCTCTAAATGTGATATCTGTTGTCTCATCCCGAATTTTCGTCTCAAAAGTTACTCTTCGGCTTAAATCTGATCCGATTTAGTAACAAAAGCTCTGGCAGGACTGTCACATACAAATAGCCGTATAGCGTGTACTGAACTTTCTTTTGATTTTAATTGGAACATACTTCTACTTTTCAGAAAATACGGGTGGATCGCTTCAATCAGTTTGTCAAAATATTATAAAAAATGAATGTGTTCTGTTCTCTCTCTCTGTGTATTTACGCGTTTATTTTATTTTGCAGAGTTAAACATACTGATTAGAAATAAATAAAACTCTTTGGTTTCAATTTTCTTGATTTTTTGGTTTGTTAATCCTTTTCAAAAAAAATTAAAAAGCTTTACAAATTCGCTTGTGTGCTAAAAGTAAATATTGTAACATTCCTGACGCCTAATTCAAAATTTGATATCTAATTGACGATTGTTAATGTAGAGAAAGCACTACCTGTCGGAATAAAATAAAACTGAAGCGACCATACAAAAACTAGCATCAGCGCTCGCAGAACGACTAAAATATGGTATAGCGGAAATTTTTTAAAGTAAAGCGGCTATAATTATGTTGTCTAAAACTACGGCTCAAATCGTCAATTGACGATTGGAGCCGTGGTTTTGACAACATTATACATAGCCGCTTCACTTTTAAAAAATTCCGCTATACCATATTTTATACCACTGACAGACTAGGGATTAGCTAAGCGCGATTAGTGAAACGAGATTAGCTAATCCACCACAAATCCATATGCGTTGACAGACTAGGGATTAGTTTCTTGCAGAGAAATAAAATATTATTGTGATGATTCGCTGAAATATAGCTAGTAAATCAGCTGGACTCATTTTTTAATTCAATATTTCTAAGATTTATACATTAAAACACACTAGATTTTCTTTTTCCTCAAAATTTATTCAGCACAAATTGTTTAAGATGTCATTGATTTTATAACTTCTGTCGTAAATTCACGCCACGTGCATTTTCAGCAATGTTTAAATAATTATTTCACATTGTAGTGCCACTTGTACCATCACTAAACCCAATACAACGAGATAAGCTCGAAAATTTTCAAGGATTAGTGCACTAATCTCGATTAGTGACTAATCCTCAAATAAAACGAGATTAGCTAATCTTCAACTTGACACACTACAGCTAATCTCGAAAAAATCACTAATCGCGCTTAGCTAATCCCTAGTCTGTCAAGGGTATTAGTCGTTCTGCGAGCGCTGATGCTAGTTTTTGTATGGTCGCTTCAGTTTTATTTTATTCCGACAGGTAGTGCTTTCTCTACATTTACAATCGTCAATTAACAATAACAAACTAATTAGTTTGTGCATTTAACGAAAGGAGGGAGGGTAGTAGTTTTCTTTTACCGTCAAGACGAAAATTCCAAATTATGATCATAAAATTAATTTTTAGAACTATAATTAATTTTACCGTCAAGACAAGGCTACATTCCTGCGAGCATGTCACACAGCATTCACAATGCAAAAACTTTTTACTTTTGATTTACATGAATTTCCAACATAACGAGCAAAAATTTTTATTCGTTAAGTTGGAAATTCATACAAACCTGTGGCCCTATTCTGGTAATTCCTAGGGAATAGGGAATATTTTGTTTTTACAGCAGTTATTCCCCAGATACATTTTTCCATCTTTTTATTACCCATTTCCAAAAGTGCATTCTGGCAATTGGGGAATAAATATATCGAGGAAATAAATTTAGTTGTACGTGTTCTCCATGGAATCACATTAAAATAAGTAAAAATCCGCGAGGGACCTTTACAAACAATATTAACATGATTAATTATTAATATCAACCAGAGATAGACAAATATTTTCGTTAAAATATGTATTCCCCATCAATTCTTTCATAAAATAGGTATGGAAAAACAAACGTCAAAACTGCTGTAATTGGGAATAATTTTTTCCCAATACATTTTTTCCCCAAACACCAGAATACACTTTGGGGAAAAGGGAATAAAACTACTACAAAATTTAAAATTTCTATTCCCCGGGAATTACCAGAATAGGGCCACTGGAAGGCAAAAGTAAAAAGTTTTTTGCTGTGTGAATTGTTTTTGATTTCTTTTCATGTGGTAATAATATGTACTAAATTCCAAAAAAGTTCATCTGACAACACTTAAGAGGGGAAATCGTATTCATTCGATAAACTCTCTGCTTCTGCTAAACTATCTCATTCATCATCATCATCATCTCATCATATGTTTTGTTTTGTCTATACTCTATAATCATTATTCAATTCATTATCATCATTCAATTTCGATTGTTATAGCCGACTAGAACTTCTGCAATTCTGCATTAAATAGTGTATTTTATTGAGATATTTATAACCAAATAATCTAATAATAAACAGTGAAGTTTTATTAATTTCTATTTTTTATTAAATAAGATAATGTAAGTATATTTTTCAAGTATTTCGCAATTTGAATCTATTCAAGTCGTAAATGAAACATATTTTAATTGTACTTATTTCGTAAGTGCACTTAACGAGTATGTATTATAAAACAATAAAAATATATGAGTCATTCTTTGTGCGTCACCTACGTACATACGATTCAATAATATAGTGATTACCGATGATGGTGTCTAGATTATAGTTTTCATTAATTTCTGGAAAATGTCAGACGAAAATCAGTGGCGCTCGCAACAATTTTCTTTCCAATCAAAGAAAACATTGTTTTTGTGTTGTTTGTTGTAGGGACTTACAAACACAAAGTAGTTTTTCAAAGATGTATATAATATGTATTAAATAAAATGTATGGAATAAAAACCCCAATGACGTAGTTGGAAAATACATACATAATGCACAATAAACTTATGTTTATTATGAAGTATTTAACGCATTTTTGTCGTAATTAGCAATTCCGGTAAATTCGATCCAACTGCTTTTCCTTGTTATTTCCATTGAATTATAAAACATAAATCATATCGATCGACCTAGTATTTGCTTATCTGCCAATTTTTATTGTAAACAATATAAATTAACACATTCTATTCTTATTACTCATGTAGACAACAATGTCGCTATATCCATCACTAGAAGATATGAAAGTTGATCAAATGATTCAGCAACAACACAATGCATTTGCACAAATTCAACCTCAGCCAACGATAAATGCCTCTTCATATCCAGCATTCACACAAAATCCATACCCTGAACTAGGGGTTGCACAGCACCAACCGACATCTAACAGTGCAAATCCAGAAATGTTTCCAGATTTATATGATTTTATGGGAATGGAATTATCAAAAGCTGTAATAGCTGCCAATATGCCTGAATACTTGAATCGTGATAAGTCTGTTGCAGAGTCGTCCGGTATAAGAAATACGGGTGTAGTTGCACCACTATCGGGAAATTCAGTAGGATTACAACGTGCTCAGGTTACTCATGGTATACGTGAGCTAATCTTATGTAAAGGAGCTGATAAAAAAGTTGGTTTACGAGTGCAATCAATCGATAAAGGTATATTTGTTTGTATGGTGGTTAAAGGTAGTCCAGCTGCATTGATTGGACTACGATTTGGAGATCAAATTCTACAAGTGTGTGGGAAATTAGTTGCCGGCATGTCTGTCGATGATGTTCACAAAATTTTGAAAAAAAGTGATGTAAACAATATATCAATAGTTGTTCGTGATCGGCCATTTGAAAGAACAATTACATTACATAAGGATTCCCGTAATAATATTGGATTTTTATTCAAAGATGGGAAAATTACTCATTTAGTTAAGGATTCAACATCGGCACGAAATGGTGTTTTAGTCGATCATTATCTATTGGAAATTGATGGCCAGAATGTAGTCGGAATGAAGGATAAGGAGATTAGAAGTTTAATTGAGAAAGCACCTCAAATAATCACAATAACCGTTATTCCAGAATTCATCTATAACCATATGATGAAAAAGTAAATTTAATTTTATTCCGTGTTTTCATATTTAGAGGAATTCATTTTTAAATTTTGTTTTTTCCAGATTATCGACATCATGGATTCGTGGTCTTATGGATCATTCAATACCAGACTTGTAAATTTAGCTTGTTTTCTATAATCTAATTACTGTTTGTGCCATTTGTGTAGAGTGTCAAACACTTCATTTTAATCTTTTTATACTGAATTATGAATTATATACCTTCGTTTCTTTTATGTTTATAATAAATTAAATACATATGTATCTTTCAACCTAGATATTACTTTTTATACATATAATAATAAAAAAATTGCACGTTTTTTTTTTTTTTTAAATTGATGTATGGTATTGTTTTATAAATTCATACTTACAAAAATATATTACATGAAAAATATTGGATTAGCATTCTTTTGATAAACGAAATTTGTAGATTCCAATCCGCAATTTTAAAAAAATACCTAGAAAGATTGATTTGTGAGTTGAATTCCTCGATGTTGTACTTTTAGTTTGCAATCTACAATTAAAGACGTAGTCAGCATGTCTAAAATCGAAATGAAAAGAGTTACTAGAAGTACACGTAGTATTGCAATTCTCTATATAATACTTCCAGTAAAATCCTCACACGGCGAAAGCTCTAAATACATAAGGTCAGTTGGAAAAGCCAAATCTAGTAATTTGCCCCGACTATTGCTTATTCGGTTCAACTGCATCAATGCTGTGCTTGCAAAGTAATCAATATTGCTGCGTTTATACCACTGCTAAACTAGCAGTGCTACAAATGCTAGTTTCATAGCAATGATATATGCTATTTTAGCTGGCTGAGCTAGGTATATGCATGCCGCGTACCAAGTAGGTGATATCAGTAAGATTGAAGGGGTGTGTAACGAAAGCCCGGTTGGTCAAAATCCTGTTTTTTTTGTTAATCTTGATTTTCAAAATCCCGGTTCTGCATAAATAAATATCCCGGTTTTTAGAAAATCCCGGTTTTTATTTTTATTTTACTTAAAATTAAAATTTTCCTTCACCAGAAAGGGCCGCCCGAATAAAAAAAATATGTCTTTCAAAACCGGGATTTTAAATCCGGGATTTTGAAAACCGGGATATCCTACCCAACCCGATTGAAGTCCTATTAATTAATTTGAAGAACCATTAGTTCGTTTGACCAACACGAACCAATGGCGTAACAGCAGAATTGATAAAATTAATTAATTAAAACTTTTAGTAAGCCATGTTTCAGAGGTAATAATCACATTCGTAATCGTTGTCACGAACGCCAAACAAGATTAATTTAGCTTTACATTGAATATTCGGGCATCGAGGCAAAAGTAGTTTCTTCGAAGCTTATTATAGGCGGAAGAATCCTGTTTGAAAGCGGATTATTTAAATTCCGGGAGAGTTGGCTGGTACAGCTGGTATCCGAAATTTCACATTTGAGGCGCCTGCCCGAAAATTTCGATTGTGAAAGGGTCTAATAAATGCGCCAGTTGGCCGTATGTTTCCGAATTTAGAGCTTTCTCAGGAAAATCAACAATAATTCCTAATTTAGACAAATGTATTCCAACTCACGAATATCTCTTGATTTCGGAATCAGCTACCCATTTTGAAAAAAATCTGTACCTAAACCTCTGTTATCAAGGGCCACATCATCATCCTCAATAGTTAGGGAGGTGCGAGGGGGTCAAGTCCAAGTCTGAATAAATGAAGCTAAAATTTCGGTGTAACAGTTTAAAGATGAATGGTAAGGTATTTGTACCAGAGTGTAAATTTCTCGTTCTTTTTCTTTTTTTGGTTCCCATACTAAAAATTTAATTTTTTGAATTTACGTTTTGTTCATCATTTCTGCTAGTAAACATTAAAAAAAAATAATTTTGTTCCTTTAAATTTATTTTCAATATTTTATTTTATCGCTTTAGAGAAACGGAACGATCCCAGTTGTACTTTGCGTGAGCTATCGAGAAATTTTGTTTGAGATGGCACGTTAAAAACATGAAACAGAAGTATAAAACAAAACAAATGAAATGTTCGGCTTTTTAAATGTGTTTTTCATGGGAGTAAATTACAATGATCGCATTTTGTTCGCTCTTTTTTTACGAAATATGGGGACATATGATCATCACGGTGAGGTATAAGAGATCATCACCGTGATTGCTCATTGATCGCTCTTGGAGCACTCTGTCGTACAACAGGGTAACTGAAATTTTGATTATATCGTATTACGATTACGAAGAACGACAATAGTTATTTACGTCACAAGGGCGGTAGTTGTTACCAGGGTACCTTAACTATAAGAGGCATGATGGAGCGATTTAAATTTCGTATTTCACTCTACGCTGGTGTCTACAGCAATGTTGCCATAACAATAAAAGCAAAAACATATAAATACTGTATGTAAATTTTTCATATCAAGAAATAATATATGGCAACATTGCTTTTGCCACCAGCATGAAATGAAAATAATAAACTAAATCGCTTAAGCTTACGGCATTTTTTAAAGAAAGAGAAAGCGATAGAAATTTATATTGCTTCCATCATCCTTTTCTAGTTGAAATATCGTGAGTTGTTCTTGTTACAGTACGAGTTCGATGTTTATGGAAGAGGCGACGAAGGAGCCGAGTCCAGAATTTTGCACGAGTTCTGTAACGATCATTTAACGTCCGTGTAACGTACAACGTTTTATTTCATACTACATGGGAGATGGGACATTAATTCGATTTTTTAATTTTTTCATTTAAAATTAAATTTTAAAGAAAAAACATGAGTTAGAAATTTAACCCTTTGTGGACTGAATTATTATTATTTTTTTTTTAAACTGAGATAATAAACTACGAATAGGTAAATAAAAAATTTTAATTCAAATTTATTTTATTTGTAACAGTTTATTAAAAAGGAGTGGTTCCATATGGGACCACTAGGCGTTGAAAATATAATTATAAAAAAATTTTAAACTGTTAAAAACATTATTTCTGATGAAATTTAAACAAATAATTTCTTTCTTCAGTAAGGCATAATCCTACAAGTCCTGCAATGCCATCTTGACCGATGAGGTTTGGCTTTCGTGCTACAATTGCCACATCTCACTTTAGTGCCATGTTCAGGTAGGTGCGCTGACTTGTGTGTTCTTTTTTCTAACGGGACATACAATTTAAATCTATTGACTGGCTTGTCATTGCTAATCCTTCTTCTCTTTTGTGGCACTGTAGGTTCAGTTCCTAATAACCCATCTATGACAGCTAATCTAAGTTGCTTCAATGACAATCCTGCATCGTCGGTTCTGGTTTTGTATAAAATAAACGCATTTACCGCTGTCAAATCTACGATTTACCATATCAGAAAAGTCTACGTAGCCCATGTGTTTATTTAAGCCCTTTTGGTTTAATCCTTTACAAACTTTAGGCATTTCACATTCGTCTTGCTTCCATCCTTATGTTTTCACTGAACAGTTAACTCGTCTGCCGGACTGTGAAAATTAGTCAAAAACAATATAGGTTTTTTGCCCATCCGCTTTACTGTTAATATACCGTCTTTGCTTAATCTTCAGTCATATTCGCCTCTCTGACTTTTTTTATCAAACCTAAAATCAGTTGGAATATCTTTTCGGCCTTGCCGTGCAGTTTCGCATGCATATATTCCCTCACCTAACAAATCGCGTAATAATTGAAGCGAGTTGAAATAGTTATATTTCATGGTAGTTCCCAAATCCCAACTAAATCAAGAGTTAAATCTTTTATAACTCTTGCTCCTAAATTTTTTTCTTTGACGTCTTTTGTTTTCCTGTGTAAATCTGGAACTGTGACACAAATCCGTTCTCATCCGCTTGCACCCAAACTTTGTAACCTCGTTTGATAGGTTTCATGGACATATATTGTCGCATGCTACTTCTTCCTTTGAATTTAATCATTGACTCGTCGATTGATTGGCATTTAGTTGGTTGGTAATATGTTTTATAGGTTCCAGATAGTTCGTCCAAAAAGGGTCTTAGTTTATACAGTTTGTCATAAGCAGATTCTCCCTTTTTAGATTGACGTAGATTGTCGTTTATATGGAGATGGCTGAGAAACCATCCGAAACGATCACGTGTCATAATAGAAGATATGAAATGATCTCTAATTGACATTCTTCAAGACCAACAATCCCGGTAGCTTGATAATTTTTTTGTGCCCATTAGTAAATTTATGGCTAAAAAGAACTTTAATTCATCTACTGTGGTTGGCAATGTGATGGTGCTTCTGCATTGCATATAAATTAGTTTCAAATACTATTTATTCAAATAAACTTTGAGGGAATAACAGGAGAAACATATATCCACCGGTTACTCTAAGTTATTGCATAATTCTAAATTGTCTGGAATATTTGATCCAACTTGTTGTTCAAAAGGATGTTTAACAGTACTGTATTTAGTATCTTTTGTCCATTCGATTTTTTTATGTAAAAATATTGATAACGGAAGATCATCATCACTATCCCATTGCCAATAGTTGTCTGCGTCCAAATTGGTTTTCATCTCCAACTCGTCACCACTCCACGGGAAGGAGGTTTCTGATTCATCGGACGAGATTTCCTCTAAAAGACAATAAGCGTCTTCACTAGTAAAACATTCCCGATTAACTGTTTTATTCATTTTTGATCTAAGATACAAAAATACGAATACTCGTATCGATAAATAATCGACAAAATCAAAAAAAAAAGGTTTATGAAAAAAATAAGAAAATGGCTTGTTTTACATAAAATAACCGTATTTTGTTAATTTTCCATATTTTTAGCTAAAAATTTAGCGGTGTACCCTTAGATAAAAATAAGTCCGATACTGAGTCTTTAAAACAAGGTATTTGCAATATCAACGTTGAATTTTTTCTTATCGTCGAAGATGGCCGACCACGATTCTGGCCAGCCGCTTGACGTTCTCCTACATACAAAAGCCGTTGATTCAAAGTACTCTCTTCGATATCTTTCTTGTCTACCTCCATGCCACTCTCTGGAGCACTGCACATCGAAAAGCCTGAATCATTGTCCTCAAACACGTTATCTTCTCCTCCTGAAGATGCTTCGTCGATGGGTTCTAGCACTTCTCGGACGGTTCGACTCTACAAATTATACGCCATATAATAATACGTCAAAATCAAAAGAAATATGATAAACTAAACAAATTTTAACAACGAGCGCAGTCTTACTCACGACCAAAATCAATAAAACAACACAAAAAACGGCAAAAACAACTTTGAAAAATTATTTCGTATACAATACAAATATTTTCATTCAATTTTTATCAAATCCGATCACCTAGAGATCTTAGTCATATTCCATTTTTCTTGTCTGGTCAAGGTCTATTAGTCTGTCTTTGCTAGAGTTGGCCTAAGTGTGCGATAGCAGCCACTCTAACCTAACCTACATTTAAATTATGTTCTTGTGATGATAGAATTTGAATACGAACAGTAGTATGAATTTTATAATATTTTGATTACATGTAGAAGTTGGAGTCTGAATCGGAGTCGGATAGCCAATTTTTATACATCGGAGTCAGAGTCGGAGTTGAAGAATTATTTTACCGACTCCGCAGCCCTGGTTCTTACTATTACCAACTCAAAGCATGTAGAATCATTTCCGGCCCACTAAGTTCTTAGGAGATAGCCAATAAAGAATTTACAATTATAATTTTATTTTAAATACACTATAAAGGAAACGCTGTGATGGGTTGAAAAAATATTTATATTACATTTTTAGTATGTACAGAAAAATACTCGGATAGGATGGGATAGTGTTACCTGATGAACATTTTTATTTTTTCTGGGATAACTCCACATGTATTAACATATTTATTTCCAGCAAACCTTGATCATTTCATCGAAATCGAGCATTAATTGTCAAATACATCACCTTGAATTACTATTTACGGGGAGACTATGACAATCCCACCAAGCGGCACAACTTTTCCACCAACCAAATAACCATCAATACTAAATATGCAGTTGCAGTACGTGTGCATATTTTAACAAAAATACATATAACATTGCAAAAATGATTTATAGAAATTTGGTGATTCATTCGTGCTTCAACCTTCACCGAAAAATAAATAAAAATTATTATAAAGTTCTATATTGCGGTGTTTTATTAGTATTCAATTTATTGGTAATTATTAAATTTGGAGTTGTGAAATCCAATTTTGATGTAATTCAACCTGAACGATGAAAATGCGATTATAAAATAAAGTTCTGAAATGGAAAAACCAAAAATATTGTTCACCAAAAAATAATTTAAATAAATTTTCCCGGGTAATACTGGGTCCACCGGTACCTCCTAGTAATTTATAAGTC
Source organism: Tipula helvola (assembly GCA_963556165.1). Taxonomy (NCBI): domain Eukaryota; kingdom Metazoa; phylum Arthropoda; class Insecta; order Diptera; family Tipulidae; genus Tipula; species Tipula helvola. Next base: position 201,469,757 of record OY744483.1, read on the forward strand.
AAATTTTCGTAATTGTGACTACATTTCGCATAGATCGAACAAGAATAATGCGGAGATGGATCGGCTTGAGTTCTGCACACCTACATATTTTCATAAAACCCAGAATGTATTTTAAATAATCTCTTTAATCTGTGAAATCCTCTGTATGGTTTCAGCAAAGTGTTTCCTTTATGAACCTACATATTTGGAACTTCAATTACTAGTTCTGCGAAAGACAAAACATCATTAATTCAGTTTATCTATTATACCTTTATTTAATTCCAATAAAAAAGCTATATAATTATTATTTTTTTCTTTTTTGAATTTTTTTTTTTTTTTATTTTTTCATATAATTTATAGGAGGTCTTACACAAAATAGCTTGTGCCATTTCTTTAAAAATTAAACAATTTTAAATTTATTATTTTTTTTTTTATTATTTTTTAAACAATAATTTTGATTGATAGAAAATTTCTAAATAAAAAAATGAAGTAAGACCACCACTAAAACAACAGTCTTCTATTTTTAAATAAAAAAAATATAATAATGATAATAAAGTATAAAACATTTGACTACCTAATAATCTCTAAGTCAAAAGAGAAATAGTCAAAGTATAAAACAAAAAAAGGACAGTAAGTAATGATGTAATAAAAATGATAAAAAAAATGTATTTTTAATTTCGTGATGTTTATAAATATAAAAATAGAAACAAAAAAATGTGTTAAACACTTATGTAATTTTCATTTTGTTAAATATAGAAATTATAATCTAATTATTATTTTTTTATTAAATTTAAACATAAAAAATAAAAATATAAATTGATGAAGTTATTATTATTTTATAATATTTTTTTTCTTGTAACATTTACTGATTAATTTTCATTTTATTTAATTCACTTTATTATACGAGAAATATTTTTTTTTTAAGTTAATGGATACCTTTTTTTCTGTAATATGCGTATTATTTATTTTATTTTTATGTTTTTTTTTTTAAATATTTTATGAGATAAATTAAATAGAGAATAATAAAATTAATGAAAATAATAAAGGTACAATGAATTATTCTTAATCATCTAAAGAAAAATCATTGCGAATAAATTTTATTTATGAAGTAATAATAAAATTAAAAATAATCAAATTAGGAAAATAATAAGAGTATGTAGTACCAAAACGAAAAAATAAAAAAGTTAAGATAATTTTGTTTTCTTCTACTAGTAATGCAATGTTTAGAGACATGGTACTGATTAAAAATCTAGATTAGTTACATCTGACGAATACCCAAAACTCTTCAGTATTATTTTAATCGAAATTGAGACACTCGAAAGAGCACAAAATTGGATTATTATTATTAAAGCGTAAATCTAGATTTCTGACCTCTTCCAGCTGTCAACATAAGCATAAGATCAATATGTATAATTATTTTTTTTTTCTTTATAATTTAATAATAGATTAATTTTTGTTTTAATTCTTGTAATATATAAAAAGCAATAATAATATAATATTAATTAAAGAATCACGCTACATTACATTCATTTTTTTTTATATAATTATAATTAAGCAGAGAAAAAAATCATCTTAATTTGAATAGTTTTTCCTATCTTTTCTTATAAATTTTAAAATTATTAAAGTATTTTTTCGTTCATATTATGTTGATGTCAGTTTCTATTTTTTAAATGTTTTTTTTTTCATTATAGGAACACAAATCAAAGTAAAAAATATATATAAATTATAACAAAAAAAAAAATAATGATTAGTAAAAAAATACTTTAATAAAATTAATATAAATGTATATTTTTTTATATATCTCTATCTTTCTATTTTATCATTCAATATTAATTTAAAATTTAAAAAAAAAATATATAATTTAATTAAAAAAAAAATATTAATCAGCTGCTGAATCTATAACGATCATTTGAGAATTATCGACTAGCGGAGGTGACATCGGATGATCGGGTGATTCATCTTTTCTAATTATATTCTCGTTATCTTCGTTTAGTATTACATCGCCATTGCTGTCCAGTATTGTTGTGCTGATTATCTCTTTTTCGGAAATAACATCACCGTTAAGAAGTTGTTTTTCGAGTTTAACAGTTGTAACTTTTGTGGCTTTACTATCATTTGTACCGGACTTAGAAATCGCCGATGTGCCCGTCGTTTTCTTGGTAATACTTGTACGTGTAGTTGTTGTTGGTTTTTTAGTTCCTCCGATAGTGGTTGATTTTGTTGTTGTTGTTGTAGTGGCGGTACTAATTGATGACCCTCCTGTTGCACTTCTAGATTTTGTAGTTGGACTCTGCGGAGATTGTTTAATGTTAATAAATACATAAATCTTTTAATATTCTCTATAACTCAATATTTACCTTTACGTCAGTAACTTTTCTAACTGGTGCTGTAGTTCCTGACCGTGATGTTGTAGTAGTTGCTGTTTTAGTCGTATTAAATGTGCTTGGTATTGTGCGCAGTTTATTCGTTGTGTCTTTAGATTGTTTTTCTGTGACTGTGCTTGTTGGTGTTGGTTTAGCTTTTGCAGGTGATAACGGAGTGCGTGCTGTTGATGTTTTTGGTGCTGATGCAGCACTTGACGAAGAAGTGACTGGGCGGGAGGGCCTGCTCGCTGTTGTTGTTGTTGCTGGTGGTTTAGTTGTCGGTGATGCCCTTTTAATTTAAATTTAAAACAAAAAGTTTGTTAGTTTGTTGCTTGTCGGTTATGCTACACTTGTTATTACAACAAAAAAAAAATCGTAAAAATAATGGTCTTCTAAGAAGTATAAATAGTCTCCCCAAAAAGTACAGTAATTATAAATAACTCTTACAAAGTATATTTGAACCGTTTTTTGTATAATAATTACATTCTAGATATTGAATCAAACATCAAATTCTATCTTCGATTTTAGAATTTCATTCAGTACATACCTAAATGGATTAAGTACCTTCGAAAATATTCTTGCCGCCGCCAGAGGATCCTCATGTTGTAACTACCAACTAGGATTGATGAATCCAAATCTCTCGACAAAATGACGGAAGGTCGTCCTTTGCAAGCGTGAGCCGAATCGCCAAACGATTGTATATTTAAATCTCTTTTCTCTTTTATTCTTTCAGAGCCGTAGGTTTATTAACTTGCATCACAGTAAGTTAGCTTCATTTGAATTAAGGAAGTTGCTTGCTGTAACGCAGCCAAATACTTATAGGTTTAATTCAAGAACCTTGCCTTCTTGATGATACTGTTTCTGGTTTGAAATCAGCCAGCTAAGGACATTGAATTGCAAGCTTCTTTGCTTACGAAGGTAAGCATCAATTACTAGAGTAATTTTTTTATGCTCTTATCTCAAACCAAAAGTGTTGGAACAAACCTTTCTGGAGTTCTGTACTTAAACGGTTAAGAAAATCCGTTAGTAAATTAAGGTCTCTATTATGGTTCTCACCATAAGCCTTGGTATTAAGGTTCTGGCCTGAGTGCAAAAATTACTCGCTGAGAGTAATGTCAAAATTACTCGCCTAATATTTCACGGTGAGTAGTGCGATCTTTGTAAGCAATAAAGAATATAAATATTGAAAAATCTATTTTTTATTTTAATTTTTTAAATCTTATTTGAAAATATTTTTATTCTACATATTATTTATTATTTTTATTGTACATATTGCAGTTCACGACAAAAACCATTAAACATGGAGGGGAAAACAAAATGGTTTGCGGTTGTTTTTCGTGAGTTGCAGTTGACCCGATATATATTGGATTAAAGAAATTATGAATGCGGATAAATACGTCGAAATTCTCGAAATCATTATGCTACCTTATACAGAATATGATATGCTGGTCTTGCAACAAAACAATGATGCGAAACATACATCTAAAACGGCGAAGGAATGGTGGAAATGGTGGAATTCTTGCGGAATAAAATTAAGGTTATGGAATGGCCTGCCCAATCATCTGACCTCAATTCAATTAAGAATTTGTGGGCCGAAAAATATGTTCAACTCTAACCCACGAAATTCGAAGCAATTATGTGCGGTAACCAAATCAGCTTGGATGTCCATTCCCGTTGGAAGGTGTTAATTCATTTTGTGAATTTTTTGCTTAAGTATTAAAAAAGACTATACTATTATTTCGCACATCACAAAAATCCCTTTAAAATATAAGGGGTGCAACATTTTTACTACCTCTGGACATGTGTTAGTCGACACAGTAACTGTTAGATTCTCTAAACTACAAATAATTTTTAATCATATCCAAGTTGCAAAATATCTCATATAATTATTGGAAATTTCATAATATGGAGAAATTATTCATTAACTACTACATATTATTTCGCACACGACTGGACTGTACGTGAAAAAATTTAAAATTAGTGTGCTGCCAACTTCAAAAAGAATGGAAATTGAAATAATTACCAAAACCAAAAACATCAATCGCTCTCTGCAAAATAAAAGCGAGAACCAAATAACAAAATTGAACTCACACAACTTTCACGGCGACTCGATGGCGAGGTGAGAACCATAATAGAGGTATTAAAAAGAAAGCCAACAAATCTTAACTTCAGGCTGACTGGGTTAATTTCTTAGTCGCCCAAAAGGATTATACAAGATAAGTATTTAAGACACGCTTACAGAACTTCGTGCCGGCTCATTGTGAAATTGGAAGGTAATGAGATCGCAATTCTTTGAGATCGCAAGGTTTGTTTATCGATTAACATTAATCGGTTCCGAACCAGCTGCTCCCTTATCTTTTAACAGCAGTAAGGAGGATATAAAAAACTTAGCTTCCAAAGAGCTAAGGCGGAAGTGGACTGGCACCACTACACACTTTATTGGTGAGCCTAATCGGCAATCCATGTGTAAATATTATTGACATTTTCATATATGTATGGGAAATTTTTTCCACCTGCTTGGTTGAACTCTCCATACCTATTCGGAAATATTTCCTTAGTAGCAAAAAGTTTACATTAGTAGGGAATTCAAGAATACATGAATTTTCCGAACGTATTTAAGAATTTTGACAGATGTCGGCATATGGAAAATGGTTGTGGAATTCAAGAATAGGGTCCCAGAAAAATGTTTCGAGATGACTCAGATAATCCAAAACTTAAGCTAACTACTAAAACAACTTTAAAAGTATTAAAAGAAGTATAACAAAATGTTGAGTAGCCATTGGGAAATTATTCGTAGATTTTGTAATTTACATCAAAGAAACACGTCACATAAATTTAAAGGTCACTATGATAAAATGTATTTCAAAATTCAATGCTATGTAGTGTGAAAACACAAAATGGAACTATGTATTTCTTATTAATTTACGATTACATTACATTTATTTCAACAAAATTGGATAAAACGTTGTATGCCACTCGTGAGCAAAAAGATATTATCCACTCGGGATCCCTTGTTGATAATATCTCGTTTTGCTTACTAGTACCATAAATAACTATTATTCTAATATTTTTGTTTCAAGTTTTGCCCTCTTACTGCAATTGTCTAGCGAGTAATCGCCTTAGTTAAATAAAGCACTGGGAGAAGGGGGAATCTTATCATATACGTCGAATTGCAATGTAAACATTTCCTAATCTAATATTATTAATTTGTTTTAACGACAAACATTCATCGAAACATAAAACAAAAAATAAATATACAAAAAAAAAAAACACAGTAACTTACTTGAGTGCTGTGGCAGTTCGTGGTGTAGCGGCAACTTTTGGTGCTGTACTTTTGGTAATTGTTGAAGTTGTTGTTGCGGTTCGAGGTGCGACTGATAATGAGGTACGTGTTGTTGTGGTAGTCGCCGATCGAACACTCCCCCCCGCACTAGATTTTGCTACATTTTCAGCGGTTTTTGTAGTACTTGTTGTTGTTGCCTTTTTAATCAAACTACTTGTTTTTGTCTCTCCATTAGTTAAGGGTTTCTTTGTTAATGTAGCAGTTGATGGTTTAGTTGCAGTTTTAGCCGCAACTGTTACTGGAGGTTTCGGTACTGCACTACTTAAAGGTTTTGACGTAGGTCGTGATGTAGCAGATGTTTTGGTTGCCGAAGAAGGTTTAGTGGTAATCGGTGTGGTCGGTTTTTTGGCTATTCCAGTTCCAGATTTTGTTGCCGATTTAGAGGGAGTTAATGTTTTTGAAGTAGATTTAATTGATTTAGCTGCGGGCTCAGTTGTCTTTTCTGTAGCATTTGCACATGCAGCAATCGCAGCTGTTGCTGCTACCGCTGTTGCGGCTACAGCGGCTACTGCAGCTAATTCAATTTCCTCTGATTCAACCCGATCAGGAGATGTTGCTTCAATTTGTTTTACTACCGATTCTACAACACCTTCGGCATTTGATAGTGGTACAAATTCTTCATGACTTTGTAACACCGGTGAAGCAATCGCGTCATTTTCAATTTCTTCAGGTTCCAACGATAATCTTTCGACAGCCTCAAAAATTTCATGAGGCTCTGGCGAAGTAATTCTATGTTCTGCTTCAACATTAAGAACTGCTGGAGTTGAAGGGGGTGTTCCGGCTCGAGTTGGCTCATCATAAAGTACCGCTTCAACAATAGGCGATATTTCTTGTGCGGGTAAGACATCGGATAATAGTTCGCCTTTGCTAAATTCTGATGCCAAATCTGGAACAGAACAAGGTTCAAAACAATTTGATACTTCTTCAGAAACATTTTGTTCTAATTTTTGTAAAAACGAACTTTCACTTTCAGCTTGTTCTTCTGCTTCATGTGGAACACAACTTATTGTTATTGGTTCTGGACGTGTAATAGTAATAGTTTCTCTCCAACAGCTCGATGTTATTTCCTCATGGGGTTCAGTTGCGATTGTTTCAAGTAAATCTTCTGATTGTAAATGTTCATCGTTTCCACTAAAAGTTTCAGTTACAGCTGTTTTCGAAACTTGTTCTATTTGATGCGGTTTATCGTTTAAAAGTAGCTCAGATTCTGGTTTATCAGATTCCAAATTACAAACTAATGTATCATCCACAATCCTATTATCACTAACTGGTGAGTACATATCATCTTCTGGTTTTGAAATTTCATCTTGTGATATTAAATTTTCTTGCATATCAAAATCATTATCTTCAATAACAAACCGTTGCCCTTGTTCACCCTCAAACATAATCTTTTGAGTAGTTTCTTTTTTAACGGTGCCTGCTTCAAATTCATCATCTAGAGGCAATTGTTGTACTGAATTCAAATCAAATGGATTAACTATATCATTGTCATTATCCTGATAGAATGACATATTCATTGGATCGGTTTCACTTAATACTTTAGCAGATAATTGACCAACTACGGCTTCAACATTCTCCTTTGCTTGTTCGATAAGATCATCAACTTCTGGAGCATACTCTAATTTTTCATCGCCGTGCATGGCTTCTTTTAAATTCATTTCCTGATAAGAAGCTTGAGATGATGATGAGCCAGGACGTTCCATACTACCTTCACCATTCTGTGCTTCTAATTCTGCCGGACGCCGCGATATTTCAATACCAAATTCATTTTCAGCGGGTAATGTAATATCGTCCATTGGTGTACCTTTTCGTGGTGACTGTGCAATGATATTGTCTTCCTCAAACAAATATGTAGGCTGGTGTGGATTAAGCGATGCACCATTTTGATTTAACAAATTAAATGGACTTTGATTTGTTGATCGTACTGGTGATGTTGGAACAAATTCTTTTGCATCTGGATTTAATTGTGAACTCATTTCGTCGTCGTCTGTGTTTAAATCTTCGTTTTGTTCTTCTTTAAGAGATGCTAATTCGTGTTGTGGCGATTGCTCTTTAAATTTACCCAATTCTTTTGAGGAATTGTTTTCAATATCAATTAATTCTTGATCTAAACCGTCGTCTTGTTCACTTGAAATTAACTAAATATAAAAAAAAAAAAGAAATAATTTAGATATCGATATTTTGTGATTGTTACCATATTTCGTGAACTTACATCAGAACAAGCTTCCTGTGATTCAGCAATTGCTTGTGATAGAGCATGTGACTCTTCAATTTCTTCTTGTAATTCCTTTTGTTCGTCTTCCTCGATCGTTTCAGTTGTGGTTGTAATAGATTTTTTATCACCTTTAATATAATTCCACTCGTCTTCTGAATCTTCTCCTCCACTTTCAGCTACTGCATGATTTTCTGCCGTAGCAGACGTTTCTAAAACTTTAAATAAACCAATTATAATTTAATATTATTAAATATTTTAATAATTTAGTACACTAGCGAGATGAAAATGTTGCCATTGTCTAAAATTTCGATCAATTGTCTTTAAGCTTTAAATATTGATCTACCAAACAGTATTGTTCGAAAATCGGAGCCAATTTTGTGGTTTGTTTGAAAATAATTATAGTTAGGATATATTTTTCAAAGGGAATTGTTTATGATTAAGATAACGCATAAGTTTACATAATTACTTGAATGGCTAATCAGTTTGAGTTAAAAATGAAAAACAAAGGGCGTAGTCTTTCGTATAAAGTTGCTTAAAAAACAAGATCCCTAAGTAGCTTCAAAATAATGATGACAACCAAAACCAATATTAAATTTTCTATTTTTGATTTTCTTCTAAAATAAGAATACGGTAGTTTTTATATTATTTTCTTGCAGATCATTAACGCCTTAAAACATTACATGAATAAGAGATGGAAACTTTTATTTTTGTGTTATTTCCACTTCTAAATTTAGATAAATTTAAAATAAAAACATTAAAATGAAATAAAATTCAAATGCACTTTCTTTTAGTCTTGATCTGAACTAGAAAAATCATAAAAATTAGACTTCTGTGGAACCTTGAATATGCACAATAAAGAGAACAGTTCGATATTTTAAAGTATGAAATAATGGTCAATCGGGATTGTGTAGAAAAGAAAACCTTGACATTGTTATTAGAAATTTTTACCGGATACTATTTTGAAACGTGTAATTACCGAGGTCACTCGAAAATATTTACGCAACCAAAAGGAAAAAATTACGTATACATATTAGAAAATCGATTTGCAGTTAAAATAATAGAGCATCGATTAAGGACATCATGTCTGCCTGGCACAACAACAACAACAGTGCCATTTTTAACCTAACTTTTTAACAAACTTAATATATTTTGTTTTTCGTTTGAGAAATATTAAAAAAAAATCTGTATAAAAAAAAACTAAAAAAAAATGTATTTTCTAATAATAGAATGTATTTTGAATTAGAGAAGACGTATAAACGTAAATCTAAATAAATTTTTTTTTACTGTAAATACCATTTCACACTTATTCAAATTCGTTTTTTCACGACTGTAGTTTTATGGATAAATTTCTGATTAAAAACTAGGTTTTATTAAATTTATGTATTCACTTCGCACACACAACACAATAACAGAACAAAATACATAAAACAATTTCTTAAAATTAGAGAAATGATTTTTTTTTTATGTAATTTTATCAAATACGATAAATGAAATTTCGCTTGCTTTTCACTAACTTGACGACATAAAACTAACCTTAAAAATATTATTTTCTCTTCGTATTGCCGGTTGAACGAAAAATAAAAAATTATTTATAAAAAAACTCGCTCTTTTATGTTTGCCTCTCTTCTTTTTTTTTAACATACAAATTTCTACACAATGATTTCGATTTATATAATTTAAATTTCTTGTTAAACGAGATTATAAAATATAAACTTATTATTTAAATATTGTTATTTATTTAAACAGATATTAATATACAATTCGAATACACCAAAAATAATATAAATAATACTACATAGTACAACAAATATTTTTCTAAACTAATAAAAAGAAATTCCAGAAAGTAGTAAAACTTAACGAAAAATGAGATGACATTTAATTTAACGAAATATTATTCTCTTCGATTTGTTTTTGAAAACGCAAAATTTATGTAAATTTTTTTTTTTTATTAGATTGGTAGCCGGTTTGATTTAAAATCAACCGGTTTAGTTACTTTTTTACTCGTACAAAAATAGAAAAAGAGATATTAAACCTTGAAATTATGATTTTATGGTAGTTGGTTTGGTTCCACCTACACTATGTATTGATTGAATTATAAACATATTCGAAATAATTTGTTAACAATCAGTGGTGGGTGGGTAATAAATAGAAAATATTATTTGAAAAAAACAAAAATTAAGACACGAAAAATATGCAATTATAGTAAAAACATAGAAAATGGATTATGCTAATTGCATAAATTGCATTTACATTATAGTGAGCACCGATGGTGAAACTTTTTGTAGGTGCATCACAATTGTGTTGAACTTGAAATTTGTAGTAACGAAGATACAAATATAAAAACCACTGGAGAGACAAATAATATTTTAATCTGACGTTTTTATTAGATGAATTTTCATTTAGGTTACAATTACACATACATAAAAATTGCAACTCTTAAAACTGCTTTTGCCGCAATTATATTAGATTAGCAAAGAATTCTGTTATTGTAACATGATCCATCCTTTTCATTGTTTCTTCTACTGATTAAATATTCTTTCTTAATGTGTACTTTTCGAATTTTTTCTCTCCAACCAAAACTGTTATAAGAAACCCTATTAGAATTATTCTAATAAAGATGTTTTCCTCATCAAGAAAAAAGGGTTTTGGAAGCTGTCCAGTCAGTGACGGTTTTTCGCTCTGAATTCTTACGGACAATACCGATTTTCGTGAAATTTGGACAGTAGGTAAGGAATGACTCAAGGAACAAAAATTATATAGTGCCGATGTGTTTTTTTACCTTGGGAGTGCAGCCACCCCTTCTAGGGGGTGGAAATTTGTACACTCAAAATACCCACGGAAATCGATAGAATTCTGAGCAAATAATATCGTTTGAAGTATTTTCGATAAATCAATATTTTTTGAGTTATTCGCGATTGAACATGTTGGTTTTTCATCTAAAAATGCATGTTTTAAAGCGAGTTTTTCACGAATAACTCGAAATCCTTGCGTTTCATCAACAAATCTTTCAGGACCAAAATAAAGCTTATAAAATAACAAGTTGATTGGTTTATTTTTATTTCTTTAGATCAGTGTTGTGAAACGTAACCGAAACATAACGAAAAACCAAAAAAAACTGAAATTTAATGATTATAACGTAACGAAAAACTGAAACGATAAACAAAAAGAAACTAAAACCATAACGAAAACCCAATTTTTTTAACGTTATTTAGTTCTTATACACAAAACCTGCTAAAATTCTCTCTTGAGAAAGCCCAACAGAATGTATACTAATGCTATAAAAATATATATCATGGTGAATGTATTTGTGAAATAATATCGTATATATATATGGTTATGGTATTGATATTAAGTAGTGTGTGATATCCATTGGAATTAGTAGTGGTAATTTGTATTTTTTTTATATGGTTTTTCGTAGCGACCAATACACTAACCATGATATATTTTTAAATATGTGTAAGAGAGCTATACAACGCAGTCAGGCTTTCTCAAGAGAGAATTGTAGAAGGTTTTGCTTATACACCATATTTCTAGGTCTTTTTTATTTCGTTTGTATTTTAATACATGCATGTTTGTATTTACGTACATACATATGATGAATGTTTTTGTAATTCGGACACAGCATACATATTAAAATTATATTTAAAATAAAGAATTTAAAATTAATTGTTATTTCTGTTTTTAATTTGGATTACGATTCATTTTAATAAAATCTTGTAAGTGTAAAAAATAAATTATGTACATAATTCAATTTTTAAAGTCAACAATTATTAAAAATTAAATATTCCATCTTAATTTTAAGGATAATTAATATTCGGACACAGCCAAATTTATTTATAAAACTCTAAATTTATTGAATATTAATACATATGTACATATAATATTTTCATTCCTTCTTACGCAAAATAAAAGTTCTATACGTTTTAAGTATCATAAAATCGAGTGCCCACAATTTCGTTATTTTTTACTCTCTCTATTCGATTATTTTTAGATTGTTTGAAAAAATAACGGGATTTTGATAGGATTTTTTTTTAACGAATTCGTTTCTTTGTGTAGAAAAATAACGGTATTTCGTATGGAATTTTCTAAAACATAAAACACAATTAAACACAAAAAAAAGCTAAACAGTCGATTTTAATTATCATATTTATTTATTTCAGAATTGTAACCGAAACGAAAAACATAACTATAACGAAACACAAACCGAAACGTAACAAAAAACGTAAAAAAAAAAATAGCGAAACAGAAACCGAAACCCAAAACGACATTTTTTTTTACTCAATTATATTGTATATGCTGCGAGTCGAGTCGAGTTTAATCCTAGTTTAACTCTCACTATATACGGAGTCGAGTTAAACTCGACTCGACCTAATAATTTGCCGAGTCGAGTTAAACTCTACTCTAAAAATGCACTATATACGCAGAGTAGAGTTGAAAAAACAACAACAAAATTAATGCAAAATTCGCACACACCATTTTATTTATTTATTTCAGATTATGTTATTGAAGAATGAAAGCGATATTCGCCTTTAAAGCGCCGCAAGAGGCGTTACAATAGCTCTGAGCCAAAGGGGGTCATATGTCAAAATGCTTTGGTAAATGGTGTAATGTAAGTATTATTGATAAACTATTTTTATTTTACAATAATTTAATACGTAAAACTTATTTTATTTACGTTCAAATGTATATTATAATAATATAATTTTGTTTATTTGAGATGAATTAAATTTGTTCAAAAGAAAAGGTGCGTTTATAATGTGCGCGTAGTTTGTCACAATAAATACTGAACTTTGGTACACTACACATTTTTTTATACTTTTGCGGTTGCTCATACTCGATAAATTTCATTTTTACTAATAAAATCTTATTTTAAAAACACAAATAAAGAAACAAAATCACTGAGCTATATGTGAATTTTTTTTTTTGACGTTTAGCCCCCTTTGGCTCTAGTTCTCGAATAATCTGCCAGATGTCAGCCACTTCGCGTTAAAAGGCGAATACAAAAAATATATTTAAATATAATAAACAATTTTCTTTTTAATTTTTTCAATCAAATTCGATGTTTTATTTTAAATCTCTTGTTTATTAAGATTTTAATTAATTAATTTGCATAAATATTTTTTTTCAGGATTTGAAAATTACAATTTTTTCGACAAAATATCACTGGAAAAATTAAAACAACACATAATATGGTGATCAACAAAAAGAATAATCAATCTGATAATCATCTGAAATGATTTTTTGTTAAATTTTTTTTTGTTTATTTTAACTCGGTTTTAATCCTATTTGAACTCTGCATATTTTTAACTCTGCAGTATATACACCAAGAGTTGGTTAGAAAATAACTCGACTCTGTATATAGTGAGAGTTAAACTAGGATTAAACTCGACTCGACTCGCAGCATATACAATATAATTAAATAACGGAAAAACGACAAATTTTTGAAAAAAAACTTGTTAATTTTTTTTCAAACACTTGAAAAGACCTTTAAAATTAGCTTCAGTAAAAGTCATTAGCATAAAAACTTAGAGTTACGAAAAAAATAAAATGGTGATCTCGTTTTTCCGGAGAAAAAATCAGCAATGAAACAAATGGCTTAACCGAAAGAATAGATTGAATGCTAGACAACTTCATTGTGATTTTTTGTGTTAAGGAAAACAAATAAACGTCAAAATATTGTTCATATCTTTTTGTATGAAGTGGCACAGATGCAATTTTATTTCTATATAATTACAGACATATATTAAATATTTTTTAATAAAAATTTAATTTAAATGTATTCATTTTATGTCATTTTAGCTAAGCAAGTAAATTTTTTTTGTGAAAAGCGTGTGAAAAATTAAAACATAAAAAGAAGGCAAATTCGTATTCTTTAAGTTTAATCTTGTGCCGTTTGAGTTTTTTCTATGGTTATTTTTATTAAAATTAAGTTATTTTGAAACATTTTAAGTTAGCTTCATATAAACTGCTGTTTGTTTTCCTTAACACTCAAAAAAATCTGACATATTTTGGCTGTCAAATTATCGATCTATTGAAATTAAACGTAATCCATTTACAATGTACTTTATTTAGGTACTAACAATAGGTTCTAGAAGTTTGAATGGTTTAGAATGTCTAGATTTGAAAAGAAGTTTGATTCAATTTTGAAATAATTTTTCAAATTTTTGATAAAAATTTCTTTTTTTCACAATAACTTAAAAACTAAAGAAGATGAAAGTACATAAATTAGGATTTTTCTTGCAGAAAATTTTGTTATTTTTTTATTTCTCTAGGACGAAAATTAATCGAGATATCACCGTTTTAAGTTCGCATTTGAGTTCGAGGACAACCTTCCCCGACCCCTTTAAACTCAAAAATCTCAAAAACACAGGGTTCAAGGAAGTTCACTCAAAAACACAGGGTTCAAGGAAGTTCAACCTTACAGGCCTTGTAGCCCTTGAAATTTCCTATAAAATGGTTTTTAGAACATTTAGATATCTTTAAAATTAAGGAAGTTATCGTTGAAAACCCAATCGTGTTTTTCGGTGAAATTTTCGGATTGCTCTCAAACATGCATTTGTTAAATGAAAAATCAACATTTTCAATCGCGAATAACTCGAAAAATATTGATTTATCGAAAAAAATTCATACGATATTTTTTGCTAATAATTCATCGCTCTATCGATTTCTGTGGGTATTTTGAGTGTACTCGTTCAGTTCCAAATTTTTCCGCTACGTGGTACCCACGATCGTCCAATCGTCAATAGGCGTGTAGAGATTAAAAAAAATAACAGAAAAAAATGGTTCAAATTTTTATAGAGGTACAGGTAGTATAAAACATTTCGAACCGATGTCTTTCTAAAGATTAAAGGCGATGATTCATGTACAAATTTTGTCTGGCAGACATAAATAATAATCGCTCTGATTGGTTGAAAGTCGGCCAAATTTTTTATCTTACGACAAAAATTAAAAATTGAACATTGCTCAATTTTGTATAGGATAAATACATAACCTTAAAAACTTTGACAGCAGTGAGGACAAAATAATATAAAAGACCGATATTTATTACATACATATACATATATATTTTTTTTGTTAATTTTCGAATTAGACATTATTCACTTTCACGGTTTCACTAAAATGTATGTTATGTTTATTCAAATCAATATGGTCAAATTTCAAAAAGAACAAAAATAAAAACACTTTTTAGGTTATGCTTTATTAAAATGTCAAAAAATATCCATACGACAAAATTTTATATATGTATCGCCTAAGTGTGAGGCTCGGTTCACGAGATTTGTCCAAACAAGATGACAACTTAACGGAGTTAAAAATATGTTATCTTGCTGGACACAAAATTTCAATCATACCAACTTTTTTTTTATTTTAGCTTATTCTGATTTAGGTTTTACTTATTTTGACATTTCTCAATAATTTACGTTGATTTTTGTTATCATCATATGTGTTTACTTGTGTTTATTCATTTATTAAAATTTTGTGTCTACCTAGAAAACAAATTTTTAACTCTGTTAAGTTTTCATCTTGCTTATGGACAAATCTCGTGAACCGAGCCTGAATTTCGTTTTTATCGTATAAGACAAAAAAATATTAACCAATCAGAGTGATTATTATTTATGTCTGTCAGACAAAATTTGTACATGAATCATTGCCAGTTTCCCACAATACTTCTTTTTGACCATTTTAGGTCAAAAGTAACATATTATTTGAGATTCAAATTTCTAAATTCCTGCGTTTATCAATAAATAACTGCTGATAATATGTCACATTTTTTAGTGAGGTATGATTTTGCTGGATATATCCAATATTACAATTTACTAACTTAAAGATTTGGACACAATTCCACTGAGTACAAACAACCCCAGTTACCCGACCAAACAGCACAATGGTTAAAATTGAGGCTTTTGGATCGTGGATTATCGGGTTCAAATCCCGATAAGGGCGGCATGCAAAACTGTGCTGAACACAAGTATGCCCTCTATTTGAGAGCAGACTTCATTTTCCGACCGACCTTTCAAGTCAGTTATATGTTAGCTTGATAAGCACTGCACTGCAATGCCTAGGTGTAGGTTGTTTACGCAAAACGGACAAAGCTGTCCGAGCTGTCTTCGATTTGGCTACTACTTTGTATTACCCTATACATATTTTAAAAGTGAACAGCGACAAAATTGGGAGTGCCTTACCGTTTTGAAGATTGCGTACAGTTGAACTTTTTTATCAATAAACGCATTTTTAGAATAATCGATTTTTTTTTTTTTTTTTTTAGAAATTTACTGTAGCTATATGTATACTTATATTACAATTTTATTCTTGATACAAGAAACAGAAACTCTATCGAACCCGAATCAAAAGTAATATTACAACATCCCGCTCCAGGCTTCGGGACCATGAGTGACATGTTCCATCATCGATGTTCTGATACTGTGATTCGTTTTCTATATTATGCTCTCGACTTGTTCGATCCATCTTGTAATTTCTTCTCCACTTTTATCACCAAATAATTTTTTTGATAGTATTGAAATTTATACTAATATTGACCGTTTATTTTGAAAGTGGTGTATGTAAGTCCATTTTTCAAAAAATTGAGTTAATGATAACAATAGAGATATCAGTATAATCTTTAATTTATAACCAATATAATCAGAGTATAATCTTTTTTTCGGTAAACAATTTATAGTTAAAATAAAAAAAAAATTAAATCCCTAATACATGTGCAAAAAATACGAAAATTCAAAATCCCATATTTTTTTTCATTTATTAGTGGCTTTCCAATCGGAATGGGTACGAAGGGCCGAATGGGTCGAAGGGCCGAATTTTTTTGTTTATTTCTTTTTTGATTTTAGAAATATAGGGCCGATTATTTTTTTTTTCAGACCATTTTATTTTCGTTAGAGTGAAGGAAAATTCTATTTAGACGAATAAAATAATTTCATTTTGATTTAGTGATGTAAATTAGTGAATATTAAAAATTCGGCCCTTCGACCCATTCGGCCCTTCGACCCATTTCGGCCCTTCGACATTCGGCCCTTTAATATCATTCCTTCCAATCGACCACCGCAAGCAGTGAAAATCCGTTAAGGCGGAAGCCGACGGGACCGACAAAAATTTCCGGGTTAGAGGAGTTTTCCGCTTTAAGGTACATACATATTAAAAAAAAAAAAACGACAGATATATAAACATACATAAATACATACATCTGAATGTAAAATAAAACGGTATTGATTAATTAATAAAAATAAAATAAAAATCAATTCAATTTATAGATTTAAGCATTAACTTCTTGTAATTAAGTTTAACATTTTGAATTATGCCATTGTCGAGTGGTTGTAAAACGGCCGTCGTGTCTGCAGGGAAATGTATGTATGTACATTATGTCATATTCATGCGTTTCTTTGTTTCGTGCAGTTTTTTTTGTTTTATATTCCATTTTTATTATGTAAATTTTTCGGCTTAATGGAGTTTTTATAGCCATTTTTGTTCTACAAAAATGTTTTCCGTCCGCGACATAGGAGTTTTCGGCTTATAGGTACATTATAGCATTAAATCACAGATAAGAATAGATAGATGTGGATCTTGTATGGGCTATATTTACATTCCAAAATTTCAATACCAAATTCCAATCCAATCCTTTTAGAGCAGGACGTACATTTCTGTCTCTTTTTATCTTTTTTTACGTATGGCTATTTTGATTATATCAAAGCAAACATGACATGGCTATTTTGATTATATCAAAGCAAACATAAACCAACTTCAAACAAAATTTTATTTTATAATATATACGTCCTGCTCTAAAAGGATTAGATTGGAATTTGGTATTGAAATTTAGAATGTAAATATGGCCCATACAAGATCCACATCTGTCTATTCTTATCTGTGTTTAAATTTAATTGGAGGGGACTTTAATTTTGTCAATTTTCCGTGTTTTGTTTGTTTCCGCGTTATGTGATTTCCGGCTTACCGGATTTTCACTTACTTATAGGTACTTATGTTTGCTAGATTAACTGTAAATCTAGCAAAGACATTTTCCATAAGTGATTATAAGTACTTGCGGTGGTCGATTGGAAGGCCACTATTGATTCTCAATTCTTTCATTAACTGACACAGCATTCATTTACAATGAAATATTTTTTATTTTTTACATACATGTTTGTATGAATTTTCAACATAACGAGGAAACATTTTTGTTCGTCAAGTTCAAAATTCAGACAAACCTGTAAGTCAAAAGTAAAATATTTTTTCATTGTGAATGTGAATGCTCTGGCATTTCAACAAAATGTGGACTTCCGCCACTTTTAAAATAAACGATAAATAGGGTACAATTTTATTCTTGAAAAGAGGTAATCTACCTATCAAAAATAATGATGGCAGAAAATGTCACCCCAGGTTATGATAATTAGAGTAATTGAAAAACTATGTTTGTGGAGATGCACGTTACAAATATATTTTGAGGTCCTAGTATTCTAGACCAAATAACAGTACAGGTAAACCTCGTTTAACGAACTCTCGAATAACGAATCCTCGAATTAACGAACATCCAAAATTGTTGAAAAACCTCGTATTACGAACTTCAAACCTCGAATTAACGAATTTTTTAAATTCGCCTTTTTTGTAGTAAATACATAAAACAACAAAATAAATTACAATTTTTTTTAAAAAATCAAAATCAAATCAAAAGAAACTTCAACTAACGAACGGACACAATACGTTCGTTAAACGAGGTTTATCTGTATTTGACAACAGTGGATGCAATGTTTATGATCAGTCCATCAAAGCGCTGATCACAGCAGACCACGAAAATAGTATGTTAATCTTTAATCGTCTGAGTGATAATTTATGATGGGATCGGCAAATGAAATGGTACATTTAAATTTCAATAGTTTGGAGACATTGAAATCAGAACGTGTAGTGGATGTCGATTATTGTAAATTAATAGCGTTGCCACATGACAGAAATATCGGCGACGGTCTATCAACGAATATCCGATTTTCAATTAAATAAAAAAATAATCTTGATGAAAATTGATGAAATCATCTACCAAATTTGCCCTATTATTAATTATAATTAAAATATCATACAATATATTAAGTTTTTATTTAAAAATAACAAATTCTAATAGCGTTGCCACATGACAGAAATATCGGCGACGGTCTATCAACGAATATCTGATTTTCAATTAAATAAAAAAATAATCTTGATGAAAATTGATGAAATCATCTACCAAATTTGCCCTATTATTAATTATAATTAAAATATCATACAATATATTAAGTTTTTATTTAAAAATAACAAATTCTAATAGCTTTGCCACATGACAGAAATATCGACGACGATCTAACAACGAATATCCAATTTTCAATTAAATAAAAAACTAATCTTGATGAAAATTGATGAAATCATCTATCAAATTTGTCCTATTAGTAATTACAATTAAAATATCATACAATATATTAAGTTTTAATTAAAAATAACAAATTCTGAATTTGAAAGAATTTGTCGGCGATATTTTACTAAATGGTATAATAAAATTCGTGACCGAACTCTTCCAAATATAAACACGATTTCCGCATTCATTCTAAAATTTCGACGATTTTTTTTTTCGTTCTGATTTAACTTCATTTCGTTGCGCTGGGTTTTCAGAAGTATTGAATAATATTATTAATATAAATAATTCCTTTTGAACGCACCATGATTTTTAATTTTCAGACTGCTTATCAAATTAGAAACTGAAAAACGCTAAAGCTAAATGTCATTTTGTTTGTGTGACGTCAATTTTTATCGACGATTTATCATTTCTCATGTGGCGTATTTTTCTATAAACGAACGATATCGTTCGTTTTTATATCTCCATGTGGCATCGCTATAAATTTGAGAGAATTTATCGGCGATATTTTACTAAATGGTATAATAAAATTCGTGACCGAACTCTTCCAAAAATAAACACGATTTCCGCATTCATTCTAAAATTGCGACGATTTTTTTTTTCGTTCTGATTTAACCTCATTTCGTTGGGCTGGGTTGCCAAAAGTATTGAATAATATTATTAATATAAATAATTCCTTTTGAACACACCATGATTTTTAATTTTCAGACTATTTATCAAATTAGAAACTGAACAACGCTAAAGCCAAATGTCATTTTGTTTGTGTGACGTCAATTTTTATCGACGATATATCATTTCTCATGTGGCGCATTTTTGTATAAACGAACGAAATCGTTCGTTTTTATCTCTCCATGTGGCATCGCTATTAATTTGAGAGAATTTATCGGCGATATTTTACTAAATGGTATAATAAAATTCGTGACCGAACTCTTCCAAAAATAAACACGATTTCCGCATTCATTCTAAAATTTCGACGATTTTTATTTTCGTTCTGATTTAACCTCATTTCGTTGGGCTGGGTTGCCAAAAGTATTGAATAATATTATTAATATAAATAATTCCTTTTGAACACACCATGATTTTTAATTTTCAGACTACTTATCAAATTAGAAACTGAACAACGCTAAAGCCAAATGTCATTTTGTTTGTGTGACGTCAATTTTTATCGACGATATATCATTTCTCATGTGGCGCATTTTTGTATAAACGAACGAAA
Organism: Tipula helvola; assembly: GCA_963556165.1. Classification (NCBI taxonomy): domain Eukaryota; kingdom Metazoa; phylum Arthropoda; class Insecta; order Diptera; family Tipulidae; genus Tipula; species Tipula helvola. The sequence continues at coordinate 201,490,250 of OY744483.1, forward strand.
TCGTTCGTTTTTATCTCTCCATGTGGCATCGCTATAAACCGCGACGGATGTTCAAATTGTTTTAGGAGTAAACAGAGACGTCTCCCGTTTAAGGATGTTGTGGTTCCTCAAAAGTTGGGTTTAATTCATTCCGATTTAAACGGCTCAATTGAATGTGTTTCGCCCGGAGGTGGCACGGTACTTTAAGGTGTTCGTCGACGATTACACAAGGCGTGTTTTCGTTATATATTTAAATCAAAAACAGAAGTTACAATACAAATATGTTTTAGGAGTTTAAAAATTTTATCGAAAACCAGACCGGAAGAACCATAAACATTTTACATATCATAATGGCAGCCGATATTGCAACGAGCAATTAAGTTCATACAATGGGACGATTCCGTTTTATAATTTACCGCACTTTTACCACACTAATATTTTACAAACAAAAATTTATAAAGTATATAAATGTTGCTATATTAGGCGCATCCAGAGCACTTAGTGTCAACATTTTAAATATTCTAAAGTGTAGAATAGAGCCCTGCAAGGATAGTATTATCCGTGGATATCCGTATTTATCCGCTGTCCGCAGTTAAAAGCGGATATATCCGCAACAAAATTGTGCGGATGTGGATCAGTAATCTTTATCCGCATCATGCAGATATTTATTTTTTAGCCGCATATCCGCTGTCAATGTAAGTAAATACATTTCAAATCGACGGGTGTAATAAAAAATATAAATTATTCTAATATTTTTTATGTACGTATATGTACATATAGATACATATATGTGTGTGTGTTACGCCGGCTGCAAAACACAAATCCTTTCCTTCTACACAATACACGCATAAGTGAAAAATTTAAGGTACATTTTGAAAGTTCCGACACTTGTTTTCATTTTGCGGATGCTGATGAGTGCGGATGCTGATGAGTGCAGATGCTGATGAGTGCGGATGCAGGTATGGGAATTTTTAGCGGGCGCGGATGCGGATAATTTTTTTCAGTTTTTGCGGATCGGATGCGGATACGAAAAAATGTTTCCCCCGCAGGGCTCTAGTGTAGAATAATTTTCCCAAACGAAAAAATATCTACGTGATACGTGAACTCACTAAAACATGTAGATTCATTGTTTTACTAAGTTTGCGTTTAACACTTTTAGAAATGTAGATTCTACATATTTTCGTTGTTGTATTTTAAATAAACATAAAAATATTTTATTTGTGATAATAAAAATTGGTTCTATCCGGCTCCTCGAACGAGAATTTGCTTGGGTATCGCTGTGGAGTATTCGAGAATACAAAATAATAAAACACAAACAATACAAAATCAGAATTAATGTTAATTATCTATTGCCACCGAATCCCACCTCCTTATCTCTATCATTTTCTATATCTCCCTGCGTCTATCCCATAGTAATTTGGGGTAGTGCATACTGTTTTCCTTGTCTACTTTGATTTATTTTCTAGTGGTGAAATAAAGGAAAAAATTTACACTACACGGCACCGTGCGAATTACCAAACAGACTCTAAAAAATTCACAAATAATGGGCATATCCAGCGCAGATAGATGTCACTAAAAAAAATAGACCTCACAAATTCTATGCTCTGGATACAAATATCTCAGTAAAAAATGTAGATTAATCTTACTGTTTTAGTGAGATTAAAAATTCTTGTTTACATTTGAAGAACATATCTCATTTGTTGAAATTCCAATCATTAAAATGTCATAAAATATCAATAAAACGTCACCGAAATGTCAATGTCAGAAATGTCAATGTCACAGAAATGGGAATGTCTTGCTATCTTGCTATATTTAAAAGCTTACTAGATATATTTTATTTTCAAATTATTACGATATTATTTGCCACTAGCAAAGTATTTTAGGTAAATTTAGAAATCTAAATTCCAATTGTTCCAACAATTGTTGCAATTCCGCCTTCCGCAGATGCAACTCGCTTTAAGAAAATAGACATTCGAAAATCATCTTTTTGGCAAACTAATTGTAAGATAACCTTTCGAGGACTCTGGCAAAATATATTTAAATTTAAAAAATGCGTGCCTTTGTAAGCCCACCCTGTATAAAATATTATCAAAAGCGATATTCAATTAAATGCAAAAGTTTACATATTTTCATATTGAATTTTACCGTTATCTTTCATCTTAGTATTATTATTAGATTTAACATAAAATAAGCAAATACATTTTCGCTTCTCCGAATTTTATTTTTCCCCTGTTTTTTCATGTTAGAAAATGAACTAAATGATATAAATAGATTTCAACAAAACCAAATACCTAGACATTGAAATTAATTTTTACTCACAAACGAAAATTCCAAACAAAATGTTATTGGAATAAAAACAACACGACGACGTCAAATACATTAATTGTTAGTCAGCTGTTATTCACCCGTAAAATTAAGCAAACTGTTTATTAAATTTAATTGTATTATCACACTATGTACCTTAAATATACCATTACCACGTATAGCTAGATAGCTTTTCAAACTAAATATTCATTGTATGTTAAGTATAACGTTATAACGTCGTAATTGTCACGCAACGTGTTAAAATACATAAAATAAACAATGATATCATTCCTTCGTGTCAAAATATAAATAATAAGAATTTCACTTCGACGAACAAATAAAAGATGTTTTAAATAAAATAAAAATATGTATCTTTAATTTAGGCTTCCATAGAACCATGCACTAGAATATTATGGGTGTTAGGAACAAACCCCAACTTTTAGAGATTTTCTTAATATTTTTATATTTGTTAATTATAAAGTAATTGGCACAAAAAACATATCACACAAGGTCAAATACATAGATTTCAAATCACCACCATCACACCAAACCAAGTCCAGTGTATGATCTCATTCGTAAAGAATTCAATGTTTGGTGTGGATTTTCGTCGTTATTTTTGAATGTAATTCATAAATGTCAGACAAAATACAAATATACAAACAATGGTGAGTAAGATTTATAATTTATTCTACAGATACACAATATGCAAAAGTATATATCAGAGATATATTATAAAATAGATCAAGATTTAGACGAGACAAAACGTCTACAAATCAATATAGCTACAAAAATCTCGTATTATGTTTTAGTGAATCATAACTTTTCATATATTCAAAATATAAAAGTGTTTGCACAATGCCAATATAAACTAAACAACATAATTTAATCAATAATACAATAAGATCTAAAACTAATACCGAATGAACAATATAAAAAAAGTATACAATATCATAAATTTAGCGTTGAAACTTTTAAAAATGTTTATATAAAACAAAAAAGTAAATTATATTGAATGTAGTAGGAAGTTACGGAGGGAAAGCATGTAGAGTAACCCCTTCACTTAATCTAAAACAATTTAACTTACAGAGCATTCACAATGCAAACACTTTTTACTTACAGGTTTGTATTAATTTCCAATATAACGAAGACAAATTTTTGTTCGTTATGTTGGAAATTCATACAAACCTGTAAGTAAAAAGTTAAAAAATATAAAGAAAACAAAATTGAAATTCACGACCAGACCAACATAAAATTTTATAAGATGATGAATGCAATTTTTGTTTTAAATCTATGTTAATGTTCATAAATAAAATTAATTTGTATAAAATTATACGAAATTTTATTGATTGCTTAAATCTGTTATTTTTACTTATCAATTGTTTGAGTAAATCTCGGATTTTTAAAAAATGTAATTTAAGGTCAACTGAATACTGAATTGGGTCATTTTTGAAAAATTTATATCTTTAACAAACAAGCAATACAATAAGAAAATTTAAAATTTAACGAAATATTCGACCCGATTCAATATAAATCTTCTATTCTAGAAGTACTTTCGATAAAAATGCTATAATTTAAAATTTTCAATAAAATTCCATATTCTTGTGGAAATTTGATAAAAAATATTTTATTTTATTTTTTATTCATTATTATCATGTCACGATGAACAAAATTTGAAAGAAAATTGAAAAAGTAACAATTTCCTTTCACACACAACATAAGTATGTACCTAATTGTGACGAGTCAAGCAAAAACCACAAAACGACAATTTTGCTTCAATTACACCAAGAGAAAAAAGAATTTTAATCTAAAATTGGAATTATGAAAAAAAAAAATATTCGATTAATTCAACTTTAAATAAAACACAAGACTCGTGCTGTTATTCGTTTTTGGAGTTTTGGGTCATATTTTCAGAATCGGAACCCATCGTTAATCTCTGTTGAAATCAGAGACTGGAACCGAAACTGAACCGCAAATCCAAAACCGGAAAAAAACGGTATTTTCAATGAACCGAAAACCGGAACCGAACCGAAATAAAATAAAAAATTGAACCTGAACCGAAACTGGAATCGAAATTAATTTTCGTTCCGGTTCAAGTTTGTGCTATCCGAAAAAATGTATATAATTATTTTCAGTTTTTAAAATTGTACAAGTTAAACTAATCGAACTATCCAAGACGGTAATTTTTTCGTTTTAGACGGTTCCGCTTCCGACTTACGCAAATTTTTGTATCTATAGTAAAAACTATTTTCGTATGGTAAACGAATTATACTGCTTAGTGGGCGCATTTCATAATTAATCCCTCTATTCACACAAAGTTAACACTGCAACACATCATTTCCTCGTGTTTTACCTCTTTGCCTATTGTAAAAGTAGAGAAAGCGCCTCTCGAGGACAATAGATAAAATGATGCACCTGATAAAATGACATTTGTCACAAATGCGACGAAATAAAATTTAGCAATGGGGGAATTAAAAATTGTTTTTATAGTCCGAAATTGGAATAATTTACAATTATTAGCAATCCGGTAAGTAAAAATTGTGTTTACAGTTCAAAATTGGAGTTGTTTACAATAATTTCGAACGTCAAATTATCAGGTACCTCAGTTTAAAAATTTTCCACTAGGTGGAATCCGTGATGCTCCAATCGCCAATAAACTAGCTGGAGGGAGAAAATATTCTTGTTGCACTTTTTCAACGTAAATTTTAGGTGATACACAAGTTGCAACCAGAGACTGGAACCGAAACTGAACTGAAAACCGTAATTAACCGCTATTTTCAATGAACCGAACCGATATTTAATGGCCGAACCGGAACTGAACCGAACCGAAATTTAAAAATTAGGAACGTAACCGAAAACCGGAACGAAACACATTTCGGTTCCAGTCTCTGGTTGAAATTAACCCGAGACAATTTCAAAAATGTAATCTTTAAAACATAAAAACAATTTTCCTCTCAATCGGAAAATAAATAACAATATTTCTTTAAAATCTATCTTGTAATTGGTACCAACTTCATAACAACCTCTACCATATTCAGAAAACCGCATTCGAATATATGCTTAACATAAAAGGTTATCTGCGAACATGCATAAATAAAAAAATTTAATTATCGAATTGACAATCTCCTTTTTTTTTAAGTCGGTTAAAATAGGTTCAGTAAAGAAAGTTTCAGTTAGGTGGCTTTGTTAATAAGCAAAATTGTAGAGATTGGGATGAAAACAATCCATGAATTGCACAACAAGAACTATTCATTCTACTAACAAAAATCGTGGTATTCAATTGAATAATGGTAAATTAGGGAGCTAAGTGTCATTGAAAAACATAAATATAGACTAAACCTAAGGATTTCTTTGAAAACCTAAATAGCTGTTGATTTATTTCAAATAAAAGTTGTGATGGTCTTATTGAAAGACTCCGAAGTAAAGCTTGTTTCATGGTTGTCGTTGTTCCTTCGTTCGTTTGTTCAGTGATTTTTTTAAGCCAATCAAATTGCTCGTCATTCGTCATTTTTCTCTTATGAAATTTCTGCAGCGAGATGGTTTATCTCCAACTTTTTAACAGAACGATCATGAATAGAAATAGACTAGAATAACAAATGAAAAGGGATGTACAGTTCAAAATAATTTTTATCGGGTTCACAACACATTTTATTTGAATTTTGTGAACATTACATAGAAAGCAATTATTATAAAGTGTTATATTGTGTTAAAACCTGACGCTGTCTTCTGATTTAGGTAGGTTAATGAATTTATTTGTTGTTAGTTAAAATATGTTAATGTTAAGGATGGCAAAAAATAAAGTTTTACGTGGTTTCTAGTAGTGTTGTGTAATTAACATACACTATAACACAAACATTTCTTATATAGTTAATTATTTATACATTAGATGCCGACAAAATCGTTCTATGATTTTTGCAGAAACCATGAAGGCGGATTTATCACAACACATTGGTTGCCTTCCTTCCTTTGTTCATTCGGTCTACATTTTTTTTAATCAATCGTATTCCTTGAAAATGACGTTATTTTTCGTTCCTGTTCCTTTGATTGGATTAAAAAAAAATTCAGACCGAATGGACGAACGAACGAGTGAAGGAACGACGACAACCATGAAACAAGCTAAGGTGACTATTACTATGTTTCCATGAACGAGGTTGAGTTAGGTTGGATTGAAATTAGGTTTTCATTAAATTTCAAAATGGCGTCGATCGTTTCCATGAAATTGAGTCAGGTTGAGTTGAAAGTTTTTGACAGCCCGTTATATTATATACATTTAGGACTTTTTTATTACATCCTTAATTTTTTGTCAATATTTTTTTGTAGTATTTAAGTATTGTAATATTTTTGTATAGTGTTAATAATAAAAATCCTTAATATTTATTCGCCGCGCCATTTTGAATTTCAACTCTACTCAACTCAGATATTTTCGTTGAGTTCAAATTAACTCAACGAAAATCCAACTCAACCCCGTTTCCATGAACGCTAACCTAAGTAGGTTCAACCTAGGTTGAACTCTGCATGGAAACATAGTATGTTGTATATGATTCGTACATAATTAATTCATAGAATCGAGTTTACTTTCAAAAAAAATTAAAAAGTAAGTAAATTTATAAAATAAGAAACTCCTTGGCTTACAAATGACTGCCAGAGTTTATAAGAATTTGCAACTTTGTAGGGGCGGGTAAATAAAATAACATTAATTAAGTTATAATGGTGTACACCATTTTGTTTTTTTGTGTGTATTTTTTGTCACTTATAAATTTTATAATTAAAACAATTTAGTTATTTTTAAATGTAATTTAATTGAAAACACTTTTCTTTATAGTAACAATGATTTTTGGTAATACTTTAGGGACTGTTCACAACAAGAGCGGCGCGTCGGCGATAAATTTAAATATAAGTCAATTTGCTTATCTATTAAAAGGAAATCGCGGATTCAGCAGAAATGTAAATAATTTTTATAAAAACATTCAAATATTTAATCATTCTTTAATCATTTTAATCATATTACAAAAAATTCCAATTAAAGAAAATGAATCACTAGTGGATTGTGTGGAACATGACACGCCGTGCCTGGTTGTGTACGTGGTTTAGAATTTCAATTTTTAATAGCTCCTTCCTCGGTCGAATCGACGTCAGTGGATTTTCTTTTAACTGGGCCAAAGCAGTTTTTTAACGTTTCTGATTAGGTATGCTGTCATAGATAATAATAAAACAGACATTGAGAATTAAGATGTGATTTGATATTAAATTATGATTTTCGTATTCGGAAGTGGTTATTTTTGACCTCTCAATGATTTTTTTTCACCACTCAATTACACTAACAAATTTTTATAAATTTAAACGTCACATTTCAGCGTTCCTGTAATAAAAACTAGCCTTAAGCTGTCAAATGTAAACCTAGCATTAAGTTGTTGTAATCCTAGCCTTAAGTTGTCAAGCAACAAAATGCCATGTATTAACTTGGACACTACAGTTGAGTTTCAACCTTAATAAGCGTAGTACATAAGAACTTTGTATGAAAAAAAAAAACCTTAATATTAATTCTTTTAAATTAATGTGTTTAAATTGTTAACTCGTTTATTACTTGGTGTCAGAAGTTAAAAGTATTGAAATTAAAAACCATAGTATTGCATACACACATTACACGCAACGTGTTAATGAAAATCAAACCATCGGGCAATAAAAAACATTCATCGGATTAAATAATACATCGGAAATCATTATTTTAGCTATATTTTTTGGAAATTTTGATAATTTATTGGATATTTTTACATTCATCGGAAACATAACCAAAATGGCTGATACGCGGAAAGATTTGACAGAATTGGATTGTGCAAATTTGTCATCGGATTGGAAAAGTTGGAAACGTGATTTTTTGGTGTACATGATCGCCAAAGACAAAACGAAACAACCAGAATCAACAAAAATCGCAATTTTTCTTTGGTTGATTGGAACAAAGGGCGCCAACAATTATAATACATTATTTCCAAATGATGGATCACAAGATGCTTTGCTTGGTACAGTCACTGTGACTCGTACAGTAACGGCAACAGATACTGAAGCTAAACGTACCGAAAGTAAAACAAAGCAACGAACATTGAAGGAAGTATTGGAAGCCTTTGATGCACATTGTTTACCACAAAAAAATTGATAATGGAATCATTTAAATTCAGCAATTTGATTGAAAGGGAACGTCAACCATTCAATGAATTTTTGACTGAGCTTCGTGCACAAATCAAACGTTGTGAATTCAAATGTAAGTGCGGAGCATCGTATGAAGATCGATTGTTACGTGACGGTATAATTACTGGGGTTTTTGACAAGAAACTTCAATTGAAGTTGCTCGATGGACGAGAAGAAACATTGGAACGTGTCGTTGAAATTTGTAAAACGTTTGAATCAGCGGATAAAGATAGATTCGTTAATGACAATAGTGATGTATTTACGAGAATTGGTAAAATTACAATACATTTAGAAGAAAATGTAAAGCCAGTCGTTCATTGCAGAAAACGTTTTCCAGACACGATAGTTAAAAAACTTAAACCAAAACTTAAGGAAATGGTAAAAAATGGAATCATTTCACCGGTCTCTCACTCAACGGATTGGGTTAATAATTTACAGGTGGTTGAGAAATCAAATGGTGATTTACGCATTTGTCTGGACCCAAAACCACTTAATAAGTGCCTTAAGCGCGAACATTTTTTGATTCCTACCATAGATGATTTAACATTGGAACTGGTTAACAAAGAAATATGCACTGTCTTGGACTGTTCAAATGGGTTCTGGCAACTGGAATTGAATGTAAAAAATTCGGAACTAACAACATTTATGACACCATTTGGTCGTTTTAAATTTGAAAGATTAGCATTTGGTTTGAATATTTCACCAGAGATCTTTCAAAGACATATGGTTCAAATATTTGGTGACATACCGGGAGTCTTTGTGTATTTTGATGACATTGGAATAGTAGCCTCTAATGTAGAAGAACATGATAAAACTCTGGCAACGGTTCTTGAGCGTGCACGCTTAAATAATGTCAAGTTTAATCCTAAAAAAATTCAGTATCGTAAATCGAAAGTAAAATTCATGGATCATATTTTAACAAAAGGAAAAATTAAACCAGACCCAAAACATATTGAGGCAATTCTCAAAATTAAAAAGCCAACTGACAAACATGATGTAATGCGTTTATTGGGTCTGTTCAAGTATTTGGCAAAGTTCATGCTAAATCTGTCGAAAATGACAGCCGAGCAACGATTACTGTCTGGAAAGAATATTCCATTTGAGTGAAATGAGAAACATGATCGTGAGCTTGAAAATCTCAAGAAAATTAATACTTCGGATCCATCGAAAGATGGACTTGGCTCGGGCTTGACGCAAAATGAATATCCAGTAGCATATGAGTCGAGAACTTTGGCCAAATGTGAGCAAAGATGGGCACAAATTGAAAAAGAGCTGTTGGCTGTGGTTTTCGGATGCAAGCATTTCCATAACCTCGTTTATGGACAAAGATTCATTGTGGGAAGCGATCATAAGTCACTAGAGAGTCTAGACTTGCGCGACATTGACAATGTAACGCCTAGGCTTCAAAGAATGTTTATGATGCTTCTGAAATATCCTGGAATCAAAATCGTATACAAACAGGGAAAACACATGCTATTGGCTGATTGCCTTGAAATATCCGAAGCAATTCACAGTATCCCAAGAACTGTTTGTGTATCAAAGGACAATTACGACTATTACAGGGAACTTTTGGAATCGGATGAAAATCTTAAAAAGATTTGTGATTACATTCGAAATGGTTGGCCTGGATATCACCAGTTGAATGAATATTGCCAAAAGTTTCACAAACTTAAATTGGAATTGCATTTTGAAAATGGCTTATTGCTTTTAAATCATAGGCTGGTGATTCCGAGAAAATTATAGAATAAAATGACCAAATGGTTACATGCACCACATTTCGGTATAGAAAAAACACTTGCAAGAGCAAGAATGTTATACTATTGGCCAGGAATGAACAAACAAATTAAAGAAATGATTACATCATGTAATGTTTGTGAAAAGTTTAAACGGAACAACCAAAAAGAACCATTGGTTCAGAAAATGGATCCAAAATATCCGTATCATATTGTATCGATGGGTTTATTTGAATACGCTGGTAGGGATCTTTTATCAATTTTTGATGCGTATTCACATTATTTGGTCGCAATTCCGGTAAATAACAAGATGTCTGGTCATCTCATTACCGCCATTTGTAAATTTTTTAATAAAATTGGATATCCGACGATCATCAAGTCTGATAATGTTCCATTTAATTCGAGTGAATTTGAAAAATTCGGTCGAAAATTCAATGTTCAATTAAAGTATTCAAGTCCGACATATGTATGCTCAAAGTAACGGATTGCTGAAAAGGGGGTTGCAATCGCAAAGAACATTCTTAAACGATGTTATGAAGCCAATGAGATTGACACTTTTCAGTATCGAATCCTGGAGTACAATACAACACCCATTGCAAGTATGCGGGTTTCGCCATCGGAATTGTTGTTTGGTCGACTCATTAAAACCGGACTGCCGGTATCGGAACGTGTTCTTGACAGAAACAGAATTTCAGAGGAAACAGTTCTAGAAAAAAGAAAAAAGAAACACAAAAATACTACTATAATCGGAGCGCTAGGTCGTTGCCTTTATTGAACGTGGATGATTTGATTATTTTCAAGAAAAATGGAAAACAATGGCATTATGGCAAATCGTCGGAAATGTAAATAATAGATCATACATAATATCATTAAGGATTAGTTTGATAATGACTTTAGGCGTAATCGTAGATTTAGTGCTAAGACTAAGAATGAAGACTTTAATGCTAGTGATTTAGTGTTTGAGGAACATCTGAAATCTGGTTATTTGGATAATTTGCCGCAAATTCAAATAATTGAGCCAGCCCAAGAAAGTATTGTACAAAACAATAGTAATATTGGTCGGGAAGAGAATCCCATGGACGGTCAAAATTGAAAATAACAACTCAATATCAGACAATGAAACTGCTGGAAGTGACGATTCTGATGCCAAGAGATAATGGGACACAATCACTACCTGAACCACGGGTAGAAACTGATGCCAGAACACGCAGTGGTTGTATTAGCAAATCACCACAAAGGTATGGCTGGTAAATGTTGCAACAGTTGTTAGTGGTTAAGTCGGAAAAGGAAAAAAAGCGTGTAATAAGAACTAGCCTTAAGCTGTCAAATGTAAACCTAGCCTTAAGTTGTTGTAAACCTAACCTTAGTGTCAAGCAACGAAATGTCATGTATTAACTTGGACAGTTGAGTTTCAACCTTAATAAGCGTAGTACATAAGAACTTTGTATGGAATAAAACCTTCTCAAAGAGAGATTCTCAAAATCCGTAGACTTATCTAAAAATGCTAAAATGGCTTACTAATGTTATATTTTGACTTTTACTTTATACTTTCTAATTATTTTCTTTAGATGATTTAATTAAATTGAGACTCGAAATTAAACTGGTACTTTCGTTAAACAAACACTTGAGCCAACGCAATAAATAAGAACTCCCTCTCGGGAACCGTTCATAATGCCGCGTTTTAAAATGTCGCGTTTTAAAATACCGCGTTTCAAAATGCCACGTGGTACAAAATGTCGCGTTTTAAAATGTCGCGTTTCAAAATGCCGCGAGGTACAAAATGTCGCGTGGTACAAAATGTCGCGTTTTAAAATGTCGCGTTTCAAAATGCAGCGAGGTAAAAAATGTCGCGTGGTACAAAATGTCGCGTTTTAAAATGTCGCGTTTCAAAATGCCGCGTGGTACATAATGTCGCGTGGTACAAAATGTCGCGTTTCATAAAACCGCGTGGTTCAAAAAGCCGCGTGGTACAAAATGACGCGTTTTAAAATGATGCGTTTTAAAATGACGCGTTTTGAAAAATCCCTTATAAATCAACAGAATATGATGTGATATAATAAATAATTTAATAAAAATTATTTGAAACAAGCAAATTGTGTTTAAACATATAGTAAAATTTTCCTTCACTGAATGGAAATTATTTATAAATGTAATTTTATGTAATTATAAAGTGGGTCTAAGAAAAAGAACGCAAATGTTGAAATTTATTAGAATATTCCTTCACTAAAATGTTAAAGTTAAGTCCTTATATATCGGAAGTTGATATCAGATACACAATTTAATCCAAATTGAACATTTTGTACGTCGCGGCATTGTGGATCGCGACATTTTAAAACGCATCTTTTTGTACCACGCGTAATTTTGTACTTCGCGGCATTTTGAAACGCGACATTTTAAGACGCGACATTTTGTACCACGCGAAATTTTGTACCTCGCGGCATTTTGAAACGCGACATTTTAAAACGCGACATTTTGTACCACGCGACATTTTGTACCTCGCGGCATTTTGAAACGCGACATTTTAAGACGCGACATTTTGTACCATGCGACATTTTGTACCTCGCGGCATTTTGAAACGCGACATTTTAAGACGCGATATTTTAAAACGCGACATTTTAAAACGCGGCATTTTGACCCGGACCCCTCCCTCTCCAATTCTTTTGTCTGCAATCTACATGATTGTATATTTGCAAACAACTGAAGCATTTAAAAATGTTGTGAAACGCAATCTATTGTATTCTTAAGGCCCTATTTTGGTCCTCAAAACTACAAAAAATTAAGCAAACTTCTTTAAATGTTCTTATAACAACAAAATGTAGGAAATACTGGTGCAACAACAATTTATCATTAGAATAAAAATAAACAATTCACGAAATAATCTATAAAGTGCTTTGAACTGTAAATTATCCTGTGAATAATACCAAAAATAAAAAAATTGGTGTCCAATAATACATATGACTGCTAACTACTAATATACTTCGATATGAAAATTTCGATTAATTAATTCAAACACATTTTTGACACGTGCCCCGATAATAAACAATACAAAAAAAAACAAATAAAGGAAGAATATTAATACACCAAACTTTTACAGATAATTTGAACTGTGTTAAAATTAAATGAAAGAAAAAAAAGTGCACCGTGCATGCCTAATTTATTTTGTTCATATTGTTAACACAACGTACCGGTATAATCAAATCTATTAAAAAAAAATGATTGCGTGTCTAGTAAATTTATGTATATATTTTCAATAAAATAAAATGTAAATTCCGTCTTCAGTACCTCACCAAGCCGCCTTGCGTGAATTGGGCTAAAAACAAACGGGTGATTGAACAAAGATTACACACTGATAAGAACTAATTTAACGTACGAATATGTACTTATTTAATATACATACATAAATGCAAACATATTAATGAGAATATTGTATGAATATTATCGAGATTTCTCAGGTGAGATTTCAACACAAAAAATACGGTACATATTTTCTTACTTGGCAAAAAAAAAAAATAGAAAACGATTCACATCACTAAACAGCAGAACGTATCTTTTTTTTTTTTTTGCATTTAATATATTTAATACTGTTAGTATTTTAGCAAATTGATGCAACTATTTTATGCAATTCATCACCTCTGCAAATTTTCTATTGTTTCATTATTATTGTACTTTATATTTTCCGGATTGAATTAAAATAATGATTGCTTTCATCATATTTGCTGTATCAACACCAAACCTCACATTTTTCAAAATTGTTTCTTGTTAAAAGTAATTTTTTGTTTTGTTTAGAATCAATATTTAAAGTAACAACCGTCCGGAACCGAACATCTGCTTTATGTAGACATTTCAAGCATTCATTAAATATAATGATGGTGTTTAGATTAAGTGTTTTTAAAATAAATACAAAAATTCTACCTACCTTGACTAATAACAGTTTTTTGTATAATATCGTCTTTTGCAGCGACTACTATATCATCTATATCATCTTTTTCAAAACTTTGATCTTGCTTTTCAATGGAAATGTCCCGCGTCAATAGTATTTCGTTGGTAACCCGATCAACCAATTCTGATGTTACTTTCATTTCATCTACTTCATCATCATCAAGTAAATCACGTATTTTATTATCCTCAAATGGATTAGTACCGTCACCACTAATAATGTTACCAATCAAATCACTATTTAATTCGAATTTTTTAGCTGCTTCATCGATTAATAAAGTAGTGGGTTCCTCTAAATTTTCCAAATTTGTTTTAATAGTTTCTAATTCATCGACATCTTTACTTTCAACTTGTTGTTCTTCTTTAACTTCTTTTGGACTCATCATTAGTTCATCAAGAGCATCAACATCAGTTTCAGGCCCTAAATCTTCATCGTATTCTTCATCGATTAAATCGGCCGCTGAACGTTTTCCGTTTGTTGCATTTGTTGTTAAAACTTCTGTTGATGTTGTTGTGATCATTTGAGTTGAATTGTCTAGTACGTGATCATTGTAATCCAATAAATTGTTGCCATTTTCAGTTTCATTTTTATAATTTTCGTTGTCTATATCAGATGGCAGAAGTTTTCCAGTAAATTCACCAGTTGTAGTTTTTATTTCGTAATCCATGTCAAATAAATTTTTTTGGGATTCCTGTAAAGAAAATGTAATTATAATTAAATTGTTTGTAATACTTATATTATAAAACTCTGCAATATAAATGTTTTAATTCTAAAGATTTGCTGCTCACACGTTTAATTACTTTGAAGCAGATAATTAGATAGCAGAGAAAGATTTTCGAAGAATGAGGACAGTTGTAGAGCTTATCTTTTGCTAAATACAATGTAAGCAAAATTGGTTGTAATGAAATCATGTAACGCTTAAAAAGAGCCACCGTTAAAATACTAAATAAATACGGCAAACAAATTGAAGCCGGAAAATTGAACTCGGAAAAATTGCAAGTTTCATTAAAAAAGAAATTGAAATTAAACTTGGAAATGAAAATTACTCTCGGGCTCATTTGGTTGGTAGTTTAATACCATTATTTAAGGAATTAGATCGGCGGTACGGTACATTATAATTTAAAAAGGTTTACACATTATACCTTTACCATGATATCCAGAAAAATCAAATCACGAAAAATAAAATTTCGAAAGCAAAAATCTCGGATTACAGTGAGTTTCCGAAAATTCGAAATTTACGTAAATATAGTACCATTTTACATGTTATCGCCAACCACAACAAACAACATTTTATAAAATCTCGCGATTCTACCTTTTGAGGATTTTTATTTATAAAAATAAAATTCGCCTTAATTTCAGTTCGTTTGCATAACCCGTTTGGTAGAAATTGCTGTTTTTAGTAGACTTTTGGTACATTATAGAAGAATTGACATATCTTCGAAACTAGATCGAATTTTTACAATCTGCTTTTGTGTATCAGAATCGTATGTAGCAACCAGTTTCCGATAGGACGATAGGATAGTCAGAATAAAATTAGGTAATTGATTTTAATTAATTTTGATTAACCATAAAATTCCTGTTTCATAAATTTATCTTAAAACAGATGTAATATTGAATATCAAAATTAATATGATTTTTGTACCTGAGTATAAAGTACATTTTAGACGCTACACTTAGTAATGCTTTCTTTAAGCAATAGATCATGTTTTCCGAAAGAGGCAGCACGATTGTTGAAAAACTACAGAGCGTTTTCCGAAAGAGGCAGCACGATTGTTGAAAAAGTACAGAGCGTTCTCCGAAAGAGGCAGCACGGTCAAAAAAGAAGTACAGAGCGTTTGCCACTAGAAGTGACATCAAAAAATATTACTGACGTTTTTCAAAAAAGGACAGCCAAAATCAATTTAATTATCACGTACTAATAATAATCACTTTTATAACACGAAAATATTTTTGTTTATATTTACAAAATGCACATATAAAAATGTCATACAATTTTTGACAGCAAATATTTAGTGACACCTAGTGGCATGTAAAAGTTGCTTGTGTTTTCGGAGTTTTCCGAAAGATGGTAGCTCTTGCGGTTGTTGAGAATTTGACATTTAAACATGATCTATTGGTGACGTTGTTTTGTTTGACGTTATTTAATTTTATTTTCAACGATTCTTAAGGCCGTGTGCCAAACGATTAAAAAGTTAAATATTTTAACTATGGTGATAATAATAAAATTTACATCATATGTTAACCGATTTGCTGTGCAAATTGCAACTAACCAGTTAAAAAGTTAAAATGTTGACGTCCGCTTGTGGAAATAAAATTGAATAATTAATAAATAAATTAGAATATCGAAAACGAATATTAATTTTGGCTTAAATATTTGCTTATTTATAATAATTCATTTGGTAAATTATAGAAGGATACAAAATTGTAAAATTTAATTTCAAAATTCCACACGACCAAGAAAAGTGAAGGTATCGTCTAATTTTGATTATTAAAAATCTTTAATGTTTACTCAAGAGAACTTAAATAATAGGTATGAGGCAGAACTTAAATAAAAGGTATTAGGGATGTTCATCGAAAATATAAAACATACAAATTTTAACTGGTCTGGGACCAGTTAAAATTTTTGTGGTGAATATAATGTCAAAAATTTAACTTTTTAGCTTTTTATGCGGTATTTTTTCGTTTCGCACACAGACTAAATTTAAAAAAATATTTTCTTTTTTGATTTTTTTTTTAATTTTAAACCAATACACGTCACAAAAGAAAGTTCCTATACCTACTCTAAACATTGCTACATACTACTATATTCTCATTTTGCATGCTCAAATCAAATTGTTTTTTTTTCTCCATTTAAATGGCGAATATACTATTTTGCTTTTGATAGTATGATATATGAAAATTACACGAAAAATTTAAGTTGCTTAAATGTTGGTAGTTTTAATGGGATGTGACAAGTAAAAAAAGAATAATGAAAATATAAGTATGGAAGAAAACTACAATAAGTGTATTACTTTGGTAAATTTACAAAAAAATACAACAACAATTGCATTAAATAAATCCAAAAAAGATTCAGCTAAATCCAATCATTTTTTGAATTTACTTAAATCAAATCCGATTTTTAGTTTCAATACCTACCACTAGAATTTCCTTCATATAAAACGAATGTAGGTCAGTTTACAGAAAAACAAATCACAGAAAAATAATTCACAGAAAAACAATTCACAGAAGCACAATTCACAGAACGGATCTAAAGCCTTGTTCAGACTACGTTAGTAATTTAGTCGAGTAGCGAGTATTTTAGTAACTAAAATCGATGAACTGACCAAAAAACGTTCGCACTACAGTCGAGTGTACAAGTTACAAGTGAGTGAGCAGTATTTCAAAATAAAGAGAATACGCAACAAAGTAATAGACACCCATGTTCTATATATTTCATTGTTTCTTCGCTCCAATGAGACGACATCCTTGCGGCAACTAATGAACTAGACTAAATCAACATGTTCGCATTTGTTTTTTGTTTTGTTTTGCCTTACTCGACTAAAAAAAAATAGAATAAAATGTATCGACTCGACTAAATCACTTACTAATCTATTCGACTAAAATTTTGGTGTTCAGACATATTAAGTTACTAAAATACTCGCTACTCGACTAAATTACTAACGTAGTCTGAACAAGGCTTTACGGAAAAAAATAATTTCTTGAAAGTTGCCGCGATTTTCAAGAAAATAATTTTTTCCGTAAGCTCCGTTTCTGCGAAATTATTCTTCCTTAAGATAAAAAAAATGATATCGTCGGTTCACACATCTCAAAATATCATATTTTTGAGGAAAACGATTTGAATTTTTTTTTTTTTGGTATAAAATAGTTGAATTCATCAAATTCAACGTCACATCTATTGAAAACTATGGGTAATTTAGAAGTGAGAAGTGACACTATGCCAGATAAAAGATTGTTACATTTAAAGGATTTTTTCCTATTATCTCAAAATTGACCATTTTTGAGATGTGTCACTATCTCAAAATTGGCCATTTTTGAGATGTGTCACTATTCTCGCAAACCGACGATATATTTGTTCAATATTTTTAATTATAAAATAACAAAAAAACAATTGATACATTTGTAGATATTGTTGAGTCCATTGAGTCAGTGGTGTCCATTGGTGAATAAGTGGATACAATTTCTTGTAATCTTTGACCGTAGTCACGATATTTTTTCTTTCTAGGGGCTTAGGCATTCCAGCATAAATTTGTTGGAACGTTATTTCATTTTTTGACTGTTCCAATTGCAATTTTTCCAAAAAACACCATATTGAAGGATGTTCTGAGCCAACCAATTTCTTGAAACCATTGTGCCATCCCTCGATATTATTGTTTGTTCCCGGGAATCCTTCTTGCGCGGCTTCGTAAACATTCCATGCTTGATGGCATATCAATGCGAACGTCTAACAGACATGGTTTCAAGAAATTGGTAGGCTCACAATATTAAAATGATATTAGCACTTGCGCTTGTTTCTTCTGTAGACGTTATAAAAGCATTTGAATCATTAAAAAAGCGAAATATAATTTGTCAATGAATTGCTAGACTATTTCGAAGATAATCATTTGGGTAGATTTACGCAAGTGCTAATAACATTTTAATCTTGTGAGCAAACTCTACACCTTGATTGTATTGATTTTTGAACCCTACTTCACATAATTTACGATACAGGTTCTGTGAAAAATGAGACAAAATTGTTATCTGGCATAAAGGAAAACTGAACAGCACTCACAATTGCTTGTTCAAAATCAGACATAAAACTGGTAGGATTTAAATCGGATGATATTATTTTCAACTGCTCAAATAAATTCTTATCAGTATCTGTTTTATTATTTGTAAGTAGTGCATGTACAAGTGGTAAGGATACATTTTTTTGTGATGCCGTGAATTGTAAACAATTGATTGAAAATCAAAGGCACAGTTTTAAAGGTGCCGCCCACGTACTAAGTATTTCCATTGCTCAAAAATGTCAAAGTTTCGTCTGTTGAAAACAATAAAATACGACTTTCTGCGGCTTCAGAGCCATATAATAAAAATGGCTTACCATCTACAGTTACTTTGTATTGTTCTAATAATTATTTTTCTGTGAATTGTTTTTTATACATTTTCTATGAATTATTTTTCTGTGACTAAGGCCCGAATTTATAGTCGTTGCTACAACTATAACTACTGTTATAGTAACAGTTTTCGTATTTATAAACCTCACTATAAGATTTATTTGTAATGTAACAATGGTTATAGTGATCAAAATCCATCACTATAAACGTTGCTACAATATATCCAAGACAAGAAAGTAAATTCGAAATTCGAATCGAATTTTATACATGATTTCAAAATGATTTTCGAAAATCGTTGCTATAACAATAGCAATAGTTACGACTATAAATTCGGGCCTAAGTTTTCTGTGAATTGCTTTTCTGTGAATTGTTTTTCTTGGAACTGTCCGGATACCATATGACCTAATCCACACTACTTAGGTCTCATGAGTCCGGTATCATTCCTCGTTTTTCCCCTTTGCCTATAAAACCGGTTTTGTTTCGGATTCATTTTTCAACCAAAACTTTTTGGTTTCTATAGTCTCACTACACTCACACAAACAAAAATGAAATAAAAAAATTTTTCAAGGACATTTTTGACTTGTATTTTTTTGTTTCATATTGTGTTTCAACCAATGCCGTTTTGAATATATCTAGTAGGCATTGGTTTTCGACATACACATACATATACATTTATTGAAGAATCCGGATTCATTTGAGACTGTGTGTGGATGCGACTGGTATTTTGATACCAGAAACCAGTATCAAATGAGACCCAGTGTGGATTGGCGGTATGAAACACATCAAACAAAAATTAAATTCAAAAATAAATCTTTGCGGGTTGCTTTCTGAAATTTTATATCCAAACCTAAATCTAATCCTTTTTTACCAAAGCAATACGCTTAATGTTGTTTGTCGATTGGATGGTTCAAAAAGTTGATAGTAAAATTAAACAAAATATATTTTGCTTTACACGTTTATTTTGTATTGGAAAATTTGAATTTCTTTATGCATGCATATTGCGTTAATGGACCAGCCGCCTCTGATAATAATTCTTAATACAAATATTAAAATTAGTTGCAAAAGGAATAAGCGCTAAAAATATTTAAGCCTTATTAGGTTTTGTTTAACATTAATTTTTTATTTTGCAATTTTGTTATACGTTTTTCTGTCTGTCCTTTATCTATAGTATATTGTGTAACGTGTAGGAAAAACGATATATTCCCGGACGAGTATGGAAGTTGCTGGGACGAGGCGTCAGCCGAGTTCCAGCAACCATAAGAGTCCGGGAATTATAGTTTTTCCACGAGTTGCACATACGATTTTTTCTCTAATCGGCAGTATATCAGATTATCCATTTTATTCATTATATTCTTTAAAATACGCAAAATTTTCCAATTTATATTTTCAATAGATTTCACTATCAAAGTTACCTTAGAATTATAACAATCGCGTGCGATTATACATTATATCATGTATTTCTTAAAAACAGATGATAATCAGTACTAGAAAGTATTCTCTACCTAGGCAAGGAATACTTTCCAGTACTGTTTTTAGTAAGTTGCCTAGCAACGATGTAGTGTCGTGGAATACTTCATTTTGCTGACAGATAACAAACCAGAAAACTGACGTATTTTATCCGATTTGAGAAAAATACATTTTAGCATTATTGTAAACCATAAAAAAACAATTTCGACATTTTGAAAGATTCGTTTTCCGGTTCTAATAGAAAGAAAATTTAATTTGTCTTTTTTGTAAAATATTCAGAAAGATTAGTATTTTAAATTATACCAAAAGTTCTACTTTGACACATCAAAATTTTATTTGGAAGGCCACTTTATGTCATGATGATGTGTTGGCAGGATTTTTAGAGATTAAAAAGTTTATTTGAGATCAAAAATGAAAAAAGGTATGTAATATAAAAAATAAGTTTTTAACGATTTAATATTTTTTATAGTTTTGAATGTGACGTAATGAAATTTATTGTAACTAAAGGTATAAACAGAACAAAAGCGATAACTACAAGTAGTGACTTCAAAATAAATTTATCGGCCGGCGATATCGCTGTAGTAAATACAACAAGAGCGTCAGCGACCGACGACAAAATTAAATAACATAACAAACAACATAACCTAAATATAGTCTCGTTAGCTCAATTAATTTTTTTTTAAAGCGATATTATGTTTTAATGAATTAAAAAATAATAATTTAAATTAAATTTGGCGAATGAATTTACGGTGTTTGTTGTTAAGGGAGCGACAACTTCAAAAATTGACAACCAACAATTTACAACTACGAACATAACGATCCAAAAATCAGTTGGTAACATTGCAACGCTGGCGACAAAATTAGAAATATATTACGTTTCCATGACAGAGTTAACCCGAATTAAGAGTTTCGTTGAGTTAATAACATGGCGGCGCTAATCCATATCGTTTACATGCAATTATAATTTCTAGTGTAATTTGACATTTCCCAACAATTAAAAGTCACTTCACAAAATTTTATTTGTTTGGTGGAAATTTTTAAATTTAATATTTATTGTGATTTTGATGATTTATGAAGTATTACGAAGAGCAAGAATGCTCGCGACACCATTTTGCATTGGTATAATTATTTTTTCCGTTTTGACAGATAGAATCTCTTCTTACCCTACTACTTTCGTTGAGTTAAGTTGGATTAAGAAACTTAACGAAAATCCTAAACTCGACATCATGTTTCCATGATGAGATAATCCACGTTAATCCCGGTTAACTCCATCATGGAAACGTAGTAATAAGATTCGTCGTAAAATATACCATACACAACTACACAAGTTTCTTTTGACTCTATTTCGAACCTAAGGTTGCTACAGAAAGCAAAGGCACATAAAAATTACGAATTTAAGTAACTCTGGTTGAAAGTAGGAACCAAAGGCAAGGTTGATTGGTTAAAGTAACAAATCAATTTAGCCGAGCCAATTATTTTTGTATTTTTTAGAACAAACAATTGAATTTGGGTTTAAAAAAAACTCGTGTACTTATACAGAATTTTTTAGTTTGTTTGTCGTTAGTTTTTCTCTTTCATGTTTTTTGTATGTTGTGTATCTGAATTGTTTTGCGTTATGAAAAATTTCGTACATGTTTTTACGTATTTTAAACAGTCCAAACTAGGATTAATCTTGCATTTATCTGCATTTAATAATTTGTAAATATTCATTTCGATAGCACAATGACACACGTCAGTGCAGCGACCCCGCAAGCTATAATATATATAATTTTCAATTTTTTTGTGCTTTAAAAATGCACACGCTCGCTTCATAATTATAAACAAAATATAAAACAACAAGACGGTAACAATAAGACGGTAACAATTAAATGACGGTAACGGGCAATAACTTCTTTCGAAAAATTATTTTCTGGTACTTGCTTCCAAATCGCGTTTTGTGGCAATTCCGACTTTGTGAAACTCGTAACCCGATATACCGCAGAGGTTTATCGAACCTATTTCCCAGATTTTGTTCTCGTAATGTAATAAAAGAATGGATTGGATGGAATAAATGGAATACGTTTTTCATTGCATGATTTTTTTTTATCTTTAAAATTAGGAAAGAATTTGAACTTTAAAATACACAATGTAATATTAATTTTAATTGAAACATCTTAAAAAATACAACCTGGGATTTTTTGTATGCGCCAAGCTTCATTTCCAAACTGGAACTAAAAATATTTTCGAAAATTTTAATTTCTTCATACATAAGATAATTAAAATTTTTCGCCTTAATTAATAATTTCATTATCCATATTACAAAAAAATTCGTTCTGAATATTCCGAATAAATAAAAGAATGAACTAAAAAGGGATTAGAATATAGAAGGAAAGGAAAAAATAAAATAACGATTTACGTCACTTTCGAAACTTACCCGAAATGAATAAACGAAAACATCCTAAATTAGTAAAAACTAGAATTGCTCAGTCAAAATAAGGTATGTACATAGTTTTAATAAAGCACTTTGTCAAATCTAGAATACACTAATGTCCGGTTGCTAAACAAAGAGCGAACCGTCAGTTATTCCATAGACATTCATACGTACTAGATTTCTTATTTCATTATAACTAAAGGAAAAAAAAACAAAACTTCTGATATTTCCAATGTTATCGTTGTAAATAATTAAATATTTATTTGAAATTAAAACGAAATTGAGCAGTCAAATATTTAATTCGCCCGTTACAATGTTCTTGTAAAAATAAAGTTTGCCTGATAAAACAATCTGCAATTTTATAAAAGAAGAAAGAAATTATGCAGCTCGATTGAACAATCCGCGGGAGTGAATCGAATGCAAATTGAAAATTGCTTATAAAATAGGAAACAATTGCTGGTCGGCTTTTGCACGAAAGGCGAGAAGAGAGTTCGTCTTTTTCCCAAAAATATATTTTTACTCTGTTTCGCTCATTTAAAAATAGAAAGTCATTTTATTCTAGATAACTGAGATAGCATTAAAAAAGTGACGTCAAAATGAGTGAAAGAATAAAAGTTTATTTATTACTGCCTTTTGTGCACAATTCGGACTCTAGAAAACTACTAATGATTTAGGGTAATTTAAATTTTATAATTCCCCGTTTGATGTCCATTTATATTTTATTTAATTATAAGTCTCAGTTTATTAGTTTTTTAGAGTTAAATTCGCATTTCGGTTGCACCACCCTATATGATTTATAACGATTGTTTTTCGTTTTTTTTATGCACAGGTTTCGAATTATTTTCAATTCGCTCCCGCGGATTCTCTAAGCGAGAGCTAAATATTTAACTGACGGTTGGCTCTTTCTTTGTGCAACCGGGTATTAGAGTTTTAATGGAAATAAGACTGAAAGAATTTATTTACAGTTTATAATTTAAAATGGCTTATACTACTGTATCCGGTTCTATATTCCCGACTTGTTTGCTAGAGGTTCACACCTAGATCCCTTAGATTTTTTCATTTAATAGTTATATACAACAAAATAATAATAATAAATATTTCCGATGCCAATAGTCCATACAAGACTTTATGGGACAATCTATTAGAACATATCGCCACAAGAAATATTTAAAAATAAATTTGATTAAACTTTACCTATCCAGCTAAGGGCAGCACCATTGTGTTTTAAGCACAATATGTTAAGGCGCATGTAATAAGGACTGAGACAAGGATAAACTCATCTTTTTCCAATACAATAATGAATTCGGTATTTACTTTAAGTTAAAATACATTTCTTATCTAGCTGGTTGTCCAAGATAAAATTAAAACTAACCCTAAACAATTTTTTCGGTACATGGCAAATATGTATGTCTTATAATAACACCAAAACCCTAACGCGGTGTGTGTCCAGATAAATGAAAAATATCAAAAATCACACCAATCTTTAAATCGGGTAAACAGGAAGACGAGCAGGTTGTGTGCAACGCCTTCAAAGTTGTATTAGCACGTCATATATCTGTCAAAATTGACTAATAAAACGATCAACGAAATAGAAAATCACTATCAGATGAACAGAGACTTCAGTAAAGCATTTGATTCTATTTGTCATCGTCTTGAGTCTTCGAGCATTTAGATTTTCTTTCAAATTTGTAAAATGGCTCATATTTATCAAACCGCACTCAATATGTGTTAATTGGAAATAAAAATCCACTTATTAGAGTTACCTGGGTTTCTCATTGAATCTCTTATTGGACCCTGGATGTTTCCTGTTTTCATCAACCGAGTTACAGAGGTTATAAAAAATTCTAACCTGCTGATATTTGCAGATGATATTACAATTTTCCATACTAACGGGGGTCATATTCAACGAAAACATAACGCTTAATAGGCATTACATATCGTCGGTTTGCGAGAACAGTGACACATCTCAAAAATGGCCAATTTTGAGATAATAGAAAAAAAATCCTTTAAATGTAACAAGCTTTTATCTGACATAGTGTCACTTCTAAACTACCCATAGTTTTCAATAGATGTGACGTTGAATTTGATGAATTCAACTATTATACACCAAAAAAAAAATTCAAATCGATTTCCTCAAAAATATGATATTTTGAGATGTGTTACTGTTCTCGCAAACCGACGATATATAACAACTAGCCAAAGTCAACTCAATGTTTGGTTATATCAAACGATGGACGATGGATAGAATTGAACGTATAAAGTCCTCTTATTTTTGTAAAAGAAAACCAATTGGGATTACGACTATGATATACCTTACCATACAAATGTGACACGCCTACCTTCATATAATAGAAGATGGCAAGACAATAAAATCTGAAACCTTGAAAATAGAATATTCCTTTTAAATGCAGCATGGAGCCTTTATAGGGAACCATATTGGTCATTGGCCATATTGATTTACTATACATCACTGAAAACATCTTTCTTCTCGAACTCCATAAACTAAGAAGAGACCAACCCTGTTAATAGATCAGCCAAATAATTTAACATTGCGGAACATCAATGTGATTTCAACTTATCTAAAGATACCTACAAGACAAATGTGACGATTTACTTTTAAAAATTTCCGGTAAAATAATGGAAATAAACTCGGAAACTAATTTGTTTCCAAGTATAATTTCAGTTTAATTACATTTTTTACGAATTTAATTCCTGTCACCTTAATTTAACCTTGAAAGAATTACGCTATAAAGAGTATTTGGCAAATATTAATAATTAAACTTGCATATCTCTTTAAAAAATGATACTTAATTACTGGGTCTTTTGGAATTATTGAATTTTTGGAAATCAGTGCTTGGACCATCGTTCTAACTAACCAGTGGTTTCTTCTACATGTCGCCTAGCTTTACATCATTTTGTACAAATTTCCCTAATTCAAAGTCATTTTGAAGCAGTCTTGAGCAGTTTTAAAATACTTAATATTCATCCATCTGATAACCTTTCCTTAATCATTTGTGAAACATAAACAACAAAAAATCATTTTCTTTATCTGATAAATTGAATTATTTGTTTAGGGAATTTTACTCCGGAAAAACAAAAAAGAAATTGTATTAAAATGTTACGTTGTTGATATATCCCATAAATGAAAACTAAATAAAAAATTCATTGTTTTAAAGAAATAAGTTTGGTAATATTCACCATATTTGAGAAGACATAATTTAAGCAAAATTGTAAAGAATAATAAAAGCATCTACTGTATTTTTTGACTTTTTTTTCCCAGAATTGTTAATAAGACGCATACAATTTTGGTTAATTTTAAGGTGATTGCACTGTTATAAAAAAAAAAATAACTGAAAAGAAAACATGTTTGCAAGTCACGTGTAAAAATTGAGTAATTTAATTTTCTTACCTGGTTTGTATCATAAGCGGTATCCATATTTTCTGATAAAAAAGGTATAGATTCTGATGGCCACGAGGAGGTCGCAATTATATGTGGATCTTTTAAAAATACGACAATAATAGTTATATTATCAGTTGATCCCTGTGTTTTCGATAGTTTTACCAGACGTTGTGTTACCAAATCAAGATTTTCTGTAAAGAAATTTAAAACAAAATGTATACACATTAAAACTATTATTAAAAATCACAGTTATTTTTTTATTGTTACATTAATAAAAAAAACTGAAACTAAAACAACATTATATAGAAAATAAAGTATTTCTTTTTTTTTTTGTTTACCGTTTTTTTCGACTAAAGCAAAATGCAATATCTTATAATTATGATCATAATTTCTTTTAAATAGAAAATTCGTTACAATAAAAATCAACCGAGTGAAAGAGAACTTTAATTAAATATCCAAACAGTTATTATTTTATATAGTACAATTAAATTAGGTTTTATTGTTGAAAGAAAGAGAAACCAGATATTCACAAAACAATAAAATGTGGCAAAAATAGAATTTATTTTTATAAAATGACTGCCAAAGGAATTTATATATGAATGAGTATCTATTCTATCTAAATAATGCATTAATGCTGTAAAACTTTCACTTTATAAATCAAGAAAGTAATTGCCATAAAATGAATATGAGTATATGGGTATTAAGAATGATTCTTTTTATTTAAGAAAAATTTCTTTATAAAAATTACCTGTCTGTTTAATTTATTTGTGAACCAATTTAGGAGGAAAATAAAGATTAAAAATTGATTGATTGATTTAAATTAGATTATCTCTATAAAATATAGAGCATAAAAGTAATAGAAACGATGTATAAATTATTGATTTCATAAAACAATGTTAAAACAATTCAAAACCAATTTGGTTCCACTCAAAAGTCTACAACTTTAATTTATGAACTAGGTATTTAAAATTGTTTATATATAAATACACACTTACATAATATGTATGTATTATAAAGATTGATAAAAGTCAATAAAACGGTTACTATTCAATTATTAATATTCGAGTCCATTACTCAGTTCATAAAAAAAAATTTTTGTTTATAAGTAAGTATGTATATGTTTTGGAATTCTGGGACCTATTTACGAGTATATGGGTATAAAAAATAACAAAAATATGCAATTAACCGAAACAGTTATTCAATTAAACTGATCATATCTTCGATACATGTTGATAAGAATAACAATAAAATAATTTGACGTCACGATCAAATGTGGGTTAAGTTGATTTTTAAAAGTTGCCCGGCCAGGTGTTTTTATACATATTTCAAACATATGCGATGCGGTTTTAGAGAAAACGGCACATTATATTAACCATAGATTTTCCGATAAGATAAAATTTTTGCAAGAGATTAATCAGACCTGTTGACATAATATAATTTGTAAGTATTGCTCGTACGAGGAAGCAATGAACTAATGACCAATGAGTTATTGGGCTAGATACTCGATACTCTAGCAATTCTCAACTCTGTAAATATGGCGGATTTGCTAATCGAAAATTTGCTTGCGTAAACTCCTCGATTATTTTAGCAAAGTAAAATATATTTTTATATTCAGTACAAACGTTAAAGTGCGTTAAAGTATCCCATTTTCTGAAATTCAGAATTAAATTGGGTTGCTAAATTATCGTGTATAATATTTCTAGCAAATTCGCAAAACATAACTGCTTATCTGAGTATCGAGTATCTAGCCCATTATTTTAGTTTTCGTCTTTGCTAAATTATCTACTCATGTATAGGATTTTTGCATCGGTAGTTAGAAGTAGTTACGCGTAATTTCGCCGCTAGGTGGATACGTGTAACACCAATTGATTTAAATGTCAAAAATAAAAAATTTAACATATGTATTTTGTGTTTTATAGTTTTTTATTTAACTAAATGAAACACAAAGTGACTTTTTTCGATTGAGTTTCAAGAATATGGGCCCATATCACCGACAAATAAAAATAATGATTCTAGGTTATGTTCTTCTCGCTTTGAAGCCAATTTATTCGTTTAAACAACTTTGTTTAAAATTAATCATACGGCAAAAGTTAAGATTAACAATTCAAGTATAAATATGAAAAAATAATTAAATTTAAAATTAATGATAAATTCAGTTAAAAACTTAAAAAACGTTAACTATCAATGACTTAATTAGAAGTTTAGATAAATACGATGGTTAACGATTGTTGTATTTTTATCATTAATCATAAAGTCAAATTCTTTAAAATTGAAGACATGAGTGGATGAAGGTGATATGTAAATTTTTTTTTTAATTTTGATTTCTTTACATGAATGAAGTTGTTATGTCCGTATATGCATTCTGTCCCAATAAATCTTCGCAAAACTAGAGAAATTTAAAGCGGATGAAGACCAAACTATACTAAGAACAAGTGTTTTAAAACGAATCGTAAAAACTTTGAAGGTCGTTTCTGTAAAATTATGAAAATGTTACATATTACGTTCATCCACTCATGTCTTCAATTATGTTCGGTCAATAGAAGATTTTGAACTGATACCATCAACAGTCGATTCGTTTAATCCGTCTACTAAGAATTTATTTAGCCTGCTTACACGAGTATTCATTCATCAAACTTTTCCTTAGTTTCTTTCCTGTATGTTTATAAATTAATTTTAGTTTTTAGGAAAACACAACATTCTAAAACTTGCTCTTTAAAATTTATTATTCACTTTTAATGATCGAATAATCGTTTTTTACTAATGATCGATCTGAATAGTGAGTAGAAAATAAAATAAATTGTGTAATACTTACACACCATGTGGAATATAGTTTGCGGTGATATGACATTTTTGTAGTATGAACATACATATGTAGGTATAAATTACATAACATAAATATTCTAATTAATTTCAATAAAATAATTACTTTTAGAAAACCTTTTAGAAGAATGAACAAGATGGCCGCGAACAATCAAACCAACAGAAACACATATAAGCACTACAATAACTTTAAGCGTTTTAATGTAAAAAATTGGGCATAAAGTGAAAGATTGCAGATTAAATTTCGGCAATACAGCTCAGTGATGTACATGTAGTTAAGTTAACCATTCTTGTTATTTGGATACTAGTGCGAATTCACACAAATGCAAACAGGAAGAAAAATTTAAAAAGTGGAATGATAATTTGATAAAATATATTCGAACAGCAAGTGAAGTATTTGCACCATCAAGATATGTAACTGTTGCTGCGATTTTCTATAGACTGCTGCTCGAGATCGCGATAAACTTTTTTCAATTTTTTCAGTCCAATTGAAATTATTTGAATATTAATTCATTAAATGTGATAGATTTAATTTTAATCTATTGCCTTGTCTTGACAGTATAATTAATTGGAGCAATTTGATTTAGCAGTGTAATAATACACAGCAAATGTAAAATACGAACATAATTTAACCATTTTTAGTACATTTTAGTACTATAATTAATTATCCTAAATACCCATAATCAATAGATTGTGTTTTAGTACATCAATTCAACCTTTATTCCACTCGGCGTCGCGACGTTACGGGGTCAAAATTTTTGTTTACATTTTTTTTATATGGATTTTAGCCCAAAACAGCTCTAATAAAAGTTTAAAAAAATGAATGAAATTTACCTCGACGCAAATAATATTCAAATGATATTTGTTAACAAAAGAAGGATTTGTTTATTTTTAACATAAAATAAACGGGTCGCCGTTTTAATTGTTAGAAAAACGAAATATAAAATCATAAATTATTTAAGTTTTGTATGGTAAATTTTATGTTAAAAGAACCATTTAAGCTGCCTAGAATAACAAATTTTACAAAAACAATGATCAGCAAGGAGCTCCTAATAGAAATGTTGAAGAAAAATTTAAATTCTTGAACAAAAACAAACATAAAGCATCTGACATAACCTCACAAAACACAAATAATGTTCGATGTTTAAACATCAAATTCTTGTAAACCAAAGGTTTTTCTATTTATTTTATGCTAAAAATATAATAATTATTCTTTTGTTAATCAATTATTTTATTTTTCAATTCGTATCATAGTAATTTTCTTTGATTATTTTACAATTTTAATAGAGCTGTTTTTGATCAAACTCCATATAAAAAAAATGTAAACAAAACGCATTGACCCAACGTTCATATACTCTGGTGGTAAGTAGACATACTAATCACACCATCTAATACTTCTACTTCTCGGAAAATACAGGTGGATCGCTTCGATCAGTTTGTCAAAAAATTTAAAAAATGAATATTTTCTGTTTTCTATGGTGTATATTGTTCTATTGCGTTTATTTTACTTTGCAGGCTCAAACATTTACTGATTAAAAATAAATAAAACTCTTTGGTTTTATCTTTTCTTGATTTTTTGGTTTGTTAATTTTTTTCAAATACAAATTAAAAAGCTTTACAAATTCGCTTGAGTGCTAAAAGTAAATAACATTCATTGACGCCTAATTCAAAATTTGACGTCTAATAACAATAACAAACTAAGCACATTTGACGAAAGGAGGGAGGGTAGTAGTTTAATTTTACCGTCAAGACGATAACTCCAAATTATAATCATAAAACTAATTTTTAGAACTATAATTAATTTTACCGTCAAGATAAGGCTTATATAAAATAATTCATTGACTTAAATGAAAATTTTTAATAAAATGTATATTTACGAGTTTGCAACAATTCTATGATTCTAAAATTCGATTTAATTATCACGAATCACATTTTATCTGTTACAGATGGTCATGATCAATCCTAAAATTCCTTAAACCTGTTGAAAATAGACAAATAATATTCTACATGTCGTATTAATCAAAACATTCAATAAACGTCAAAATAAAAATGTATTTACAATATAGGGTGGTTCAATAATTTCGTAGGGGAAATTTTATATTTTAGTACTAATGTAAAAATGAGAACCAAAAAACATCTAGGCATTAGTACTTTTTGGTTTTTATTTTGAATGTTTTTTTTATTTGTGTGGGTTACAAATTTTGTGTCGATACACATTTATTTTGTATACGCATATACCATCCGTGTGAGAAGCGTTGCAAAAATAACAACGAACTTGGCTCTCGAAACGTACACTAAAGGGCAAAAGAAAGGACAACGCCAAAGAATATAATTCTTTAGACTTTCTTAGAATTCGACAACAATCATGGGTAGCTAAATTTTGTAACAAATATCCTTCAAAGTAACCCTTCGAATATAATACACTTGTGCTAACGTTTTTTTCAGTCTTCGAAACAGTTGGTGACGCCGATATCGAGAATGGCCTTCAAAACCTTCCTCGATTTAGCTTGTATTTCTTCAATCGAGTTAAAACGATGTCCCGGAGGATTTTTTAAGTTTCGGGAATATCCAGAACAAAATTAGTCGAAATTTTAACTAAATAATCACGTACAACCAATGAGTGTAAGATGACGCACTATCGTGAGGCAAAAACGAAGAGTTCTCCTTCATGCAAATGACGCATGACGTTCAAATAATATTCATTGTTAACAATTTGATACGGCGCGGCGGAAGGAATTCATAATTCACCAAACCACGATAATCGAAGAAAACTATCAACCAAATTAATTTTCAAGAGAGAAATAGTCAGACGTCATTGTTTCACAGACATTAATAGGATGACATTTTTCGAAAAAATTGAGGTTTGGGCCCAAATGGTCTTTCAAGATCGGTTGTATCAACCCAAACGATATTTATGTGATGTCAACAAGATCTCTAACTGTCAATCGACGATTTTTTAACGTTGTGTTCATCGGTAGATGTCGAAGGGTGGCAATGGCGTTCATCGTCTTCAATACGTTCTCTGCCTTTTTTGAATGACTTATACCAACAAAACACTCGCTCTGGACAGTGCATTCTCACTAAAAGCCTTTTCCAACGTTTTGGAAAGCAACTTCATTGCTGAACTTATTCACGTATTTTAAAAATCGAAAAATGTACTTTTAAATGAAATGAAACAAGCGTATCTCATTAACTACTGAAGATATTGACAAGAAACATAGATGTTTATTAGGATGCTACCACATAAGGAAAAAAAAACTATTGGTTTGGATATGCGAATTAAATGGAAAAGTTTTACTACCTTTTGATCACAAATTGATTTAGTATACTATTAAGTATAAACTTAAGTATAAAACTAAGGATCAGTCAGAATTGGGCTCAAAATAGGCCAGATTTTTACTTTTGTTTTCAACGCATATTTTTATAGGAAGAGTGAGAACAAAATAACATAAGATGAATTTTATTATCTCGGAATCGGGCCCAATATCTTAACCCGACACAATTGGCTTTGGCGTTCTGGCCCTAATTATTGTTATAATATTTATCTGTAAAAATACAAATTCAGAATGATATGTTGAAGGAAAATCTGTTAATTCAGCTATTGTCGGCTGGGGCGCTAAAATTCTGTTATATGATGTTCTGGCCTCGCCATCTAAATGGCTAAGTAGGTTTCAGTAGAGGAAGTATAACGGATTCTGAATTTTGGATCTTCATAATGAATTTTCAGTTCCAAATCTTTAGCTTGAGCTAACCTGTCTGTTAATTGCATATCTCTGGTATTTTTTTAGAGCTTTTGGTCCGGAAAAATGTCTTGCATTGCCCTGAAAACTCAGAGTATTATTGCCCAAATGAAATGGCTCAAAATATTCATCAAGGAATCGGCTTATTATCGCAGATAAAAAATTTCACCAAAAAACATCGACGCATGTGTTTTTCGTTTGGTACTGCGGCGGAAAAAAATATATGGATTGGCTGTGTATGGAAAGCCAAAATGGAAATTGGCAAATCTATAAAATGGCAAAAATATTTCTTGCCGTTGGGCCATGTTTTAATCTACAAATTCTAATCTCAGCCCAACCTTAGGACCGAAAAAATAATTTAGGCCAAGAAATAACCGGTTTAACTATTTATATTATCTACAAAACGTTTCAGATATAAAATTTCACTAAAATCCGTCAACAAATGTGCTTATTCCATTTGACGCTGGAGACAAAGAGATAGTGTGAATTGGCTCAGAATGTGAAAAATTAGGCGAAAAAAATGTATTGCGGTAAAATATTTTTAACGGTTTACTTTTATTTACCTATTTGAATCTATTCGAGACAACATAATTGGAACATGTGTAAGTATGACGGCGATTGTTGATGGATAAAATTCAGATGATGAAATAGATTATTCGGAAGCAAAATTTAAATTTAAATAATCTATATCGACGTTTTCACGAATAAAAAAATAATTTGACAAGGGCTCGTTAGAGGAAAATAATTAAAATGTTTATTATGTTTATCTAATTTTATAATTCCTTGCCCATTTTTTCAAAGTCAATTTATTATATAAAATTTGAATATTTATATTTTTTTTTGCATTTTCAAGAATATTTATTTTTAGGTGAAACAGGAAATAATAAAACAAAATTATTTTTGCTAACATTAGTATTACACCATTTTTGTTTTGTATTACGTACATAATATTTGTAAACAATAATATTAATGAATTCAATATATCTTTCTATAATTTATATGTATTAGTGAAATTTGATTTTGAAAGAAATTCGCATGAAAGTAGGTGGCATGCATTTTAACAATTACCATCAGTTTTTATTTCGATTGCTTTTCCTGCTAATTTTAAATCTAATCCCGACTTAAATATTTTTTGCTTTTATATTAAACAGTGTGTGTATCACTTATAGTATATGATTAATTTATAATAAAAAAAAAATTATAAATTGTAGTTAAATGAACTTCATTTTTTTTGTTATTAAAATTCATTTTCAAGTTAAATTTCATGCTGCTACGGAAAATAGAAAAATTACATCTTTTTAAAAGAATAAAAAAAAAATAAAGAAAACATAAGAATTTATTAATATAAATTGTCTAATCCTTACATTTTATAAATAATATAGAAAAAGAATGTTATACGTATCCACATATGATAGATGACTAATGTATATAAAATAAATTAATTTATTGCGTTAGGAAAATTCATCGCCGATTTATCATCTCTACTAAAATGGATAATGGATATATACCATATTCTTACATCTGTTGAAATTTTTCTTATGGCTTATCACACATTAATTAATTGTTGTTTCAATATAACAAATTTTCAAGTATGAATTTAACTGTTTGAGTGATTATTAAAATTCCTCCAATTAACGTGATTTAACCAAGATTTTAACAAGAACTTGATAGTAAACGTTTTCTTATCTTTAGTCTTAATAAAAATTGTTATTTTATAAAATTTCAGACATTCGTTTATTCAAAGTTCACAAATCTTTTTTTTTTTGTTTTGTTCATTATGAACAGTCTAAATTAGTTTATGCTTTAACTTATCTCCAATTCAATAATGGATTTTCTTTGTAAGCAATGAAGAAGAATAAATTTCCTATCAGTCATCCGCCTATATATGTTTCTTTAGTTTCGTTTCGATTTTTTTGTAATTCATAAATCTTATGTATAAAATTACAAAAAAATGAAAAATTCTTATTTTTAATATAATATAAAAATGACGTCAGCAACCTACATAGGCGCCATAGAATTAAATGAGGTTTAATAATAATAAAAAAAAAACAATTGAACGCAGTTTAACCACTATACATAATTTTGATCTTTATAGTTAATTGTAATTAATAATTGTTTCCGAAATATAAAATTTAGACTAATCGTTTGTATAATTTATGTACTTGCAATAAATAAGAAATTACGAGCGATCTGACCTGTATTTTATTAATATTAAATATTTAACGCCATTTTTTCTGTTAATTATTAACGTACGACTAATGTCAAATCAAGTACATACATATAATCCTCTAAAAAAGGAAATTATTATTATACGTAAGTAATATAAAATAATAAATAATAAGTGTATTGGCATATATTCAAAACCAAATAAATTAAAATAAATTATCGGATCGTTTTTTATATTAAATATCCATATTACAAAATATTATATCAAATTACAATAACAATAATAATTTATTAAATATTTTGCTTGAATCAAAAGTAAATACCTTTAGGAGTACCAAATAAGTACAACAGAAAAACTATTTGTAGTACATGTTCGCATATCTGTAGGTTTTAAAATGTTTTACTCAGGTGAATTTATTATTTGATTTAAGATGGATAGCTTGTTGCAATTAATGTACCTTTGGGGCAATTAAGCGTTTAGCTGATATAATATAATTAATTGCAAATGAATATAAAAAGTTACCACCATCTGAGCAACTTTAATTTTTTAAAATTCACTATAGAAATTCAACTTCTGTCAATTAGCGAGCAAAATAGAGTTTGGTTTCTGCTTTCAGCATTAAAATTCAAATAAAAAAAAAAATTAATGTCTTGTGAAACAGAATTTTAATCGAATTTTAACAAAAAAAATAATTTTGCTAAATTGAACTGAAATAAATGAAAGTTTGATTCGAGAGAGAAATACTACAATTAAACTTTAGTTAGGTAATACCACCTATAATATATCATTAGGGCAGAAGTTTAATTAAATATGATTAGAATTCGAAATAAATTAATAAAAAATAATTTTATTATTAATTAACGTATGCAAGAAAATTTAGACATGTTTAAACCATATAAATTCAATATTTCAAATTTTGGAAATTGTATTTCAATAAACATTTCGTTAACGTACGTTGGTGCCGGATGCCGATTTAAATATTCCCCGAGACGAGTCACTTTAATTTTAGTGATAAGACAATTTTGTTTTTTGGTTGATATCATTTGTTACACATTCTCCACTTAAGATTTGTCTAAAAATCCTTTATTGGACTTCTGTTACCTAGTAAACATGAAAAACCACACGATTTTATAAAGCCGATAATTCGGATTTATTAACTCGGATGGTGCTTCGATTTTTTTTATTTAGTTGAATTTAGCTGTATTTTCAGGAGAAAAATTCAATTCGAATTATTTTTGATTAAAATTTTTTTTCAAGAAAACAAGTCGTGTAAGTATTTCTCTTGATTTTCAGTCAGCTATTTATGTATTTTACTTGTTCGGGCTTGAATTAAATAATTAACAAAAATATTAAACATTAAAATAAAATAATTATCTTAACTAAAATTAGGAATGTATAAAATAATTACACTTTTTTTGCTGAATTATGAGCCGTTTTATTTGAAAGTGGTATAAGTCCAAATTTTGTTGAAACAAGATAATGAAAGAATAGAGAAACAATAAATGCAAAAATATAAGGGATTATGAATTTTCTTATTTTTTGCACAAGTATTAGGGATTCATTTTTTTTATGTTGACTATAAATTGTTTACCGTAAGCCTCGTTCTCATTAGTCAAGTTACTTGATTTCAAATACTTGTTGTTTAAAATGTTAATAAAGGATTGATACATTTTCAAAAAAATTATGATTACTGCACTACTCCAATTCATTTTTGTAGATGTCAAAAATTCTACCTTCATTATTTTTTTATAAAGTACTTACCGCACTACTAAATTTTATAATATGGTCCTCTGAGACGACTCGACTTGAATATAAAAGTTCAAAGGCTGTCTACTTTACTTTTTGAAACTTGAATTCAAGCAAAATAACACGTTTATACTGGTCAAGTAGGTTCAAGTTACTTGAATTCAAGTATTTGAAATCAAGTAACTTGACTAATGAGAACGATGCTTAAAGACTCGTGCTCATTAGTCAAGTTACTTGATTTCAATTACTTGAATTCAAGTAACTTGAACCTACTTGACCAATATGAACGTGTTATTTTACTTGACTTCAAGTTTTAAGTAAAGTAGACGACCTTTGAACTTTTATATTCAAGTCGAGTCGTCTCAGAGTAACCATATTATAAAATTAAGCAGTATGGGATACTTTATCAAAATAGTCAAGGTAGAATTTTTGACATCTACAAAAATGAATTGGAGTAGTGCAGTAATCAGAATTTTTTTGAAAATTTATCAATCCTATGAAGTTTTGTCAAACATTCGACGACATTTTAAACAACTACTTGACTAAATAAACTTGAATATATATGAACGAAAACTTGAATTCAAGTTTCTTGAATTCAAGTACTTCAAATCAAGTAACTTGACTAATAAGAACGACGCTTTAGAAAGATTATACTGTCATTTGTCTATTTTTATCATTAACTAATTTTTTTTTTAAATGGACTTATACCATTTTCAAATAAAACGGCTCATTTAATTCCTCTGTCGAGTGCAATTATTATTGTAAATTTCTCAAGGATTCGCATCACTTTTTGAACATGTGTGAGAGAACCAGAAAAATTTCTTACAACATCAAAAAAAAAATTGTTTCCAGTCAACCGTTTATAGTCGGCGTG
Organism: Tipula helvola; assembly: GCA_963556165.1. Classification (NCBI taxonomy): domain Eukaryota; kingdom Metazoa; phylum Arthropoda; class Insecta; order Diptera; family Tipulidae; genus Tipula; species Tipula helvola. The sequence continues at coordinate 201,528,100 of OY744483.1, forward strand.
ATCTCAGCAAAATGTCAATCTCCTTACTAATAAAGTGCGAACATAATGTTATCATTTATCCTACCAAAAATAGAGAGTGGATCAATTTCGCAAAGACTTATGGATCAGATGTCACTGGAAAGGAGAATAGGGCACCCATACAATGATTAAGCAGCATCCAATTTTCACAATAGAATTCGAACGGATGACATATTCTTCATTCCCATCATTTTAATGACCCTTGCAAACTGGCAAATACCTATTATTGAAGAGGAAGAGGACAAATGTCTAGAGAATAAACCAGTAAATAATAATATGGAGAAGTTGTGGGCTTGTGGCTATTGAGATGACGCTTTAAATTATTTTTTCCATTGGATTTGCAAATCATTCATTTAATTTCACTATCAAAATTTTGATAGTTTAATGCCCAGTTTCACAAAAAAAGCAGGCAATCTCTAGTTAAATAATATTTCATCTCTTTCTTCTTTTACAAAATTGCGATTTAGTATTTCATGATACAAATTCAACGCATGCTAATTTTTTTTTCTTTTTTACATGGAAATATTAACCAAAGAGCTAAATATTTAGCTGCCCAATTTTGTCCAGCTAAATATTTCTATGTTAAAAAAACATAATGAACTTGCATTGAATTTTTATTGTGAAACAAAACGCAATTTCATAAAAGAAGAAAGGGAGGAAATATTATTTAACTAGAGATTGGTTACTTTTTTGTGAAACCGGGCATAAGTTCGATAATAAATTAATATAATAATTATTTCAGAATAAGGATGCATACCCTAAAACCCCGGAATTTGAAAATCACAAATTAGTATGGGGGCAGATAACTAAAAATGCAAATCATCAAGATAATACTCTAAATGTTTAGTAGAAATTGAGCCACGACTCAATAATATTTATCTAACACAATCTGTACTAATACACACATTTTTAAAAATTTTTTTTAAAACACTTGTTAAATATTTCGCAAAATTACAAAAGGTTTAAAAAATCACTGAGTGATTTTTTAAACCTTTTGTAATTTTGCGAAATATTTAACAAGTGTTTTTAAATTTTTTTTTAAAAATGTGTGTATTAAGTGTGTTTCGCCAAGTGCCTACGGCAGAAAGTGTAAAAGTAATCTGTACTAAGCTATGGAAAAGAACATTGAAGTCTGATTATTCATTCCTCTAACTAGCGTTGAGGAGAATGTAAGGTTTTCTCGACTACAAATAAGTTTTTACAAAAGTGCATTCATTCTCTTTTCTGAAATTCTGCGGATTCGAAACTTTTTAATTCCGAAAATCCGGAGTTAAGATTTATCAAATGCAAGCAGTAATAGTTATTATCAAATATCTTAGATGTATCAAGATAAGGGCCCTGGCGGAAGATACAATATTTAAATAGCTACTCACAAATATTGATACTATTTTTGAAATAAAAAGTTTAATAAATAAGGTAATTTATGTAAAAAAATTAATATTACTTGCTGGTTGTTTAGAGCGGTTTGTGTTGCGTTGCATTATTATAATTGCACATGAATTTGAAAATCAAAATATTAAATGGTCTTTAACCAAAGTACCACTATACATTCGTTAAATTAATTTAGTGATGCATGTCATATCGCGAATACCTCTGTTAGTACCAAATCTGACAACATTTGCTGAAAATTAAAATAACACGTTTATGGTTCAAATAACATGTTTTTATTATGGCGGAAACACAATGAAATTGAACAAAAAAATGCAATACAAATAAAGGAATCATTATCACACTCATTCATGCTTTAAGATACCATAGTAGTAATTTTTCCTTAGTTGCTCAGTTAAACAAAGAAAAGATTCATCTGCTCTGTATATTCAAGTTTTGAAAATATTTTCCAAAAAATCCCTTCAACTTTCCAAATATTTAAATTTTGACGGCCTTTTAGTTAAATGTATCAGGTTGGAAACACATTAATTTCATTTTCTGCATACATTAAAAACATTCATTTGTTGTTTTATTTTTGAAAGTATAACCACAGAGCATAGAAAATTATTAACGATACAAAAAGTTTCTTAACAAAAAAAAATGTTTAAATTTAATAAACAAGTGCAACGAAATGGTCAATTTAAGCGGTTAATCTTAAAAATGGACGAATTTAATGCAAATTCATAGTGAAATATTATATTGAATACAAAAATAAATCTCTCAGCTATGCAGAAGCAACAGGCTAAATATGCGAAGTTTATGGAGAAAGTTGTTTCGGTCAGTAGTTAAAAGATAACCGATCATGCACCACAGGTATCTCTTAATTTAAGTCATCAAATTCGAGAAATACTATCGAATCATTTTTAATCCGAATTGTAATCTACAATGGGCATAACCACCTTAATGTATGTCCATCGGTACCGCGTTAAACCATGATGTGGATACTGGAATTAATAAGTGAATTCGAATAACCGAGACTTTCCTTAAAAATCCTTTAAACTATTGTGGAGTATAAATGCCAAAAAAAAAAAATATTTTATTCAACCTGAACACAGATTAAACCTGGTGGTAGAAAGTCAAGAATAAGATGATTGTTTAGAAGTTATTTTTTTGATGAATTAATTTTTTTTTGGGAAGGTAAAGTTAGTCATAGAGAAAATATTAGTAAAAATCGTTAAAAATGCAAATTTAATTTATACGTAACTGTGAAACTATTCCAATATTTCATTTTATGTATAGTACCAGAGCCTTCTAGAGTATAGAGCTATAATCATTATGACGTATTTTTTAGAAGCTTTTTTAGTGGTATAACTTTTTACTGATTTCCATAGGGATCCATAGTAAAAATGGTGTTTTTTAGCTTCAAGTTTTTCAATGAAAACCCGGAAAATGTTGAAAACTGTTTATAGAAATGTTTTCTACATAAATGTTGGGGCAATTCTCAATTGCAAAAACAAAATAAAACTTTCTGATGAGCAATTAGAAATTGCGAATATAATTCACAAGTTTTAATAAATATTTATTGCTTTTATAAATAAATTAATTTTAATACAATATACTTTATGTGTACTTCCTTCTAGCAATTATCACGGACTGAATAATAAAAAATAAAAAATTATACATAATAAAGGGTGACTCCGAGACGAGACGACTAAAATTTCGAGTTCGAAGATTATGTTCGAAAATGTTAACTTTTTTAAAATTAACACAGGTGTCGTGTCGATCAAAATTTCCGTTATCGATCGATCATCTCGTCTAAAAATTGAACCACATTTGACATTTTGTTTACAAGTATTGAAATTCAAGGTTTTTGTTTACAAAGTTGAAGAATTATAGATAAGTGAATTCACTATTATTTACTATTATTAAATGAATAATTAATTTTGATTTTGTTTTCTAGATACTACAAATTAAATACAGGATTTATCAAAGAAAGGATCAAACAACATATCTTTAACAACAATATACAAGAAGGCCATATGTAAATATTAATTGCAGAAATATTAAAATTAAATTATTTCTAAAATATATTTTTCGAACTTTCATTTTGAAAAATACATCAAAGTTGGCTCTGACGAATTAAACCTAATACAACACTAAAATACGAAAAAAAATTATTTAATCACAAAATTATGGCACGTTCTTAATATTTTGTGTATTTGTTTTGCTTTTCCTTCTATTCACAATTGAAGAATGCTACAACCATTATAATGATCGAATTGCTACCAAAAGCCAAAACTCTAAATCTGTTATGGTTTGGGCTAGACTTACCACTGTGGGAAAGCTACCGCTCAAATTTATCAATGAAATGAAGTGGTAAGTAACAAGACATTTATCCGGATTTAAATCCTTGACTATTTTGTTTGGGCATTCTTGCAGACTAAAGCCTGTGCCATACCACATAAATTCTGAAGTTATTACATGCTGCCATTGTTAATTGTCAAGGTTTGGGAAGAAATGCTTCTAGAAATATTTCGAAATGCTGCTGATAATTTTATTAAGTGTTTAAAATTAATTTATGCTCATGGAGGATATTTTGAAATTTTTTAATTTAAACTTGTTATTTACAAGTCTATAAAATTTTCAATTGATTTGGTTCAAATTCTTTAGAAATATTTGAAATTTAATCGGTCTCCGACCTCCGTATTTTATTGTCACCCGGTACATAACATTATTTGATTAAAACGAAAATAATTTATTTCCAACTTGATATCTGTAACTTTCCCCAAAATGTTCATACAATGCTACGGACTACCTGGAAGACACATTTCACAAGAGACAATGCAGTAATAAACAATTATTTGGATTAAATTTTCGTAATTAAGTAGTTTTGCAGGAAAAATATTTACCTTCTGCGTGCAATCTTTGATGATAATTACATGTAATGTACAAATTTATCACCCACATTATTTAAAGCAATTATTAACAATAAATATTATATTGTATATTTTAAAATAAGGGATTGTGTGCTAAAGTTGAAATTGGGGTCTCCTATGTTAATACTTTCGTTTCAATACTGCCCGATATATTTATTTGTCATTTTAATTTGGGGAAAACTCTACCAGTGTTTGCTAATTAAATTATGTAGATTCGTCATCTTCGTATGATTAAACTCAAAAACACTCTTAGTCTTCTTTGCAGTTGCACCCCTATAGTTTTGCAAATTATAATTGTTTAAAGTAAAATTAGGGCATGATGAATAAATTCATTTTATCTTATATCTTAATACATATTTTTATATAAATAAAAGCGAGAATAAAAATTTGATGGTGTGCTAAAAATCACTATAAATAAGCGTGTGCGTGTATTAAAGATTTGTATGCCTTTACTTTAAGCGATGTTGTAATTTTCAATATATAAATAAACTGAACAAAATCTAAAAAACTTTTGATGTACAACCTAATATTTAATATCCTTGTTTATGAATGAATGCCTTCTAGATATAGATTTGAAAATGCTTTTTACAGTTTCCCTTTCGGCATTTTTTCGACAATATAATTTTATAGGCATACAATGTAAAATTTATTGAACGGAGAGAACGTTTAATTACAAACGCAAATTATGAGGTTCGGTACGGTTAATATACATAGATGTGCATTGCGCTTTTATTAAACTATAAACATTTCCTTACCTCCCTTATCATAAATCTCACTTATATAAATTTATCAATACACTTAAAATTAATACTAAACACATATATAAATAAAAAATTAAATTAATCACAATTGATGATTGAAATTTAAAGCATGTTTTCTTATTTTCTCCGAAAAATTTAATTTTTTTAATCATCTTAAAGACAAACAAAACGGAATATATAAAGATATAAACATATGGTGTTAATGTTACTAGATGTCAAGTCACTAATGTAAATGTATACACAAAAAGTACTCCATAATATTTAACAAGATTTAATTTTAGGGTTAATAAACTTTAGCATTTTATGATGTCTTAAATTATAACAAGACCTAAACATTCTTTATATCTTTTATGCTACAATTGCATAAAACCCTCATTTTATAGACATATATTTTAAATTATAAAAACATAGGATCATACATATGTAAAAGCAAAAAAAAAAAAACAGCGTAGGTGAATTTAAGTTCATATGTAACCTCTGTTGTAATTTTTTTTTAATTAAGTGCGATTCTTCAGTTATTAGTCATGCATGAACATGAATAAAATGACGTTGTTCTACTCATCTTATATAAACAATGTGTAATTTTTTATAAATAAATTTCAACATCTTGCATAATATTTAAATAAATAATTATTATTTCAATTAGTATCCTAAAAATTTGCAAACTGTAACCCTTAGGCCTCTTGTAATGCCCTATGAGTGTTACTTGGAATGGTCGTTTTCGTTTACATGAATCAAAATTCTTTATAATCTTCAACCCAATTTGCATGCAACGAGTCGAATTCAACGCATCGTATATAAAGCAATTTTTATTTTACTAAAACAATGTTGCAAAACACGAATAAGACTTGTTTCTGTTTAAATTGTTTAATATGTATATATGTAGGTATGTTTGTTTGAGTGCACGTATTGCTTTTGAGTTTTATTAATTGGTATCAGCCCATATCGCCGACAATCAATTCACCGACCAGCCATGTCGGCGTCAACTACATCACCGGCCGAGGAAAGATGACCGAAGCAACTGTATCGCCTACAAAACCACATCGCCGATACAAATATATCGTCCACAAGATGGGTGGGTGTGGGTTAAATGTTAAATGGCCGACAACCATATTGCGATAGGAGACTCGGCCGACTCAACAACATAGTCGACAAGACAGATGGCGGTTCAACAAAATCGCCGATCAGAAAGTTGGTCGACTCAACCACATAGCTAACAAAATAGATAGCTGACACATCTAATAAATCAACCACATCGAGACAAATGACCGACAAAAACAGATGACCAACACAACACGTTGTAAAAAAACAACGCGGTCGCACCCATATGGTCGACAATGACTAGATCGACACTCACATTTACTCCAATGCGGTCTAGTTTCAAAATTAAATTTTTCCTTTCCATTCGGCAATGTAGTCGTCGACGATGTGGCGAAATGATTTTCTGTTTTCTTACCCACACTCTTTATTTACTGTTTGATAGCTCCAATGCAAAATATAAAGCAACTTAAGCTGAGTTTATGACATAGGAATATAAGAAGATAGGACGAATGACACGTCCAACCAAATTATTTAAAATGTCACAAGCCCCGCTTATTAGTTCCATGCGCTAGGCTAGTAGGATTGGCTGGTGATATTTTAAATAATTTGGTTGGTCGTGTCAATCTTCCTATGTCATAAACACAACTTCAAGCTGAGCTTATGACATAGGAAGACAGGAAGAAAAGAAGATAGGAAGATTAACACGACCAACCAAATTATTTAACGTGTCACAAGCCCCGCCTATTAGTCATGCTCTAGTTGAAAAATTTCATACTTTTGATAAAAGTAGGCTAGGTAGTAGGTAGGGCTGGTGACATTTTAAATAATTTAGTTGGTCGTGATAATCTTCATATGTTATGTGCATACTCGAAAAATGATTTCAGTAACTTTTATGGTAATCTCGCAACAGAAGAACTTGACGGACAAAAACTTTTCGCAACTTTTTGGTAATTTTTCTTCCCCATACCAACTTAAAAATACTTATTATTTTTTCACATACGAGAAAACAAAATTATGCTTTTTTAAGTTGGTAAGGAGGAGAAAAATTACTAAAATATGAGAAAGTTTTATGTCCGTCAAGTTCTTAACTTGGAATTACAACCAAAAATTACTAATGCCTAGATACTTTTTGGTTGTTATTTTTACATTAGTACTAAAATATAAAATTTCATCTTTGAAATTATTGAACAACTCTATATTGTATATATATATTTTTTGACATTTGTAGTATTGTTTTGATTAATTCGACATGCGGATTATCATTTATATTATTATTTGTCTATTATTATTATTAGGTTTGAGTAATTTTAGGAATGAGGTTTGCCGTAATGATAATCTATAATAGTTAAAAAGTAATTCGTGATCATTAAACCAAATTTTGGGGAGCTGCAAGCCATAATTTAGTGATCACCTAAATCCCTAAATTGTCTGCCAAAACATTACAAAATAGCGTATATGCAAACATGGCTGCTCAAAGTTATATTTTTTTATTTTCAATTGTAAAACATAATCTAATGAATTAATAAATTATGGATATGTTGATGTTCGGAATTCACGTTCTTGAAGAACCACCTTTCTTCTCGCGATTCTAAAGCATTCTCAAAGGAACAGTGCTATTCTTCCGTAAACTTTTCATTCATTTTCAACCATTTTCAAAATTGTATCAAACGTAAAAAAGGAGAAATTCACATATAAACAAGATACCCAACCCACACAACCATACAAAAAAATATTTCCCATTGTAAAAATTACGAGCTTTGCGATCGAAACCAAGACAGGAAAATATATACACATAACGAAAATTTGTTTAATATTTTTACAGACCGGATTTCAAGATACCCTTTCCTTGCCGGTCGAAACCTCTGACGGTGATATTTTAAGAAAGATCGATGTTTGCGACCGGATTTCCTGATCCTAACCCCGAAAAATAACAATTTGGTTCAAATAACGCCACACACAAATTTAACAAAGAAATGACAAGCAAAAGACATTTTTGAGTAAAAATCGATTAGTGACTGTTACGGCCATCGTAATGAAGATAAACCAACGGATATTATTTGAAATTATATTATGTAATTTAATTAAATTGTTATTTATTAATGCCACCTGTGGCTCTCAATCATTGTTAAAAATATTATTTATTCTTAATATTACTAATGCCATCTTTCGATGGGAATAGATTACTATAAGCAAACCGAACCCTGTTAAAGTTAGCCGAAAGTTTCCAGCCGAAAGTAAAAAGTCGATAATGCAGATTACCTTATTAACATTCCAGCCGAAAATATAAAATCTTGTGGTTATCAGCCGAAAGTAAATAGGATACGCTTGTCATAAACAATTTTGTAAATAGTCTTACGTGGAAAACTTCGTTTAATCTAATCGCGGAAAACATTTGAAAATCAGAAAAATCCACAAAATTGGAATAAAATCAACCTGTAAAGTGTATATCTGAAGTTGAATCGTTTTTATTGGATTTGTCAATAGCCATCGCAGGAAAAAAATTCAGTTCAAGTTTCCCGTCAGAAATCGCGGAAAATTGGAAAAACGTTCCAGCCGAAAGTAAAAAATAAATGTCAGCCTCTAGAGTGTTATGTCTGGAGATGTATTTTATTGGTGTGACTTGTCAATAGCTATCGCAGGGAAAAAATTCAGTTCAAGTTTCCCGTCAGAAATCGCGGAAAATCGATTTTCCAAAAATCATTAGAAAATTTATATAAAATCAGCCTCTAGAGTGTTATGTCTGGAGATGTATTTTATTGGTGTGACTTGTCAATAGCTATCGCAGGGAAAAAATTCAGTTCAAGTTTCCTGTCAGAAATCGCGGAAAATTGGAAAAACGTTCCAGCCGAAAGTAAAAAATAAATGTCAGCCTCTAGAGTGTTATGTCTGGAGATGTATTTTATTAGTGTGACTTGTCAATAGCTATCGCAGGGAAAAAATTCAGTTCAAGTTTCCCGTCAGAAATCGCGGAAAATTGGAAAAACGTTCCAGCCGAAAGTAAAAAATAAATGTCAGCCTCTAGAGTGTTATGTCTGGAGATGTATTTTATTAGTGTGACTTGTCAATAGCTATCGCTGGAAAAAATTCAGTTCAAGTTTCCCGTCAAAATCGCGGAAAATTCGATTTTCCAAAAATCATTAGAAAATGTATATAAAATCAGCCTCTAGAGTGTTATGTCTGGAGATGTATTTTATTGGTGTGACTTGTCAATAGCTTTCGCAGGGGAAAAATTCAGTTCAAGTTTCCCGTCAGAAATCGCGGAAAATTGGAAAAACGTTCCAGCCGAAAGTAAAAAATAAATGTCAGCCTCTAGAGTGTTATGTCTGGAGATGTATTTTATTGGTGTGACTTGTCAATAGCTATCGCAGGGAAAAAATTCAGTTCAAGTTTCCCGTCAGAAATCGCGGAAAATTGGAAAAACGTTCCAGCCGAAAGTAAAAAATAAATGTCAGCCTCTAGAGTGTTATGTCTGGAGATGTATTTTATTGGTGTGACTTGTCAATAGCTATCGCAGGGAAAAAATTCAGTTCAAGTTTCCCGTCAGAAATCGCGGAAAATTGGAAAAACGTTCCAGCCGAAAGTAAAAAATAAATGTCAGCCTCTAGAGTGTTATGTCTGGAGATGTATTTTATTGGTGTGACTTGTCAATAGCTATCGCAGGGAAAAAATTGAGTTCAAGTTTCCCGTCAGAAATCGCGGAAAATTGGAAAAACGTTCCAGCCGAAAGTAAAAAATAAATGTCAGCCTCTAGAGTGTTATGTCTGGAGATGTATTTTATTGGTGTGACTTGTCAATAGCTATCGCAGGGAAAAAATTGAGTTCAAGTTTCCCGTCAGAAATCGCGGAAAATTGGAAAAACGTTCCAGCCGAAAGTAAAAAATAAATGTCAGCCTCTAGAGTGTTATCTCTGGAGATGTATTTTATTGGTGTGACTTGTCAATAGCTATCGCAGGGAAAAAATTCAGTTCAAGTTTCAAGTCAGAAATCGCGGAAAATTCGATTTTCCAAAAATCATTAGAAAATGTATATAAAATCAGCCTCTAGAGTGTTATGTCTGGATATGCATTTCATTGATGCAACTTGTCAATAGCTATCGCAGGGAAAAAATTCAGTTCAAGTTTCCCGTCAGAAATCGCGGAAAATTCGATTTTCCAAAAATCATTAGAAAATGTATATAAAATCAGCCTCTAGAGTGTTATGTCTGGAGATGTATTTTATTGGTGTGACTTGTCAATAGCTATCGCAGGGAAAAAATTCAGTTCAAGTTTCCCGTCAGAAATCGCGGAAAATTCGATTTTCCAAAAATCATTAGAAAATGTATATAAAATCAGCCTCTAGAGTGTTATGTCTGGAGATGCATTTCATTGATGCAACTTGTCAATAGCTATCGCAGGAAAAAAATTCAGTTCAAGTTTCCCGTCAGAAATCGCGGAAAATTCGATTTTCCAAAAATTATTAGAAAATGTATATAAAATCAGCCTCTAGAGTGTTATGTCTGGAGATGTATTTTATTGGTGTGACTTGTCAATAGCTATCGCAGGGAAAAATTCAGTTCAAGTTTCCCGTCAGAAATCGCGGAAAATCCGATTTTCCAAAAATCATTAGAAAATGTATATAAAATCAGCCTCTAGAGTGTTATGTCTGGAGATGTATTTCATTGATGCAACTTGTCAATAGCTATCGCAGGGAAAAAATTCAGTTCAAGTTTCCCGTCAGAAATCGCGGAAAATTCGATTTTCCAAAAATCATTAGAAAATGTATATAAAATCAGCCTCTAGAGTGTTATGTCTGGAGATGTATTTTATTGGTGTGACTTGTCAATAGCTATCGCAGGGAAAAAATTCAGTTCAAGTTTCCCGTCAGAAATCGCGGAAAACTCGATTTTCCAAAAATTATTAGAAAATGTATATAAAATCAGCCTCTAGAGTGTTATGTCTGGAGAAGTATTTTATTGGTGAGACTTGTCAATAGCTATCGCAGGGAAAAAATTGAGTTCAAGTTTCCCGTCAGAAATCGCGGAAAATTCGATTTTCCAAAAATCATTAGAAAATGTATAGAAAATCAGCCTCTAGAGTGTTATGTCTGGATATGCATTTCATTGGTGCAACTTGTCAATAGCTATCGCAGGGAAAAAATTCAGTTCAAGTTTCCCGTCAGAAATCGCGGAAAATTCGATTTTCCAAAAATCATTAAAAAATGTATATAAAATCAGCCTCTAGAGTGTTATGTCTGGAGATGTATTTTATTGGTGTGACTTGTCAATAGCTATCGCAGGGAAAAAAATCAGTTCAAGTTTCCCGTCAGAAATCGCGGAAAATTCGATTTTCCAAAAATCATTAGAAAATGTATATAAAATAAGCCTCTAGAGTGTTATGTCTGGAGATGCATTTCATTGATGCAACTTGTCAATAGCTATCGCAGGGAAAAAATTCAGCTCAAGTTTCCCGTCAGAAATCGCGGAAAATTCGATTTTCCAAAAATCATTAGAAAATGTATATAAAATCAGCCTCTGGAGTGTTATGTCTGGAGATGTATTTTATTGGTGTGACTTGTCAATAGCTTTCGCAGGGAAAAAATTCAGTTCAAGTTTCCCGTCAGAAATCGCGGAAAATTGGGAAAACGTTCCAGCCGAAAGTAAAAAATAAATGTCAGCCTCTAGAGTGTTATCTCTGGAGATGTATTTTATTGGTGTGACTTGTCAATAGCTATCGCAGGGAAAAAATTCAGTTCAAGTTTCCCGTCAGAAATCGCGAAAAATTGGAAAAACGTTCCAGCCGAAAGTAAAAAATAAATGTCAGCCTCTAGAGTGTTATGTCTGGAGATGTATTTTATTGGTGTGACTTGTCAATAGCTATCGCAGGGAAAAAATTCAGTTCAAGTTTCCCGTCAGAAATCGCGGAAAATTCGATTTTCCAAAAATCATTAGAAAATGTATATAAAATCAGCCTCTGGAGTGTTATGTCTGGAGATGTATTTTATTGGTGTGACTTGTCAATAGCTTTCGCAGGGAAAAAATTCAGTTCAAGTTTCCCGTCAGAAATCGCGGAAAATTGGAAAAACGTTCCAGCCGAAAGTAAAAAATAAATGTCAGCCTCTAGAGTGTTATGTCTGGAGATGTATTTTATTGGTGTGACTTGTCAATAGCTATCGCAGGGAAAAAATTCAGTTCAAGTTTCCCGTCAGAAATCGCGGAAAATTCGATTTTCCAAAAATCATTAGAAAATGTATATAAAATCAGCCTCTAGAGTGTTATGTCTGGAGATGCATTTCATTGATGCAACTTGTTTTCCCTGCGATAGCTATTGACAAGTCACATCAATGAAATACATCTCCAGACATAACACTCTAGAGGCTGATTTTATATAAATTTTCTAATGATTTTTGGAAAATCGAATTTTCCGCGATTTCTGACGGGAAACTTGAACTGAATTTTTTTCCAGCGATAGCTATTGACAAATCGCATCTATAAAATATATCTCCAGACATAACACTCTAGAGGCTAACATTTATTTTTTACTTTCGGCTGGAACGTTTTTCCAATTTTCCGCGATTTCTGACGGGAAACTTGAACTGAATTTTTTCCCTGCGATAGCTATTGACAAGTCACATCAATGAAATACATCTCCAGACATAACACTCTAGAGGCTAAGTTTATATAAATTTTCTAATGATTTTTGGAAAATCGAATTTTCCGCGATTTCTGACGGGAAACTTGAACTGAATTTTTTTCCAGCGATAGCTATTGACAAATCGCATCTATAAAATATATCTCCAGACATAACACTCTAGAGGCTAACATTTATTTTTTACTTTCGGCTGGAACGTTTTTCCAATTTTCCGCGATTTCTGACGGGAAACTTGAACTGAATTTTTTCCCTGCGAAAGCTATTGACAAGTCACACCAATAAAATACATCTCCAGACATAACACTCCAGAGGCTGATTTTATATACATTTTCTAATGATTTTTGGAAAATCGAATTTTCCGCGATTTCTGACGGGAAACTTGAGCTGAATTTTTTCCCTGCGATAGCTATTGACAAGTTGCATCAATGAAATGCATCTCCAGACATAACACTCTAGAGGCTTATTTTATATACATTTTCTAATGATTTTTGGAAAATCGAATTTTCCGCGATTTCTCACGGGAAACTTGAACTGAATTTTTTCCCTGCGATAGCTATTGACAAGTCACATCAACGAAATACATCTCCAGACATAACACTCTAGAGGCTGATTTTATATAAATTTTCTAATGATTTTTGGAAAATCGAATTTTCCGCGATTTCTGACGGGAAACTTGAACTGAATTTTTTTCCAGCGATAGCTATTGACAAATCGCATCAACGAGGTATATCTCCAGACATAACACTCTAGAGGCTGACATTTATTTTTTACTTTCGGCTGGAACGTTTTTCCAATTTTCCGCGATTTCTGACGGGAAACTTGAACTGAATTTTTTCCTTGCGATAGCTATTGACAAGTCACATCAATGAAATATATCTCCAGACATAACACTCTAGAGGCTGATTTTATATAAATTTTCTAATGATTTATGGAAAATCGAATTTTCCGCGATTTCTGACGGGAAACTTGAACTGAATTTTTTCCCTGCGATAGCTATTGACAAGTCACATCAATGAAATACATCTCCAGACATAACACTCTAGAAGCTGAGTTTATATAAATTTTCTAATGATTTTTGGAAAATCGAATTTTCCGCGATTTCTTACGGGAAACTTGAACTGAATTTTTTTCCAGCGATAGCTATTGACAAATCGCATCAACGAGGTATATCTCCAGACATAACACTCTAGAGGCTGACATTTATTTTTTACTTTCGGCTGGAACGTTTTTCCAATTTTCCGCGATTTCTGACGGGAAACTTGAACTGAATTTTTTCCTTGCGATAGCTATTGACAAGTCACATCAATGAAATATATCTCCAGACATAACACTCTAGAGGCTGATTTTATATAAATTTTCTAATGATTTATGGAAAATCGAATTTTCCGCGATTTCTGACGGGAAACTTGAACTGAATTTTTTCCCTGCGATAGCTATTGACAAGTCACATCAATGAAATACATCTCCAGACATAACACTCTAGAAGCTGAGTTTATATAAATTTTCTAATGATTTTTGGAAAATCGAATTTTCCGCGATTTCTTACGGGAAACTTGAACTGAATTTTTTTCCTGCGATAGCTATTGACAAGTTACATCAATAAAATACATCTCCAGACGTAACTTTCTAGAGGCGGTTTTTATTCCAATTAAAATATTTTTTTGGGTTTCTCGAATTTTCCATAATTTTCCACGAGGAACTGCAGCCAGGTTTTGCCATATAAGAATAATAACAAAGGTATTCAAAGATAATCACACATCCTTACATTCCTTAGTAGGTTTTAGGCTTAACATTACCGATCGATATTAACTTAATTTTTTATTTTCGGCTGGGATAACACAATCTGCAATACCGATTATTTTTTACTTTCGGCTGGGATAATGCAATCTGCATTACCGTTTTTACTTTCGGCTGGAAACTTTCGGCTGGAATAGTACAATCTGCATTATCGACTTTTCACTTTCGGCTGCCAACTTTCGGCTAACTTTAACAGTATGCAAACCGAACGCATTTAATTATGTCAAATGCAAGAGAAAAAGAAAAAAGTTTAATCGCAATAAAGGTTTCAAGACGAACACACGTGTGTATTTGATTTTAATAACATTATGCTGAAGCGCAAACATTGGTGCCGGAAACCCGAGAAACGATTGGGGAACGGTGTTATGTACAGTCTAATAAAGTATAAGTGATATTCAGTCTAATAAATAAGAAAATTGGTATTAATTGTGAAGAAGAGTTGTAAATTAAAGTACGAAGAAAAGTTGTAAATTAAAGTTAGAAGCAAAGTGGTAAACGAAAAAGGCGCGGTATATTCGCGTGTAGCGATATATAGAAAAGGAGAAAGAGTATTGGGGCACGGCGGTGCAACGCGAGCGCTGTTCAATAAAGGTTTCAAGACGAGCACACGTGTGTATTTGATTTTAATAACTTTGTGCTGAAGCGCAAACAGTGAATTCTTATACGAAATTAACTCGTTATTCTTTTGAAAAAGGAAATGAATAGTCCCAGAATATTTAATAAATCCACAAAATAGTCATTGAAATGGGTTTACCACGATATTCGAAAAATAATATCCCGAAAAAAATCTCGAATTACTATGAGTTTTTGAGACTTTACAGAGAACACAAAACGCGCGGATTTTACAGGGAACACAAAACAGAATAAATTTTGCAGGCACAGCAAAGAATGCTAAAAATTTTCTTAAGAAAACTCCACATCGGTCTAACTAAAAATTAGCTAATGAAGTAGAAAATTTAGTCATGTGACTATGTTAAGAAGAAAGAAAACATTTTGAAATAATTTAATGTAAGAAAAGAGCATTGTTAAAAAGCGGCTTTTTAAGGAAATTTACCACTAACTTCTTCGGTTTGGGCATAGATGACCGAAAGGTATAAACAATCTCGAAAAAAATATCGCGACTTGAAAATAAGGAAAATAAAAATGATCGATTTTTGGTATTTATCATCGGGCCGAGCCAAATATGATTTTTATCATATTTTTCGATCATTGAATTTTAAAAGAGATTAGCATGATGTCGATATTTGTTTTAGATTCATTATTGATCTGTTCTATTCCCACTTCTTCTTCTGAATAAAGTACGTATATAATATTTTGTTGTATTTTTATTTTAATCATTTAAAATCTCCTTTTTTCAAAGAAATATGATTTTATATCAAACTCCTAAAATATTTTAAGTCATATAAAGAGATTAGTCTTTCGAGATTTTGATAAATTCGAGACTTGTTCTTTCGAGGTTTTGAAAAACGATATTCTCTAGATTTTGTGCTTCCCAGATTTTATGCTTTCTAGAAAATAGGTGGTCCCATTGCTCTTATATATACATAGTATGCCATTTTATTTATTATGCGGTTTATGAAAGCTGGATAGAATATCAAAACTACCGATGAAGAGCCGGAACTCTAATAAACAAATTTTAAATTTATTAAATTGTCACTTTTAACTGGCCAACAGTTTAATAATTTCAAGTCAAAAACTGAAATACTCTAACAATTCAACGCTTTGAAGTGAGACAGCACTTACCATAAGACAGAAATCATCGTACAAATAATTTTTTGTACCAATAAAAAAAATCACTCCAAATTAGTGAAATTAAATTATGTATGCCTTTGTAAGGAGATAGTGAAAAATATTACATAAACTATAGGTATTGTGCGCAAAATAAAGCGCAGATGCTAGTTATCTAAAATACACCAATTTTAGATGCCTGGAAATAAATATTAATTCGATGGAATTAATTTTGCTGCTAATTGAGATTATGTTAATACACTCTGCAGTGTTTAGGTAATTTTTAATTCTTAAATAATGGAAGCGGATATCATAAACCGGTATTTTAATTGAAAATCTAATAAAATTTAAATATGTTTTAATTAATTATTAAATGTATATACATATATAACATAATGTTATTTATCGATCCTGTTCAAAACAGAAATGCATAATACTTATGTACTCGTACCTATGTATAGTATTATATTTTTATGGAGTTTGCTCACAAGCGGTTCTAAATATAGTTTTATGTATGTATAGTTTTTGAGGAATTAAAGATGAAAGGGACTTTTTTTTTCCATAATCATTATACATAACTATGTACATCACGTTTTTCGATGTTGTGTGAGTTTGTTGGGTGTGGTTGCTTTATGCCTAGTAAATTTACTAGGCTAAAATTCTCCAGCGCTTAATTCAATGTATTCTCATTCAAACCGCAAGTAACACTATAAAATAAATTACATTATTCTCACATTTTAATTAAAAAAAAAAATATGTTATTGTTTTCATAAATTCATAAAACAGAAATTTTTTTAATGTCAATTTACATTCTCAACCACATACATTTCTACTTCTGAATGCTGTGAATCACGATAATTTTGTTGTTTCGAATTATTTTACAAACAAAAACAAAAAAAAACAGTTTCACAACTTTACTAAATAACCGTGTAACAATAATGATTGTTTTATAGTGTATTTAACTTGCTAAAAAGAATATTTTATTCGAATCGCACACAAAATAACCGGAAATGGTTTAACTGGAAAGTTAATCCACACAGCTAAACACACACAACTAATTTCTAATATGGCTATCGCGATATTATATAAATTTGGCAATCATTAATTCTTTGTTTTATTCGTGTACACAAAAACACATATTACAAATGAGTATCTATTTTTGGAGAAACAATTGCAATTGAAAACAAGAAAATAAATAATAACATATTATAAAACTTATGTCACGCATATTCTATAAAAATAAAAAACACAATTTTTTTAATCGGAACCATATATTGGGGTAATACGAAGAAAAAATGCCGATGACTCATAAACAACTTTACATATGGCAATCATTTTATTATTTCCTATTGATTGTTTTGTTGTTTAGTAGAATTCTTCAGTGTTTTAACAGATTGGAATCAAACAACCATTTTTAAAGATACGATAATAGTTGATTATGAATGTACTTAAATTATGTATTACCACACCCTGAGCTTGAATGGGACAGACTTTCTGCATATGATAACGATTTGTCGCTGTTGAACACATGAAATGTATCTGAATAAATAAATCCATCCATAAATAAAGACAAGGAAAATATAAAGAACAATAAATTAAGTCCGAAAAGACAAATTAATAGTTAAAAAAAAGTTTAGTTGAGATCAATATTAGTGCCAATATAATATTGTTTAAGACTACATACTGTAATTGTCTCAGAAGATCATTACTATATTGGCTGTTAATTTTCTTAAAAATTCAATGCAAATATTCAACCAATAATAAAACAAAAGTTATTTTTGGATAAGTATCGCCTGTTTCGATTAGAAGGTGTTAAGTTTGGTACAAGCACAATCAATCATTGATTGAAGTAGCCCAGGCGGTACTTGTTCAAACTTTCTTAAACAATTTAGTAGTGAAATGGCTCTGCCTTTGTTAATTTTATTTAATATACATATAGCTTTTGAAACGTGTTTTCGGGTTGTCTGGCAATCACCTCATAATAAACTGATCTTTAAATCACGTGATAGAAATATCTTTAACTGTAGAAGTGTTTCATTATTGTCAGCCATTCCCAAATTGTTTGTGGTTATATATTTTTCGGTCTAAAGTCATTTTTAATGTAGATGAGTCACATGATTTTTCCAGGGACATCCTACTGTGTTAAATTTAGCAGGATTTCCGAAACTTACCAGATATGATTAAGAGTAATGCACACTCTACTTGCCATCATTTATATGAACTTCAGTAATGCGTTTATTAATGAAAATGTGATCAAATGGCTTGAATCGTACGTTATTGGGCGGGTATAGTTTGTAATAATTAATAGCGTCTTCTGGAGTACCACCTCAGGGCATGCATTTCGGTTCACTTATTTTGATACTATTTTTAAACGATAACACAAAAAATATAAAATTTTCTTAACCTATCTGATGCAATGAAGTGTAGTTTGGAGTGACAACAATTTATTGTTTAAATGTAGCAAAGTACGAAATGATGACTTTTACATGTTCAGAGCGCTAAAAGTTCCTAATACATTTTTGCTATACAAAAAATAAGACAAAACTTTTATGACAGCTCGTCCGAAATTAAGTTTTGTCGTTAAGTTATATGTATTAGACAACCCGTAATTACACATTTCTAAACAATCTGATGGAGTTCTCGTCAAACACACCTCTACGATTAACAATATGACCTCACCCGGTTAATAATATTGAAAAGACCCAAAATAGCATAATTGAAATGTGAAAACATAACTTATTTAGAACTAGCTATTTTCGTAAAAAAAACATTCTCATTTTTTTCATATTTAGTACATTTCAATTTCTAATTTATTTCATTGTCTGCCTAATCTAATCTGTTCAATAAATTAGAGTAACTTTCAATTCAAGATAATCAAAAAATGGCAACAATCTGTAAGATAATTTGTAATTTATGCGTGCATATCGATTTTTATGATCGATTTTTTTTTTTTGACTAAATTTTCGTCTTTTCATTTCAGACATTACGCTATTCACCGCTAGGCGATCAACGAAATGAAACCCTATCCATGTATATATATCGCTGATTGTGATGTTTGAAAGCCGTAGACCTTTCAAGGCGGGGTGTCTGTAGAAATGTCATATTTAGTTTGTTAAATATTAAATAGTTTCACACAAATATAAATAATTTTATAATTAAACCCTTTATTGCATAATGTAGCATATCTGCATCATGTTGTTCTAATTTGAACTGCATCTACATTTGAGCATATTTTTTATGTTTTGTTTCGTATATCTGTTGTTCATTTGTTTCTCTATCTCGTTTCACACATTTTTTTTGTTTTTTTCTGCGTTTTGATAATAAAATCGCCATTTTGAATTAGTTAGTCGATGTTTTGCATACAGTTAGTAGTAAACATACATTTACAAATGTAATTTTTTATAAATAAGAATATTGTTTTTGAATATTTATTTTAATTTTGAACAAATTGCCTTTTTATTAAGAAGCGTTATAAATGAAAAAAATATTTAAATTTTATACCACAAATGCATAATGATGCAAATAGGCATAACGTCATAAAATCAATTTTCCCGGAAAACTAGCTGCTTTCAACAATTTTTACTTTGAAATTCGTTTCAACCAAATACATCTTTATAAGAAAAAAAATATTTCAATTAAAAAGAAAAAATCATGCATTAAAGGGCTAATTATATAAGGAATGCATTTTTGTAAACGCTAGTGCCATCTTTACGGTAGTAGAGAAAGTGAAGTCATTGAACGCATTCACTGTTGAACGAGTACACTCTGAAATTTGTGAAGGTGGAACTTCCGTCTTATTGCATTTGCTCTCTTTCTCATTTTTTTTTGTTCATTGTACTTACACGTTACACGAAATAAAGATTACAGTCCACAGTATAACATATAAAAGAATAATCGAGTTTTATTTATTGTTTTCATTTAGCATCGAGTAAAAATTAGTAGAAAATAAAGTACAACATTTGGTCCTTAGAGCAGGATAAATAAAATTTCGATTAAATTCATAAAGATAAAGTAGTGATTAAGAAACAATAAATAATTTTTTTTGCTGAAGTACATGAGTTTGGTCAGCCATTGTTGAAACATTTTTTGTTAAAGTTCTTTCGTAGGTAGTAGTGAAATTCGTAAAAAAAATTTATAGAAGGTTTTGATAGGCAATCAAAGAAAACTCTGGTTTTAGGCATGAGCCGAAGCCGCGTTCAGGAAGCTTATTCAGAGTTTCATCAAAATTACAGTGAGATTATGAATATTTTGGAAGTTGATGATGAATTAGTTGCGTCAACTGAAAGCGACATGGAGGAAGTCGAACGTGTATATTTTGATACAATACCGCAAATAGACGAAATATTAGATAGTAGAGAGGAAAACAACATAGAAGCCGAACAAAATAAAATAGAAATCAATGACAAAATGGTTGAAGTGAAAAATACAAGATCGTCGATAAATATGCCGCCGAAAGTTCAGTTGCCTACTTTTGATGGTAATTTTGCAAATTGGATTCGTTTCAAGGATTTTTTCAACTCTATGGTGATAGAAAATACCGATTTATCGGATATTCAAAAATTATTTTACTTGGATGGATGCATAGTGGGTGAAGCTCGAAACGTCACCGAAAAAGTTGATTTTTGCGCCGATGGATTCGACATTGCATGGAAGGCTTTAGGCTTAAGGGTTTTATGTACTTAAATTTGTTCAAAAAATTTCTTTTTAGTAGATGAGTTTAATCGATTTTTTTACCATTAAAACAAGCATTAACAAGATGTTTAAATATTATGTTGTGAAACTTGAGGATATTCACTTGCTGATAAGTAAAATTCTTGAACTAATTTAATATGGTTTTTCCAAGCGATTACTGACCCACACTGTGTCAACAATGTGGCACCATTGATTTCGACTACGAACCAGATTTTCGTGTTTTTCTAAACAATCGGAATATGCGATAGACCTCTGTACCTCAAAGGGTAACTCAGAGTACCAAGGAACCGCACTAATTTCTGATTTTGCATTGAACACGAATGTCTTTTCATCGTCGTATTTAGGGCCAAATATCAAAAGCATAACTGGTACCTCGAATCTCCTTATTCCGCTACCTTTCATAATTATCAATCAGAGTCTAACTGACTCTGTACAACTTTATTTTCATGTTGAAATTCATTGTGTCGTAGAAGTCTTTAAAACCATAGATCACACATTGGTCGCCAACAATAGTTGAGTTTAGGTAAATCTTTCAGATTCAAACGCTAGATTTAAACACTGCTTCGTTTTGTGCTGCTTGGTTGGTTGCAGGCAAAATCGAAACACAAAAAGAAAAAAAAATTGGACACACCATGTCTTATTAAACTTATTGCCGACCTGAGTCACACAGGAATTTTGTTTTAATTTAAAGCACAACTCATTGGATATTAAATCTCATGAATGAAACTAAACTTATTGGATAAGACGTTTGTAAAATGTTTGTACAGTTTTACAGAAAAAATTTTTTAAATAACGGACAAATGAAAAGTTTATTTCGTTTATTCTCTCCTTTGCTCTTTTATGGTTGAACTATGATAGAATCACTTCGTAAGATTAAATCCTTTTTGCAATTTCTAAAAAAATATAATTTGCTACGTGTCATTGTTCTTCCGAAACAGCTATGACCTTGTAATCTCAAAAACAAATTTAACCAAGCAGCAATTTTATGAAGCAACAGAAAAGTGTTTTCTAATTAATAATCAAAATATCGAAAACATGAATAAAAATAAAATTAAAATTTGTCATCTAACCATTTTTATTTTGTTTACGTTGCTCATTTTCTTTAGCCTCTAAACCAATAACGAATGTAATGCTCTAATTGAAGATTTAGTGATTCATCTCACGTGTTAAATTCATCAGTATAAAAGCAAACGAAGAAATTTTGAAAGCCAAAACGAAGCAGAAGCTTTATAATAACAAAGCGGGTTTACCGAAGGACAGCAAGATTTATATTAATGAAAGCCTAACAGCAAGATTAATATTAATGAAAAACTGTAAAATAAACTGAAGTTTAAGTATTTTAAGTATCTCTGGATCCGCAATGGGAACATTTTCATGAGGAATACTGAAGGAGCAGAACTGTGTAAAATTGATTGTACAACCGATCTCGAAAGGATTGCAGATGAGTAAAAATAATTTAGTTTATTTTTTATGAGTTCTAACAGTGTACTCTATTTAGTACAGTGTGTTCGCAAGTAGTTGGTTATTGACGTGCCAATACAATTATTTCTTTGAAAATTGTTTTTTTTGCGTGCCAAACTAATTCCGTAAAATATTTTTTTTTATGTGAGTTATTATTATTATTATTGAAGGGTCATGTGGGCGTTCCGCCACCTCGCACTTCGGCCTAAAAGATCTATTGTGCTTGGACCCTGCTTAATTATCCGCCCAGTCAATATTCAGGTTCTTAATGAACCTGATAATACTGTCGGCCGGTACGCGATACATACCATCTGGGTTCATTGCTCTCCCTCCTAGATGTTTACTACAGCATTCGCTTCTGCTAGAAAGATGGTAGCGTTGGGACCCAAGGAAACCACCTTTATGTGAGTTAACCTTTCTGCTAATCGCATTTCTCTGGTATATTGTTTAGAACTTTTGGTTCAACACTTCTTCAATAAATTGATATGCAAATTCAAATGAATAAATTTCTTTCATTTTAGAGGAGTGACAATTACGGGTGGCCAGACGTTCTGGTTTCTCCAGACATGTTCTGATTTTTCAAACTTCTGCTGGCGTCCGGGAAAATGTTTTACATTGATTGGAAGGGTAACCTTTTTGTGCTTTCGTGTATTTTGGGCCCTAAATAAAGATTTTGATAATTATAATTCGATATTTTTGAAATGTAATTGGGTGTTCACTTTCACCTGCTCAACAGTTTTTTATTTAGTAGATATTTAATATTCTATTCTACTTAGAGGGTGGTTATACTGCAATCAAATCAAATTAATAACCAAACATTTCGATTTTCGACAGGTGTAAAATTCGATCGATAAAAATTTAGTCCAGACATTCACTTTGCACAAAAGTTGTCACCAAACAACCCAAATGTGGTGTATGCACAACATAAGTGTAACTCATTATAATTTAATGTTTTCATGTATGTTGCTCATTCAAACTTATTTTATATCAGAAATTTAATACTTTTTGTTGTTTTTTTATGTAAAATGTATAGAGAGTTAAAATAAAAAAATGTCTGTTGTTTTAGTTTTTTTAATTAGTTCGTTTACCATGAAATGCATGGTGTGGTGTGGTATTATACTAGTGTAGTGTTGACTAACTAACATCTCTCTAAATGACATCATATTTCATGTAATGATGTAGTAACATAATCTAGAAAAATTTCAACAAAATATTTTGTTTTGTATGTAGTTTTTGATAAATTACAATAAATTATGTATCAAAATATTAAAAAAAGCAAAAATGGTTGATTGTATTGTATGACTCGCGCCGCTGAACCAAATATGGACATATATTATATTGTACATAACTACTGTTTTTTTGTCATTAGATTTAATGATAGTAATAATAAATAACTATTTTTGTTTTAATACAAATTTATTGTTCGCGGTAAATTTTTGTATGTATTCACATTTTAAATTTGATACGTGTGGTTCATCATTCACTTAATGACTTCAGAAAAAAAAAATAGTTTTTGTTATAGCAAACATTGTCTTCTATAAATGTGCCATTTATCATTCTACTTTTTGGGTGTGGACTCATCTTTTCATGTACTGCTTCAATGCTAAAGTTAAACTTAAAATATTATTCATTGTTATTTCAAAATATATTTGTAATATGACGAGGCTAACTAAAATTGGGGCGCGATATTTGTATATTTAATTTTGAATACTTCATCCCTTTTGGTAATATTATATTATATATCTATGTATTCGTTTATATAATTTTCGACCCCTAAAATTATCCAACAAATTTTGAAAAGCATATGTATAAAAATCGAAAAGTAAAAGTTATGACTAAGCGATAGCTTATGACTGTATTTTATTAAGACAAGTATTACGTCATTTGGAATTGTTATTTTAATTAAATTCTTCCTTTTGTTATTAAATTTACATTTAAACCATTAGTTTATTATACATATGTATAAATACAATGACCTGATGGTAATTGCAACTCGGAGAATGAAAGTTTGAAATCGCAGCTTACTCAAAAGAAGTAATAATCGCGACGCAATTTCATACCTCCATTTGTATATACATAATTGTATATACATATATAAATACATAAATCGTTTTTATTTTTAAACAATAACAATAAGTAATCAAAAATATTTTTGCAATAAGATTCAATACAACTTAAATTTTATTGAAAGGAAGTCACGTACAATGACCGGTTAACTTTTGGCAAACTTTAAGAATTTTAATACATTCAAAATGATTGGAAAATGTAAATTACATCATTTGCACATCAATCGGAATAAATTTGCTGCTAAAAAATCAAGAAAATTTATATTATGGATACAGTTGAGGTTAAGTTTGGGAAATTGCCAATAATCTATGTACATATACATAGTTATGTTTACGTCACGTGAAATTGTGTGTCAACACATAGAGCGATGATGTAATTAATGCGGTAAAATAGATGAGCTTACTATCATCTTTTAAACAAAATCTTCCTCGTGTTAACTTTTTGTGTTTTATAATGATTAAACAATATTTAAATTACATGTTCTCCGAATTATTATTTTTTAATTAGACATAGTCTAAAATTAACTAATGATTATTAAATATTAAACGTATTTTTAGCGCAACGTGAAGGTAAAACAAATAAAATATATTTTTGGAATTTTAAAATAAATTTCAACTGGGAAAATGGAATAACCTCAGCTGAACTTTTATTATTTTTTTTTAATTGTAATCATTTTTTTTTTTGTTAATAAACACCAAACTAGTAAAAAGAAGGAAAAAATATTGTGTTTATAAAAATGTTCTCATGCCTTAAAGAGTTTATCCAACCCAACAGCCAATAATTTTTTTTTTATATTTCTATGTATTTTCTGGTTCGATAATTTCTTTAAATTTATTTTTTTTTTTGGTTAATTATCTTATACAATTTTTGGCCTTGATATAGATTTCTTTTCTATCTGTAGGTATTTCAATATCACCGACTTTAATCCACACTGTAGTGTTTTATGTGTATTTCGTAGCATTGACATGCAATCTAATTTTTGGAGAATTCTTGAAAATATTTTGTTTTGGCTGATTTATTTTGCATTAAAAAAAACTGCATCAATAACTTTTATTGTTTTGCGCACAACGTGTAAAAACTAATTTGCATTCAAAAAATATAAATTTAGCTTTAATCAGTGAAAAAAAATTTTGCGAACGAATAATAAATTGTACTGCAAAAAAAAAATTCATAAGCTTTTTAACTCATTCATGTAACTTAGGTATTTATATTCAATACTCGGATTAATTTGTAAAGAAAACGGATATCCGAAAAATAATATCCGGGTACCATTTTTACAAAATTGGAAATAATGTAAAATGTCTTTACAATATAATACTGTCAAAACTATTATTAAATGAGTTAGATAGCTGAACGATCGCAGTACACAGATCAAAATTAGATAATTATTTATTTCAGTACACAATGCCCATGATACAAGGAATTAATAAGGTATGCTCAATAGATGTAATTACGCCATCCGGTGACAGAAATTTGTTTTTTATTTTTTGTTATTTCTCTATTTTATTTTGTTTTTAGCACGTCATTCGCTAGTATCGTGGTGCAGCATCGAATGACGTGCTAAAAAACAAAACAAAATAGAGAAATTTGTACAAAAAATAAAAAATAAAAAACAAATTTCTGTCACCGGATGGCGTAATTACATCTATTGAGCATACCTATTAAGTCTTTGTATCATGCACAATGCCTGTATGTATAGTAAACTGCGCAATTCTAGTGATTTTTTAGATTTTTTTCTAAAACTCTTAACGAAATGGTTTCGCTAATTAAATACCATAGTTTGTGGTAATGTAAGTATGTGTATATTCAATATTTGGGTTTACACAGTGCCGATGAATACACTTCTTGACAATAGTGTGTTTTGATCTTTAATGATTTATACTCATAAGAATTAACATGTTGCAGAATACAGATAAAAACCATAAATATTGATTTGTTTCAAAATTAACAATAGATTTGTTCATTTATATGGCAAACAATATTACCGGTAGCGGTAAATAAAAACAAAGGGAAATGCAAATTTTCCCGGTTTTGGGACCCACGATTTGCAGACTTTTCGAAAAAATTTAAACACACCAAAAATAGACCGCCAGATGATTTAAAATTTTAAAAATTAATCCAGTTTTTTATGGCGCTCAGCTACATTAGTGTAGCTGAAAAAAATGTGCTTCCACGTCAATTTTGGTATGGGGCTTGAAGTTTGTGTGTTTCTCTATTCAATAATGAGCTAAAGCAAAATATTGATAAATTTTGAATTACCGATAAAAACTGAATTGTTTTTACGAAAAATCGTAAAATTTAATTTTTCAGTAAACGGTAATCTCTGAGAAGTAAGACATCCTTTGATACTCGTCGAGGTCGTTATTGACGATGATGATTCCTCAGCGTGAAAAACAACTTCTTCTCGTCATCTAGAACAGTGGTCTCAAATTCAGCAGGGCTTGCAGAATCATAAAATTATTGCCACAGTATTATTAATTAGGTTTAAGATAAAAATAGGATGCAAGTGGCCTACTTCAAAGTAAATCCACCCAGCAGTGTGAAATCGTTAATTCAATTCTCATTATTCAGCTCATGGATTTATTTGTTACTTTTCCATAAAATATTTATACAGAATATCGCTTTAATATCCTAAAGATATCAGTGATACAACAATTTGCAGTGCTTGCTTCGAATTCGACCAGTAATGCAAGAAATTCTAGATGGTTAGGTAATCGGCTACGTATAAAATTTACGGTATTAATAATAGTATCCTTTACATGGCCCATCTGCAAATTAATGGCACAAAGCGCTTTATATTGTACGTCCCAACATATAAGGTAAAGTGCAAGAAGAAGTCTCATCATCGCTCTTCAATTAATATGTCACCAAAGCGCAAAATTGCTTAAGCTACATTACCTTAACCGCTTGATTGTTGATCCTCTCAGGGCCAGCAGTGGCCTGTAAAAATCTATTATTTTCGATATCACAATTTATTTAACATTTTTGCAACACAAATTTAAATCCCACTTCAATGTCATATATTTTCCATTTTATGTGGAAATTAAAAACCGAGAAATAATTTACGGCATCAATGAAAAATGTAGTTAAGATGTCACTAAAACTTTATGGTATAACAACAACATGAATTAAAAAATAATTACTTCCGTTGTATTTGTTAAATGCGAAGAATTGTCAATTTCTCACAACATTTTTTTTATAAGGTATATCAAACAAAAAATTTGAATAAGGGTCAAATCAATAAAACAATCAACGTACATGAATGAAAATAGCAATTTTTAGCTGTGTTGCTTTTGCATTGCGTATATTATTTAATATTGCGGTCATCTTCAATATAAGTATACATACATAAATTTACTACACTAATGTATTAACAATTTGCATGTTTTCGTTTATTGCCTTAGAGCGAATAAACAGATTAGTTAGCCAAATGAAAGACATTTATGATGTTTTAAATCATCACCGCTCATATTTCTTTCGTATTGACCTTTCGATTCACTTTCACGTATTTATTACTTGATGCTATTTTATACAAACAAGATACATTATTTTATTATTTTGAGGTACAATTCAGGTATTTCAGATTTAAGCTAAATTATTTATAGATCATGTTTTCCGAAAGAGGCAGCACGATTGTTGAAAAAGTACAGAGCGTTTTCCGAAAGAGGCAGCACGGTCAAAAAATAAGTAATCAGCGTTTGCCACTAGATGTCACTACACAATCAAACAAATATTTCTGACGTTTTTCAAAAGGATATAGTCAAAACCAATTTAATTATCACGTATTAATAATAATCTCTTTTATAACACGAAAATATTTTTGTTTATGGCTACAAAATGCACACATAAAAATGACATACAATTTTTGACAGCAAAAATTTAGTGACACCTAGTGGCATTATGTGAAAGTTGCTTGTGTTTTCGGAGTTTTCCGAAAGATGGTAGCTCTTGCGGTTGTTGAAAATTTGACATTTAAACATGATCTATTAAATTCTAAATCATTAAGATACTTCAATAAAATAAATACAAATAAATGAATACAAATTACCGACCAAATAGCAAAATGGTTAATGCAATTCCGTAAGCATAAAGAACTATAACAGGTTGAAATAACAATAGAAATGGGATTTGCTAGACCTTGGTTAAAAAAAATCACAATTAAGCAACCGGAACATAGCCAAAAGAATTGCTTTTGCTAAAGAGCGTTTAGTAAAACCTAGGGCATTTTGTAATTTAATAATTTGGAGAAATGAGAGTAAATTCAACGTGGTTAGCGGTGATGGGAGACCATACTTAAGATAACCTCCAAATCAGGAGTTTAACCCTCGGTATGCTAAAAAAAAACAATGAATCATACCAGTACATAAGTAATGGTTTGGGGATGCTTCACTTCTCGGCGACGAGTTGGCCCTATTTTCAAAATCGATGAAATTATGGATGTCTTTAAATATATCGAAATAGTCTATCAGAATTTAGATGATTATACGATTTTCCGCAACGATGGCGTTATCAGCACCTCAAATATAATATAAAAGTTTGAACAGCGAATTTAAAACGGCAAAAAAGAACCAAGAATCAATGGGGAAATGTTAAATGAGAAGTCTCTCTAAGGAAACCGATAAACAGAGAATTTATGGACCCAAATTCAGGAGGTTTGGAAGAATACAACGCCTGCCCAAAATGACTCTCTTACAAATAGTGTAGGCAACAGATGAAGTGTATTCTTGAAGCAAAAGGGTTTCCCAACAAAATATTGAATTTTTCTAAATAAGTGGCTTAATTAAAATGCCAGTCAAAACTACTACTATTGACGATTGTAAAAGTAAAGAAAGCGCCTCTCGAGGAAAAAAGGGTAAATGATGCACCTAATAAAATGACATTTGTTACAAATGCGACGAAAGAAAATTTATCAGGTAGCTCAGTTTAATAATTTTCCACTAGGTGGAATCCGGATGCTCCAATCGTCAATACTATTTTTTATGTTTTGTTATTTGGCAAACTGTGAATTATAACCTGAAAATTATAACTTCATATCGATGGTCAACCGCACAAATGTTGTAAGTAAAAAATTTAGGAAAACGGAGTTAAGTACAATTATCTATAGTTTAGTAACTAATACGTGTTATAGACACATGTTGTAAGTGAGTTTCTCATTGGATTGGTTCAGAAAAGGTTTTCTCAGATGCTACAAGTTCATTTGATTCTAAAGTTACCAGCACAAATGTGTTTAGATAGCTTGACACATTCGGATATCTAACGCTAAATTTGAATATTTATTGTTCTACTATTCAGATGTTTACAACATCTGGGCTTATCAAAATATTGCTTATTGCTGTTTTTTGTTTCATTTGTAACCTTACTCAATTTACTTTTTTATGTACACGTGCATGCCTCTATCGATGTCTCTATTTGAGCAATACAATTTTACACTATCTGGCTTATTCCAACATTTATTGTGTTCTCAGCCATGATGTAGGATTTGAAAAATAATAACATTTTCTCTTTTCCAACAAGGTGTTGAGATAGATGAGATGGATAATCAGTTTTACACGTGTAAGCTGACAGCACAATATAAAATCATAACGGAACGTTTCTTATAACATTTCCAACGGACAACAAAACAGGTTGCATCTAGAATAAGTGAATTTTTATTTAAATTCAATTGGTTTTTTTATTCGTGTTGTGTGTTTAGTGTTACGGCCAATAACAAATATATTTTTTTTTTGGCTTCAATTGTGTTTGTGTAATAATAATATTGTCTAGAGCAAAACGTATTTTGCAATTAGCTACACGGAGAAAAAAAATTACTAATTTATTTCCTATATATTTATAGGAATTTAATTATAGCATCCCGTACTATATTAATTTTATCGTAAAACATACTATGTACATAGCTGACTTTCCACTCTGCATAGCATGAAATGCCATATTGGAATCGCTACTATAATAAGAGATAATTTACTATGCCATATAGGAATATTTCCTATCATCTAGAAATCCAATGTATTATAGGAATAATTACTATAAGATACAATTTCCTTTGTTTTAAACGTAAAATCATTAAAAATAAATTGAATCCTCTCCTCGGGAAAGAGTGTGTGTGTCTAAAATAGGGACCACTACTATATAAAAAGCAATATTTACCACAAAATATAGCTGTTCTAATTGCATTCGTATTCTCTGAAACATATGTATGTTATTTTCATTTTATGAATATAATTCGCTAAGTCAGTACGTTCTGTTGATACTTAAGGTATCAGGCGAACATTGTATTTTTGTAGTTTGGTCGTATGAAACCATAGAGAAGTCGAGGAGGGTAATCACTTCTCATTTTTGAGAGTCGATGCATTTGTATTGACACTGGGGTACACTAAAGGTGGGGGGTAATGACAAATAATATATCTACTTTTTTCAGTAGATACATTATGATGAAGTGATTGGCATTTTTATGAATGGCCAAATCGAAAATACTGTGAATGTCATTCTATTAATATACATATTTCCTATGACGACGTACTACAAAAATATGCTGGGGAAAATACCAATTTTATGGCAATAAATACTAACTTGAAATGCATATTTTCCTTTACTAAATAGGAAGGGACTATTACCAAAATAGTACATTTTACTATTTTAATGGTAACAATTTGTATTCGCGTCTCTTTAAATTAACTATGTGTTATAGTAAAATACTTTCCTATATTAGGCCACAATCCTGTGGGCTCCTATAAATTATAGAAATGTCTCCTATAATTTTTTTCCGTGTATCAATCAAAATTTAATGTTAGCCGATATTCGTGAACAGTGTAATATTCCACCAACAATTACTCCATTAATTAATAATAATGATGATACCTCTAAACTTGTTTTTATTCCGATCATAATAATTTCTACATTGAAAAAAGATTGGATAAAATTAGCGATAATCAGGGAACGCACTTGACAAAAAGGTTCCATGATCATTCAATAAATGATGGTAACGATGAGTCACTTCAGAATTTTAAGTCTTCATTATCAGTCATCTTGATAAGAATTTAAAATTCATTCTAATAAATTGATCGGATTTTATCCTCTAGGTTATGACGATGTATCAAGCGAATACCTCTACTGAATTTATGTATACTGAGCTAAAAAATTATTATTCCACTGAAAAACGAATGGATGAAATTAGAGACAATCAGGAAACGAGCTCGATAAGTGATGTGACAACTAACCTCCATAATTCAATGAATGCTGATACTGGTAAGTTTTTTCAGAATATCTATCAATTGGTAAGAATTTAAAATTTTTTGTAGTACTACGCGTCAAGAAAATAAAGATATCAATGAAGCGGCAACTGACCTTAGCGTTAGCTATACGGAATCAGGTGGGAGTTCTGAAGTATATGAACCAGAACAATTTTACGCTTCTGACTCTAGTGGCGGAACTATTATTTTAGAGAAGAGCAGAAAGGAAATCGCACCGAACAGAAATAATAATGAACCGAATGATGAAAATGCATCCGTCAATAACGTGCAACAAATTGAACGATTTTCAGGACCACATGAAAGAAAGTGCCGGCGGAAGGCTGATCCAAAAATGTGGAAGAAAAATATAGTGAAACATCTAAGATTAAGTGGCCAGCCCTATGTTAATAGAGGGGGAAAACAAGTAGATAACAAAGAACCTAAACCAACTGATTCCACCAAATGCAGGTCAATTTATTTAATAAAATATTTCGGAAGATTGAATTACTAAGTGGATGCTGTTATCGTAATATATAATAAATATGACATTTTGACAGATATCCTTGCAACTCCAAAATGAATGAAACTTACAGACAATTGATTTGCGCCGAATATTATGGTCTAGCTGATTATGCTAGACAAAAAATTTTCCTAAGTTCGCTCATTATCAACGTTTCTGTTGCAAGAAAAAAAACTGGGCTGAGAAAAATAAATCAACTTCTAGAATCTATTATTTAACGATACCTGGAGGTTCTAAAGAATGAGTTTGTTTAAAATTCTTCATATCTACTTTCAACATAAGCCATCGCGTAATTGAAACATGCATGCGGCAAATTAGTTGAATCTGGTATATACAAGGGCAACGATGTAACAATTGGCAAAATTCCTCCAAATAAAACAAATGAAACTGACATAAAGTTTGTTAAGAAGCACATACACTACTACTATTTCCGAGAATGGAACCCCGTTATTAGATAAGTACAAGTATTATCAGCCGATTTGAATTTGTCAACAATGTACCGTCTTTACCAAGAAGAGTTTTGCCCGAAAGCCAACATGTCTGCTGTATCTTTGAGAGTGTAGAGTAAAGTATTTCATAGCTACTCTTCTCAACTTTCTTTCTTCTTATGGAAGAACCATAGGCGAAGAGCTGATGAAGCCATGAAAATGAAGGCAATAGATAAAAAAAAACATCGACTGAACGAAATAGTTCGATGTACCGAGCAATCACCTTCTATTTACAAGCAGTATTGAGTGTGCCATATGCTGCAGACAACCAGTTGTACTACAAAAGGAAACTTAATGTCTATAATTTTACAATCTATGATGGCCATTATCAGGACGGCCTTTTTTTTGTGGGATGAGGCAAATGGAGGAAAAGGAAGTTCCGAAATAGGCACATATTTTTCTAAAATACTTATCTTCATTACCTGAATCGGTCAAACATGTGTCTACTTTTTCTGATACCTTTGGAGAGCAAAACCGCAACAAAAATATCAGGGCAGCAATGTTGTACGCGGTAAATAAATATAAAATTGAAATCATCGATTTAAAACTCATGGAGTCTGGCCACTCATATTTAGAGGCAGACTCCATATATTCCATAATTGAACCGAGCTAGGAAACACAAAAAATTGTACACAACTCGGGAGTGGGCTTTACTAATATCTGGAGCAAGAAAAAAACCGCGACCATGCATTGTGGAAACATTATTAAATGATCATTTTTTGATTTAAAAGATCTAGCGATTAAAACTTTGCAAAATACGTTCAAGAATACGGAGAACAAGAAAATTGGTTAAACATCAAATGGCTGCGTTTTTCTAAATCGAAGCTAAGAAAAATATTGTACAAGTATAATCTATCGGACGAGGAATTTTTTGAATTCGATATTGATGGCAAGAAACGTGGAAACAAGTTTAATTGGGCATTAATTTCATTATTGCCAAAATATCCTAACAAAATCAATATTTCCGAGGAGAAGAAAAAGGACTTGAGAAGTTTGATGCAAGTCGGTATTATTCCTCCAGATTATGTGTATTTTTCATAAAACTGCATATTTTAACCCTACAAAAAATACATACAACATTTGCGTGGTTGACCATCGATTTATTTATATAAAAACAGTTTTATAAAAAAACTGAAATAAAAACCTTAAGGTCAAAATATGTGTTTTCATACAAATTTCAAATTTGTTCAAATTAAAAATCATGTTTGTCAACAAACTCAAAATTTTAAAAGTATTAATATTACAAATATCAAAATTTATCCAATTTGAAATTTCAAATGGTAACTTATCAAATTTAACTTCAAAAATTTAAATTTTGTTAAACTATAGATTATCGATTTATTACAAATCAAAAAAATTTCAATATTCTAAATAAAATTTTCAAATTTTGCAAAATGTGTATATTTTGTAACTCAAAAAATTTAAATTTCTTTAAATTAGTTACATTAAAATTTAAGTCGTTCAAAAATGGCAAGCCAAATTTTAACAATTCGGATTGAAATTTTCATTTGTTTTGGAATCTGAAGGAGCGTAGAAACGCTCCGTTACACGTTTCAACGGTGAAGGCTGAAAAATGATTATAAAAAACTACAACAATTGATTATAAAGTTTCTGCAATTTCTAAAGTTTCAGGTGAAGCAAAGTGACCCAATTTTTATACATATTATATTTAAAATTTATTTTCTAAATTGCGGCCGAATTTCGGTTAGAGGAACGAGCACAGATTTAAATTTTCATAAAATTTAGATTAAAAAACCTTTCAAATTTAAAAATTAATTAATATTTTTCTAAGTAATTTTTGTTTTAAATTATTTAAATTTTGAATAATTTCATTATTTTGGAATTCAAAAAATTGTTTTTAAACTGGTTACGTTAAAATTTAAGATTAAAAAAATTCAGCGTCTCAAAATTCATCTCGGACAAAAACTTACTGTGAAATAATTTTGTTTTTATTTTCCAAACGTTCAATTTTGTAGAGTAAAATCGGATACATAAGACTTAATTTTGATCAAATGTTTACTAGTAGTTTACTTTTGTTTTTGTCATTTACCGTTAGGTCAATACCTGTTTATTTAGTTTTTTTATTATTTGTTAGCAATTAGTCCCTTCATTCTAAAAAGAGTTTTAAGTGAGACAGTATGCAATTTATGGTGTAAAAATTTAAAAATTTGTAAAATTGCGCATTCGATCAAATTTGTGAGTTTTAAAAATTAAGGTTAAAACTCTTCTAAAGTAAGTATAGATTTGCTTTTTAAAAAGAAAAATCTTTATTTTCAGTAA
Organism: Tipula helvola; assembly: GCA_963556165.1. Taxonomy (NCBI): domain Eukaryota; kingdom Metazoa; phylum Arthropoda; class Insecta; order Diptera; family Tipulidae; genus Tipula; species Tipula helvola. Next base: position 201,563,109 of record OY744483.1, read on the forward strand.
AATACATATAATGAATAAAACTAATTTATAGAAAAAATACATTCCAAAAATTATAATTGTACTATCCAAATATGAGACCTATTGGAAGCAAGTGTAAAGAAGAAATTCGCAAGATGCTAATGGAAGGCAACTCCCATCGCATAATTGCGAAAAAATTGAGAGTTTCCATTGGAACCGTCAGCAACTGCGGAGCAAATACGGAGGCCGAAACTGCACCCAAAGTCAAAAGCGGTCCGAAGCCGCTACTTTCTAATTGTCTCCGACGTAAAATTATGTGAGCCATGGCAACAGGAGCAGAAGAAAATGCTGTTTCTCTCCAAAGGAAACTCCTTCGAGATTAAAATGTAAGTATCCGCGCAGAGACTGTTCGCAGGACGCTCAGAAATGTCAAACTCACTCAGAAATATTAAAATGCAAACTCACAAATCTGATCAAGTGAGTTTTATATTTTGTTCTTTCCGTTTTTAATTTCCTTTGAATGAAATCATTCAAAAGTTATGAATTTATATTTCTTAAGAATCCTTTTTAGTAAGCTAATAAATATTAGTTTTATGAAATCATACGTTTTGTTTTTATTGTAAAGCATTTGATCAAATATGTGAGTCACTGTATATATTTGGATACTTTGGCTAAAACTTATATTTATTACTCAACAAGTCCTGGGACTCGAATCACTCCCAATTATAATTATAATTAACGTCGTACCTTGAGCATGTACATACGTCCGTTTTACGTAGATAAACATTATTATCCGCTACAGCTGTCGCAACTGACATGACGATGTTTCTATACACTAACAGTTCACAGATGTTTTCATCGCCGTCACCGATCAGCTGATAAAAAATCCCTCACGATCCAAATACCACAGCTTTAAATGCTGTACCGAATGAAAATCAGAATCGGATTTAAAAAGTTCCGATTTCTATAATGGGCAAACTCGAAGATCTTCTGTTCAGTTCGTCAATATTAAAGTAAAGGAATATGTTGGGTTGGCAGATCCCATTTTTAATAAAGGCGAGACACCGACAAAAAATTCAAAAAAATTATCAAGATGTAAAACCAAAATATTATCAGAGATCTTCGGAATGCGGTAATGTTTTTCAACAATAACCTGCGCTCTAGAAACGATAAAATGATGTCATACACACGCAATAAGTACTTCAATGAGCTAAATATTGAGCAATTTATTAATTAATATACACTATATTTCAGCTTAAATATTTTCATTATTCATAATAAATTGAGATGATGACGGTCAAGTTTAATTGGCTTCGCACGTCAAAATTTATATATTTTTTGCCATCTGCTTTTTATGAATCTTTCAAATTAATTAGCGAAACGGAAACCTCCTAATACTTCTTTACACAAAAGAAACTCATACATGAATCATTATTACAGTGAAGAGAATACAAGTATAGAGAGTACCCCTAACAAAATTAACAGTTCATTACTTCTTAGCTCATCGTTACCTTTTTACGATCACGTTTTGATATGAATGTTTACTCTTATTTTATAATGCACCCTATAATTTGCAAATGTAGCCTAATCCCAGCGTGTATCCGAACCTGTTTAACTTACACTTGATTTTGCCAATTTATCAAATAAGAATGCGAACATGCCAAATTTTTGAAAGTTTGGATTGTCTTAAAATAAATTAGGTTACAAATACATAGATGAAAAATATTTTACGTTTACGTGACTGAAGGCTGATTTTAGAGATTTTCCTTTTCGTAGCCGATGATAGATATTCTGTAAAACCTATACATTTAATACCAATGAACGAACGATGTGGCAAAAAAGAAAAACTAAACAAAATACCCTCTTATTTTATTATCTTTTATAGGATGCATCTGCAAATATTAAAATCAATGTACTGTAAAATATAAATATTGAATTTCCAATTCAAAGGACACTGCTAAATACAAAAAAAAAATGCAATTTTGCAAAAAAATACCAAAAAATACCAAAATTTTCTGATCTACTGATTTCAATTAGATCGAAAGTGCAAATTTTATCAATATAAATTGATTAGTACGGCACTTTGTACATAAATAAATAAATTAAAATCACCGGCTAATGATATAAAAATACAAAACGAAAATTATATTTGGACATCGTTATCTTCGTATTTCAAACGCAATGCATTAATAATGTTTATTCAGTACACAAAAAAAAAAATACCAAATTGCCAGTGGCAGACGCGAACAAATATTATTATATCGCAATTGTTTACCTAAAGAGTTTAAGTTGCAAAAAAAAATTAGAGAAAAATGAATACTGTTACATTTTATTTTTAGAAATCGAATTCAGTTTTATTGAGGTTTTGGAAAAGATATTAAAATTCATTTTTACTTCGAATAATAATAATAATCTTATCCTTGAAAATTGCAAAAATGAAATCTTATTTTTTAAACTTGCTTAGCGCTTACACAGTCTTTTTTCATTTTTTTATTATTATTAAATATACAAATACCAAGGCATTGAATTTGGCGAGTCGTCTTTTTCTTTTTGGAACACAATAAAAAAAATATGTACATAAAATAAAGATACAGCATACAGTTTGCATTGTTCGATCTAAAATATGACTAATGCGGTTTCGTTTTGGATTGAAATTAAGTGAATTACAAAATATTATTTAGGCATTTTATAATTATGTATGCATTAAAAGAAAAAAATAGTAACGACCTTTACCAAAAAAATTTGAATGGTAATATTTACTATTCAATTAGAAATGGTGAATATAAGACGCATTTTAAAAGATTCTGCTAAAAAATTTTCATAAGATGGGATTTGGTCGACTGCACTCTTATTCTAAAGATTTTCAACCCCTTTCGAATGATTTTTATTAAGTTCGTTGTTAAGGCTTAGAATCACCGTATATTTTTTAATACATAACATACATTACATATTTACATATTTTAATATGTATTATGTACCTTCAAGAAATCTAAATTTATTCATTTTTACTTTGTCTTCAAACACGCGTGCATAAATTGATTTTCAAAGTAAATTATATGTGATCACGCAACAACGCAAAAATATAGTTGAGTCTGCCACTCTTTAATTTTATACCGGCTTTCTTTTCATATCCAGATATGAATAACTTTTACTAGAATATTGCCAATTCGAATAAATTTAGATTTAGTTTCAGAAATATGTCTGTTGAAAATTTTTAAAAATTTTTTTCAAAATTTTGATTGAGCTCAAATTTACCAACTTAATTAAATAAAACACAACACCCAGTAATTTGTTGAAGCCGTGTTAATTCGATTTTCTGAAACTAAATTATTTTTTTAAATTTGTGTAAATTTATCAGAATTTTCGTACTTGGCTTTCAAAATGTTTAGATTTTCCAAAATTATGCCAAACATTGATTTTTGGTGGTATTTGGTAAACATAATTTCAGAATTGCTGGAAAATATTAAAATTAATACGAGGTTTTTGAATATCTAGCACTGCCTGCCTTATGTATAAAACATCAATGGACACTTAACATTCAAATATTTGAATTTGGCCTATAACTATTGGTCAAACTATCTCGCAAACCTTTAATAAATAAGTCACCATCCTCTCTGATTTTTATTTTGATCACAATATGAACTATAATAAGCCAACAAATCAATCATTTTTGTCGTGTTACAGTCCAAAATCAACACTATAGTGCAAGAAATCCAATTCTCATTACATATTCAATAAAAATTGATATTTAAGCAAATAACTGTTTTGTTTTAAAAATCAAGCCTTCAAAATTCAATTTTCAGTGATACCGAAAGAATTCAAAATACAAAGAATAATCGCGAGGATAGTGTAAATTAGGATACAGCAGTATAAGATCGATGGATTGAATATTTTGTGTTCGGATACGAATGAATAAACGGGATTTTGGAGCTAAAGTTTGTCTAGATTGTGTCAGCTAATTCCAAAAAAAATTTCGCCTTTTTAAAAAATTTCACAATACAGGATTTTTTAAATTTGTGAGGAAAGTTGGTGCTGTATTTAAGCATATACTTCAAAATCACCAATTCTAAAATTTGGACAACTTTCAGTGAGTGTTTGATAAAGAAATAAAAAATTGCTTCGTGGCATGTGGGAAAAATGTATGGCAAACAAAAACAAGCTAAAAAATTACCACCTTCCCTTATAAAAATCTATGTAGGTAGATTAAGTTATGCATTTCAGTGTCCACCCGATTTACTCAGACAGAAGTAAATTTTGTAAAAAATTGCTTAAACCAATTAAGGTTTAATTTGTAAAAGTTTTAATATAATGTTATTTACCCAAGTTAATGCCAAGAGGGTTATTTCTAAGTATCAGTTTTTCAGATGTTAAAAAAATTAATTTTAATAAGTCGAAATTACTTATACTTTAGTTTAATAAAATATCTCCAATCGAAGCAGTTTGGTCTCCAATTAATTCTTAATACATTTAACAAGTTAATATTTATCAAATTTATTTCAAAATTTTAAGTTTCATGGAGTAGTAAATTTAGGCATTATTAAACTGTATCAAAATTGCAGAATCTATGGAAATAAATTTCGGACATTTTTGACAGAATTTTTTTTACAGCTACAAAATTGAATTACATTTACTTGTATTCAAAATTCCTTGAGCTTAGCTACAGGTTGCATACTCTGTACATGAAAATAACATGAACCTGTAGTAAAAAAACAAAAGCTGAAATTCTTATCAGCCAATAAAAGAATTTTTCTTATCTAAGACACTTAGCACTTATCATATTTTAGGGTGTAGTTTCAAATGAAGAAATAAAAATTCTTACCTCGAAATTTCTCGTCACACTAGTTAAAAATCAAAATTCCAAAAATTCGATTTTAAAAAGGAGACACAAAAAATTTATCACAATATTATATTTATAAATAATATATTATGTTTAACTTATTTATTAATAATTTTCAAAATAAAAATATAATTTAGATTTCCTATTATTATGTTATCACTTTTTTAAACTTTTATCACACTAATATAAAAACTGTACTAAACAAAAAACAAAACAAATTTGTCACCAAATTATTTATTATGTATGTTAGAAAATCAAATTTTTTTTAGTACACTTATTTGTTTTTCTTATAACTTTATTTTATTTTGTTTTTAGCGTAAAATTAATATATTTTTTTTTCTTGTATTAAAATAATCACAATATAATAATATTTTTTGTATAATATAAAAAATTAATAAATAAAATAATAAAAAATTAAATCTCCATAAAAATTTTGTATCAACTTTTTTTTTTTTTGGTTAAAAATTATTTTATAAAAATAAAAAATAAATATTTAAATAATTTTTATTTTATTTTTAAAATAATTTAATTTCAATCTCAATGGTTCAAAGTATCTGGTAAGACTAAAAAAAAAATTGAAATTATACAAAAAAAAAAAAAAAGTTTTCCTCTTTTTTTTTATTTACTTTTTTTTGTATTCAATGTAATTGCAAGGCACAGTAAAGAAATTGGTTCGTATATAGACTACATTTTTTATATAAATTCGTACATATGTAGTAGAATGATTCTCGTGTAGCTAGTAGTTTCAAACATACAAAACTGTTGTTCCACTCTAAATCTCTGTGTATTGACTATATACTTATAAACACATATACAATTTTTTTTATATAATTTACAGGAAATACATGAAATTGTACTATAATATTAGTGTGTATATTATAATAATAAAATTATAAATGCCGGTTTTTTCATATATTATGAATCATCGCCGACTGAAAATTTTGTTTAAGAGTTTTTGTGCTTGCGAGAGAAACTACAAAAAAAAAAAAAAAAAAAATATATTGACGAAAAAAGAAACACTCACTGTAATGGTAGAAACAAAAATATTAAGGTTCAGTCAACTTTAATATTATTTGAGGGTACACATTGATATTATTATAGTTGCCCCGAATAATATTGTTTAATATTTAGAGACACAAATTCAAATGGAAACGTGCAGTATAAATAGGTGAAACACTTGATAATTTCAGGGTCAATCTCAATAGTAACAACAATTCCTGCTGGAAGGGTGTTACAATAAAAAATAATTTAACTGCTAAATTGACAAAAGCAGGTTACTATTCATAACAATACCACAGCCTACAAATCTGTGTACATAATGTGTATTCAAAACAAGGCTGTTCTCGTTAAAGTTGAATATTTTTACTTTATTATGTTTAGATCGTTCGCAGTTGAAAGGCCGAATGTCGAAAGGCTTAACACCGAAGGAACGAATGTCGAAAGGCCGAATGTCTAACGGCCAAATGTGTCGAAAGGCTGAATGTCGAAAGGCCGAAAGGGCGAATGTGTCGAAAGGCTGAATGTATCGAAAGGCCGAATGTCGAAGCACCGAATGTATCGAAAGACCGAATATGTCGAAAGGCCGAATTTCGAAAGACCTAATTTTCATGAAATTTTCGTTCACTTAACTTATTGAAATGGGGATCACTACATTTGCTAGAAAAAAAAATAATATAAATTTTGAAAATTTTGATTCATAAAAAGATGAAAAATTAAAATCAATTTCGACCCAAACGGCCTTTCGACATTCGGCCTTTCGACACATTTGGCCTTTCGACATTCAGCCTTTCGACACATTCGGCCTTTCAACCCATTCGCCTTTTCGACATTCAGCCTTTCGACACATTCGCCCTTTCGACATTCAGCCTTTCGACACATTCGCCGTTTCGACCCATTCGGCTTTTCGACATTCGGCCTTTCGACATTCAACCTTTCGACCCATTCGGCCTTTCGACCCATTCGACTTTTCAACATTCGGCCTTTCGACATTCGGCCTTTCGACACATTCGGCCTTTCGACACATTCGGACTTTCGGCATTTGGCCTTTCGACATTCGGCCTTTCGAACCTATTCCGTTTAGATTACCTGTTATAAAAAATTATTGTTAAGAAGAAAATGTGTCGCTTTTTTAAGGATAATGCAGTTGCTATCTTGTTGCAGCCAATTCACTTTAGGTTATTTAACCGAAGTAGTAGACAATGAAACAGCAGTATACCAAATTCGTTCATAACTTAAAATGACGAAATTAATATTATAAAATATACAAAAGAATTGGAGCAATTAATAAAATTAGCTCAAGCAGAAGATAAACGTTATTTTGCTTGAACCATTTGAATAAAACACAACAAAAAATATTTTATTGCAAAGAAAATAAATAAATCATTAATAATAAAAAAATTAACCGGAATCATTAAAAACTGGTGGTGAAAAATTTACATTTATAATATGATACAAAAAATAGTGATGATATAGTTATTGCTGGAGCTGTTGTGGGTGATTACTTCGATGAAGATGACGGCTATGGTAGTGATGATGTTGCACCTGTCCATGGTGGTATGATGAATGGCGTCGGCGCTGTTATTATCCTGACTGGTGTGATCATGGCGATGATACTGTTTGTTGTATCCGTTGCTGATGGTGGTGAGCAACTCTGTCTGCCTGACACGTGTATTTGTGTGTGTCCTGCGCGTCAGATGCATGTGTATATAATTTTGGCTATTTTGTTGATGCCGATATGGGGGCGGCAACAAATACATATACATATTTCAATTGGAGCCCAAACTTGACCTCTCCGACATCAATTTTTGTTGTTGCAATCGTGTTCCTTATTGAAAATAAGAAGACCATTTATTTTCCTTTTTTTTCTGATCTATCGTTGGCCCGTTATTTGATTTTTTAATTTTGACAGTTTTCAAGGCACCAAACTATTTTATTGTCTCTCTCCCTCGCACCGAACTTCTTACACTTGACGTTTGTTTATTTCTCCTCTATAGCTTTTAGCTCTATGATACATATGACTCATTCCACGGTATTTCACTAAATTTTTGAAGTTTTCAACCTTGACCTCTCCGATACCAATTTTTTTTGTTGTACTCGTGTTCCTTCTGAAAATAAGAAGACCGTTTCTTTTCCTTTTTTTTACCTTTGGTTGGCCCGTTATTTGATTTTTTAATTTTGACAGTTTTCAAATTCTAATTTTTGACTTCTACGTACACGGTTGTATATTCGGTTCTAAGAGGAGTATTTTCAAAAGCGATAACATTTTGAAACGGTATTAATTTATCCTAAATTCTATCATAATTTATTTTTGAACAGTACCGTTATCTAAGGAGTTATGAGGTGCAAGTTTTGGTACTGATTTTAGTAGACAATGAACTGATATTTTTATCATTTTATGATATAAAAATTGAGAATATTGTTGAGTTTTTCAAAATTAAAATAAATAGATTTTTAGTAGTTGTTCATAGTAAAGCAATAAAATATTAGAATTTTTTTAAATTACTGGAAATGATGAGGTGTGCAACAGTGTAGCTACACCCCTTACATTACTGGACAGGTTTTTTTACTAAACCTAATGAGAAATTAATAACCCGGCACTTGTTTTGGTGATTCATCTAATGTCTAGGATGATTCATCGAGTACCTGTATCACCTGTGCTATAAAGTTTATTTGTATACTAAAGTTTTAAATAACGTATGAGGAATGAAATATGGACAAATGTAAAATGTGTTTGTATTTGTATTGTACAACCAAAAATAAAAATTTCCATGTTTTTAAATAAGGTGATTCCCCTATATTTTATAAAAAATACATTAAAACTGCGTCATTTTACGATTAGTTACAAAAATGTCGTTGTTAGAAGTAGATCGTCGTAAATTAATTTATAAATTTTGTCAGGAAAATCCAGACAAAAAAAAGAACGAGATTTTTCACTACTTCAAGGATCTTGGATTCAAAAAATCCTTTATCTACAAAACAATTAAACTGTTTGACAATAATGAACCTGTGGAAAGAAAACCCGGCTCTGGTAAAAAATGTCAACTACAAGATAGCAAAGTTCGAATGAAATTGAAAGGTGAAACAGTGGGTCGAACTGCAAAATCGTACAGACAACTGGGTAAAAAATATCAAGTTGCCCCAAAAACTATCAAGAAATATTTACAAAGTATGAATATTCAACGCAAACCCAAAAAATCGGCACCAGCAACTACAGACAAACAATTAGCTACAATCAAATCTAGATTAAGAGTGCTTTCCCAAACATATTTCGCCGCTTCTTCAGCTTATAAATGTGTGATGGATGATGAAAGTTATTTCACTGTTGAAGGTAATGAATGGCAGCCAAAATACTACTACGAGTCTCCCGATCACAAAGCACCAGAAAAGGAGAAGTTTATTCATAAGACCAAGTTTCCAGATAAAGTTATGTTGTGGTTGGCTATTAGCGAACGAGGTGTCAGTGACCCAGTATTTTTCAAAAGTGGTTTAGCGGTTAATGCGCAAACATTCACAAACAAATGTTTACCTGTGCTTCAGAAATTTATAAATAAATATCATAAAAATGATAAAACGATTTTTTGGCCTGATTTGGCATCCTCACATTATGCCAACGCAACGTTATCTGATTTACGTCAACGCAGAATCGAATTTATCCCTAAAGACTATAACCCACCAAATGTTCCACAACTAAGGCCCATTGAAACTTTTTGGGCAAATCTGAAGAGAATGGTATACAGCAATGGATATCGTGCGAAAAATGTTGAATGTCTTATTAGAAAGATAAAAAGAGATTTATGTCGAATTCTTTCAGCAATAAAAAAATAATCCGGGATCAAAAAAGTTGATCCCGGATCAAACAATTTTGATCCCAAATACTTTTCATATTTTTTTGAAAGAAAATCTTGATCTTTTTTTTGATCCGGTATCAATTTAAAAAATCCGAGATTTTCGGCAGATTTTATTTGAGATTTTTCAAATACATAGAAAATTAAAACGTCAAAGTGAAAACGTCAAAAAATTGAGTTAGCGCCATTTTCATGATTTATTTGTGAATTGTATTTTTCTGTTAGTGTTGATGTATTATAAATTTACAACATTTATATTATATTATAAATAATATTTACTTATAATATAACGGCTTTACGGTAGTTCACGTCTTGAATTAAAATGATGTGATTTCGTAAACGCCATATTCCCATATTTTTTTATTGTTATATTTGCACCAATACTACCACAAATAGAAATTTTTATTTTCATATTCTTTCATAGCCAAAAACAGGATTTTTTTTATGAAATCCGAAAGAATTCGACATTAAAGAAGATCGATACATCAGGAACGCAGGCGGCTATGAAAAGAGTGCCAGAAAGGATCAGGAAAGCGAATCGATAGGGAGCGCAAATTTTTCTGTAAATTTTATCTAAGAATTAAAGTTTTAAATAAATTATGGATTAAAATCGTTTGATTAGTAAATAATTTTTTTTTTACTTTTTTTTGTTTGTCCATATTTTATTCCTCATACGTTAGTACCTGTACGTGTTTTATGATCTGAGTTGTAAAGTTTATTAACCTGTTTAACCACAAAAAAACAAATAAATAAATTTCAGTGTATGGATGTATTACTGTCAGTTTTGTGCACTTGTCATATAAATAGTGGTACACATTTTACCACTCGTTAGTCACAATTTGAAAATGTTATTGAAAGTGAAACTTGTCGTTGAGTGATGCGAGTTCCGAATAATATTAAAAAGAAAATACAATATGGTCAATCCGCATTGTTGTAATCCTTTTAACTTAAAAAATCACAATAACTTTAAAAATAAATCTAGAGCTGTTAGTGTTTAAGTTAGCCGAAAATGCTAAACATTTCGTAAACCGCGAAATAACTGGCGAAAGAGTTTGTGAGAAGTGCAGCCGAAAATTTTACGATTTGAAAGAAATGGAAATTTTACCAAATCTACCGATTGATGTTGAAGAAATTATCGAAATTTTATCAGACTCCTCAAAGTTTTGTTTAGCAGCATTACGTTAACACGATTACATTGCTAGACAATAATCAAACTATCTACATTAGGGATTGCAATCCCGGTTTTCGATAAACCGGTAAACCGGTTTTACCGAACAATTTTGACTTTAAAATAACCGGTAATTATCGATAATTTTTACCGAAATAATTTCGGTAATTTTTTTTTTTCGTACGCAAAAAAATTCAAGTTGCTCTTTCTGTATGTATTATTCTACGATCTCACAGAGCATTCACAATGAAAAAACTTTTCACTTTTTACTTACTGGAGGGCTATTTGTGAATTCGACTCGATCACACTCGAGTCTTCGATTATTGGATTCTTATGTGAATGGAATCAGATTCGTTCGTTTCTTATTTAAATCAAATATGTATTTTCAACTTGACGAACCACAATTTTTGCTCGTTATGTTGGAAATTCATGCAAACCTGTACGTCAAAAGTAAAAAGTTTTTTCATTGTGAATGCTCTGTAAGTTTCAGAGTTCTTTATAATAAAGGGTGGTCCAAATGAGACGCAGGAAAATAAAAAATAATTTTGCAAAGACGCCATGTTTGTTACCTGTCATTTCATGTCATTTTGTTGGGTTGCATGCTTGCCATTTATCGCTATTGAGTCGTATTCGATTGATGTTCGTGTTAAAGTTATTCAAGAGCACTATGAAAGAGCAGTTACAATCAATTCTACGTGATACCATGCAATGTTAACGAACTATTTTTTGCCCCAGCTTAGTGGAACCGACTTGGGTGATGTTTATTTTCAACAAGACGATGCAACTTGCCATAGCACTCAAAGGTTCTTCGAAAATCGCTTGATTTCGCGTCGCGGAAATATGAATTGGCCTGCAAGATCATGCGATTTAACGCCATTTAGATTACTTTTTATGGGGATTTTTGAAAAGCAAAGTGTACGTTGATAGTCCAGCCACCACCCAAGACCTAAAAAACAACATCATTGCCGATATAAATGCCATAGCAACATCCTTATTGGAAAATGTAATCAAAAATGTTGACCATCGGATCGACGTCTGTAAATCCAGCCGTGGTAAACATTTGAGTGATATCATTTTTCATAAATCCTTCAAACTAACGTACCCAATTTGATTTAAAAATAAATATTTGTAGTTTTAGTTTGCGTTTATTTTCCTGCATCTCAATTGGATAACCCATTAGTAAACTAATACGACTATAGTTTATATTATGAATTTATGATGCATGCATAATATTGTCTTTGTCGATCTAGCAAGGCAGCATTTAGCAGGGTAGAAAATTACAATGTAAGTTTATGAACACACTTCTGGTCTTTCATTCGTTATTTTACAGTGTCCTTCAACGTTAATTCGGAGGTATCGTTAAAAAAAAATGATTAACTTTGAAAATACTTGTAACAACAAAAACTTGATTTTCAATTTCAACGTTTGCTAAAGTTTCAAGGTTCCATCAACCATGCGCATTGGCGATAGCCAACTAGTTTTGAAGAAATCTAAACTAGATGATATTCATTTGATCAGTTGTATCAAAAAATTCTTTAAGTATATATACTCAAACGTTTAATCTCTAGGATTTGCCATATAAATCTACGTATATAGATTTCGAATCAACCGGAAAACGTTTAACTGATGTTTGTATTGTGCGTAATACAACAACTCAAGCTAATTTAATCAAAACTAAGTTGCAACTCAAACCCGGCTCAAGCCAAATCTAAACCGTCTAAACAACTCCAAACTCAACAATCAGCTCAATACCGAAATCAACTCGATTCTAAAAACTACATGCTTACTGAACTCAACTCAATCTAATCCCCAAATAAACTCAATCTAATCCCCAACCCTCGACCCCCAACGGAGCCCCTCACTCAACCTCAGCTTAATTTCAGCTCACCAGGGGACTAGCCATCTCCTATATAATCTTTTTCCATCACTTCACAATATACACATATTTACATATGCATAAGTATATGTAAGTTAATATAATTCTATGGGAAATGTATGTATGATTATCGGCATACATTTGGTACAATCGATCCTCTTGTGGTATAAAATGTGGTACATTTGACAATGTTTTATGTCCGTTCAAAACGTGGTACGAATGGGCAGCCTAATATAAGACTGATGAATATTGTACGATACGTAAAATGTTTAACTTTCTTAAATTAAATATTGCAATGGCTAAGTAATACTGAAATATTTATAATCTTCTAATTTTAAAAAATTATAATGGCGTTTTGTTAATATATTCCCAATAACGAAATTTACCGGTATTTACCGGTAAACCGGTAATTCAGCTAAAAAAATACCGAAAACCGGTAATGTAAAATCTCGGTAATTTTGCAATCCCTAATCTACATATAGTAAAAAATAATCTTGAAGATGGGAAATTGATTTTGGATTTTTCGGAGAACTATAAGTTTGTCAAACAAAATGAAATACAAGCAGCACACTACTATACACAACATTATTTCCAATCGTTGCTTACTACAAACATAGACATTCATACTAGATTTCTCATTTCATAGTAACTAAAGGAAAAAAACAAAAACTTCTGATAATTCCAATGTATCGTTGTGTTGTGTATTTTATAAGGCAATAATTTTAGAATGCGTTGCAAATATAATACGTATATGCATGCAATACACCGATAATATTTGAATGAAAAATTTTTGTTTTTATTTTCTGTTTTTAGTCAAATGAGAGATCTATTATGATTGTCTATGCTACAAATCAGCACTAGATAAACCAAATATAATTTCTTATGCCATACTATCAGAAGAAGAAACACTTGATACTGTAGCTGTAAATGGGTTTCAAAAGAAATTTATTGAATTTCTAGAAAGCAAAAAGCCTGTATATCCAGCTCCTAAAAAAATTTATTATTTTTCGGATGGTGCTGTATCCCAGTTCAAGAATAAAAAAAAATTTGCCAACATCAATCATCATGAAATGGATTTTAAAGTTGACTGCGAATAGAACTTCTTCGCTACAAGCCACGGCAAGGGGGCCGTCAGATGGATTTGGCGGTACCATTACGAGGTTAGCTAGAGCAGCTTCTTTAAGAAGCGTAGATGAGAACCTTTTTAATACTTCTAAAGAGTTTTTTGGTTGGTGTAAGTATCAAAATATGTGAGTATCAAAAAATTGTCAAACTAAATTTATTTGAACTTTGATTAGCAATTTAGGAGTTAAACTATTGCTTTTAAATAATAGTTGTGTATTAAAATCTTTATTAGAAATAGCATTACTCTGATATATTCTCTCTTTTGTATACCAAAAAAAAATGTGTTATTCCAAATTTGAATCTACCTAGTGACCTAAATATGAATTAAACATTTAAGCTGTTATACTAGCTAGAGACTTCAGATTATTTTCTATTAAAGAAAAGCAGCAATTTTTCGTGTTAGGTTCCACACTCGTAAAAATAAATTTATTATAATTTTTAAGCCATCTAATGGAAGAATAAGACCTACGTTTGCAGTATTCCTACTAGAGATATGTAGTCTGTCAAATTCAGAACATAAAATTACACTGGTAGCGTTATCTACTCATTTAACACAAATTGTAATGTAAAAAAAATGATGTAATTTATGTAAAACTACCCCCTCCCCTAAAAATGATTTACCACTTGTTTGAAAGGTTGAACTATTATCTATCAAATGTTATATTACATTTTTCGATATTTTGGTAGCTGTGCCCTCTAGCGGCAAAAATATAAACACAGATTTATCTGCTTGTAACTCCTTAGATAACGGTACTTTTCGCTTTTGAAAATATCCCTCTTAGAACCGAAGATACAATCATTTACGTAGAAGTCAAAAATTAGAATTTGAAAACTGTCAAAATTAAAAAATCAAATAACGGGCCAACCAAAGGTAAAAAAAAAGAAAACGAAACGGTCTTCTTATTTTCAGAAGGAACACGAGTAAAACAAAAAAAATTGATATCGGAGAGGTCAAGGTTGAAAACTTCAAAAAAATTAATGAAATACCGTGGAATGAGTCATATGTATCATAGAGCTAAAAGCTATAGAGGAGAAATAAACAAACGTCAAGTGTAAGAAGTTCGGTGCGAGGGAGAGAGACAATAAAATAGTTTGGTGCCTTATTTTGATTTTTGTTCAGTGCATTGGAATTGGAATGGAGTGTGTTGCTTATAATAAAACAATTAAAGTTTGGAAATGTTTTTGTTTTGGTTGCAAAGGCACGGATGCTTATTATTTGGTTCAATATTTTGGTAAAAAGTTGATTTTGTTATTAAGGATAACTTTTCTAAGGACGCGTCATTGTTTTGCACTTTTGGTGCGGACCTGGTAAAAATAGTACCGTGTAATTTTTCCGTTCTGTTTGGAATGGTTCCAACCAAGCTTTAATGGTGTAGACATTTTGGAAACTTTTGGAGATTTTTTGATGTTCTGACGGATAATTGTTCTCGGTTTTATTTTTGAACAGAATTGGCATTTGTTTTGTGCAAGTTGTTGTTTTGATTGCCAGGGCGAAGCGATCTATATATTTTTTTTTTGGTTTTTTAGTTATTGATAAGTTGCGTTCAACTCGTTTCGGTTTTTTCTTTTGTTTTTTGCATCTATATTTTCTCCTTTACGAATATTTATATTTATAAAATCTCTCCAGTTGAACGGAACATTGAAAAAAAGACCGGCTATTTATCTGGTGATTTCTTTTCCTGAATAAAATGTTACTGAATAAAATGGACGGTTTCCTTTGGAGGTGGTGTGGGTTCAAAACTTGATGAAACGAGGAAATGAAGGAATTGAGAATCAATAAATGATATACATATATGGGATTTTGAATTTTCTTGTTATTCCATAAATTAAAATTAGGGATAAGTTGTTTGCCGGTATATCTCTATTGATATCATTGTCAAAGATTTTTCTTTTTTGGATGGTTGACTTGCACCACTTTTCGAAGTGAACGGTCTATGTAGAGATAGGTTGCATGTTGTTTGAATGTTAATTTTTCCAAAAGTAATAACAGATAAACCTAATGATAAATAAATCCTAGATAGACTGAATAAAT
Source organism: Tipula helvola (assembly GCA_963556165.1). Taxonomy (NCBI): domain Eukaryota; kingdom Metazoa; phylum Arthropoda; class Insecta; order Diptera; family Tipulidae; genus Tipula; species Tipula helvola. Next base: position 201,578,949 of record OY744483.1, read on the forward strand.
GATAAGGATAACTATATATGACTCTACTGTGAACTCTTACTTAACTGACTTAAACAACCATTAGGTCATCAATATGTGCAAACCATTATACTGTCGAGTCTTAACGGACAAGTACACCCACCGCGAGAATTGGTGATGGTGGGAGATAGGGACACATCTTTATATACAGCACGAGAAGAGAAGACCCCTGGATATTAAGTATTGAGTACACATATTGATGAAACCTATAGCAACACCTATACCTATTCACTACTGACATATACTAACAATTAACAAAATCCAAATCTATAGTGTGAGAATGGTTTTATTTAACAATTTTTTTTTATTAAATCAACTATGTAGTTAGAAAATAACTTTGCTGCGATTACTGCCCTATGAATATGGTGCTCCCAGTTATCTTTTCTTGAAAATGGGTTAGGCATACTCCAGGAATGTGCTATACACACCTAGGATCACCATTATGGTTGGCCTGTAGATCTATATCATATCATATCTGAAAATCATGAATTCAATATCAATGTCTTCATATCTACAATATATAAATGGGCTGAACAGAATTGGTGTGAAGGACAAACCTTGATTATGTACACATTTTACGGAAATCTCTAAATGTTTTTTAAATCTTTGGCTGAACGATCTATCGTGATTTTTCATTTAATTTCGTTTTCAATTTATATTGTTTTAATTTGAACTTAACTTATTTAATGGATAATATTTTTATCTTAAACGGAACTTACATAGTTCTTATGTATATGCAATTAGCTAAAGATTTTAAAAATTGATTCTACTAGCGATTCGTTCCGATCACCCTCCGATTAAATGGCAACATACAATAAGAAACATTTTAATTGCAACCCCGAAACCGACCTCACACTAAATTTGGAAAAAAAGAAAAAAAATTTTGCATCTTTTACCAAAATATAAATAACCTAATTCATATCATTTTGTCATCGTTATATAATGTTGTCACATAAACAATATACGAATTTTGAGGGGTGTAGATATTAGATTATCTTCCTCCCTGTCTCAAGATGGGGTCAAAGTTGTTTGTTACAATTTTTTTGTATGTTAAAACTATTATAACACCACTAAATAAATCAATTTTTAAGATCAGGGGATCCATATACCAAAAATATACGTCGTATAAGTGTATACACAGAAAACTATTGCAAATGCAATGACATTTATGTACATACATAAATATTAGAATTAGAGATGATATTATATAGATTAGAGCCCATGTTATGGATTCATCGTGTAGTTACTTTTTGCGATTTTCTGCTGTTCTATTTCGAAATATAGAATATCATGTTTTTGTTACAATAACGTCTAGCGAAGGCGTTGTAAAAGTTAGGAACAATTTTACTATATACATGTAAACAACAAAAAGGGGAAGAAATACATAATAAATATAAATTATTGTATGCATACATATATAGTTTTTGATTCTAAGGGTGTGCCAACCCTCCCTATACACGCCGCAGACACGTGACACTCTCCACTCTCCTAAATTCCGAAATATACATTTATTTTTTTTTACTTCTATGTACATTTATTTCCCAATATTATCTTTACTTAATTACTTAACAATAAATCTATAGAAAACTTAATTGACTGAAAACTATAATTAATTGGAAAAAATATGTCCATTCTGATTGTGACTTTTGAGTCGAAAAGGTGTTTTCTAGATAAAATTAGTGAAAAGTGTAGCCATCTTTTTTTTTCAGAATTATAAAGTAAAGTTATAAATTTAATAATATAAAACTAAGTAAAGTACATTACACATCAAATTAAATCAGGTGAGTCCAAATTAGATTGTATTTTAGATAAGAAAAACACTATTTCAGGCGTTAATACGCCTATTTCTAAGGCAGACGGGTTTTCCCGCGTGCCTAATTTTTTGCCATGTGTTCCGAAAAGTAGAACGCTAGATGATTTATTATCTTTCTCTGACTCCTCACTAGAGGATAAGGGTGATAAAAGACAAAGAATGTCTAAAAATTCAAGAAAAAGGAAAACGCAAAATAAAAATTACGAAGCAAAAAATAAAGATAGGTTAAGTTCAAAAATAGTTTCTAACCCCAAATTAGTGAAAGTGTCGGAGAATATTCCAGAAATGAGCAGTTCTGACGAGTGTTTGTCAAGTAATGAAGAAATATCGGTAAATGCTAAACATACAAGTGCCTCGACTTCACATTTGAGTAATCAAATGCCAAAAAGTGAAAAAAACGTGTCATCCAGTACAAACAGAGGAGGAAATATGGAGAAGAATGTCCCAAAAAACTATAAAAATACAAACAATTTAAGGACAGATATTTACAATATTTCATCAATGGACAACAACACAAATTTGAGCAGTAATAATATGGAAAAGGGGACCACTATGGGTGGATTAGACAAAAGTATAAAGAACATGTATAGTATTCAGGATAAAGGCCCTTTTAAGGTGATTGTTATCAAAGATAAAATAAATTTATTACATTTAGGGAAATCAATTAAAGCTAATGGGTTTAAAAATATTCTAACGGTGGAGCAACAAAGCAAGGATATGGCCAGAATTATCTTCAGGAACTACAAAGATGCTAACGAATGCATTAAATCGGACCAATTCAGGAATTTCGATTTGTACAACGCTTTTATACCGGATGCATTTATAAAAACAGTTGGAGTAATCAGAGATATACCTTTAGATCTATCAATAGAGGAAATTACAAACAATATTAAGTCGAACCTAGATATCATCAAAATTGAGAGGATGACAAGTTGGGACCAAGCAACACAAGAAAAAAGAGATATGGAGCTGGTTAAAATCACATTCTTAGCTGACATAATTCCAAACAATGTGACGATGTACGACAATATATTGATAAGGGTAAATCATTTTATTCCGAGCCCAATGTATTGCAAAAATTGCCAAAATTACGGTCATACAATAAGCAGATGTAAATCGAAGGAAATGAAACCATGTGAATTATGCGCGAAGAGAGAAGAACAACATCTATGCGATAATAGAGAGAGATGCAAATTTTGCGGATTAGGTCATAGAACGAACAACAAAATCTGTGCAGAAAAAAGAAGACAAAGGAATATCACAGAATGTATGACTATAAGCAAAATTTCATTTAGAGAAGCCAAGGAGAAACTGTTTGGGCCGCCACAGAAAAAATTCCAATTTTCAGATTTCAATTCATCATTGGATGAAAATGGAATAGAAGAAAGGAAAAAGCTAAGTAAAAATTTGATGCTCACGGAATCGAAACTGAATGATTTATCTAAAATGGTTGAGGAACTAAGGAAAGAGATCAAGAAGAAGGATGGATTAATATCAAAAATAATTGGAAAAGTTAATCACGCAATGGTCAACAAAGATAATCCAGCATTTCTTGATCTGATACTCATGGATCTAGAACAAGCCAAAATGGAATCTAAACAATAGATAACAACTTGTAATATATTATATTAATTTAAAATAATGATATTTGAATTTCATATATTAAATGGTAATGGGTAGAATAAAAATTATGTATATAAATATTAGGAGCCTTAAAAGCAATAAAGACATTTTAGAGCAATATATTACAAATAATAATATAAATATTATTATTTTGACAGAAACGTGGACGAAAAATAATGAAGTTATTTCTTTCAAAAATTACAATCTAATTACAAAAAACAGATCAGATGGTTACGGGGGTATTGGATTCCTAGTGGATAAAAAATATTCCTTTAAAATTGTAAATTTGAATTATTTATATAATAAAATCGAAGTGCTAAAAATTAATATAAAACACAAAAATTTAGATTTCAACTGTATAGCTTTCTACAACAATAATAACAACGAAAAGGAAATCATAGTGACGGAATTTAGTAATATAATAAAAGAAATCATAAATGGAAAAGTGATAATAGCAGGAGATATAAATGCACACAACGTATTATGGGACAGCAATAGTAGGACGGAAAGATTAGGAGCAAAAATAGCAGAAGTAATAACAGAGAGTCAATGGACTATATTAAACAACGGCAATCCCACAAGACAGGATACTTTCAGGCATAGAACATCTGCCCCTGATATAATGTTGTGCAATAATAATATCAGAAACCATTTAAACTGGATAGCAACTATGGATAATATAGGAAGTGATCATTTTCCGTCTCTTATATATTATAACACCAATACAATAGTATACAAACAAGTAACAAATTGGAATAAAATCATAAGTGAATATAATAGCGCTAAAAACCATGAAAATTACAATATTGAAACCATGCTAGAAAAAATTATCGACCAAAACACATCCATTATTAGGTGTAACAACAAATTTAAACCAAATCCATGGTGGAATGAAAAGCTTCAGATGTTTTGGAATATAAAGAAAGCAAAACAAACAATATATAACCAAAATAGAACACTTTATACGGCAATGGAGCTGAGGAAAGCTATACAGAAATTGAAGCAACAGGTAAAAAAAGAGAAAAAAAAGAGTTGGATAATATTTTTAGAAGGCATTAACAATAAAACAACTAATAAAGACATCTGGGATGAAATAAATAAAATAAAGAATAAAAAACATAATAAATTCAACATAATGGACGATAATAATAACGCTAATAAATTTCTCAAAGACAATTTTCCACAAATAGTAGAAATCGAATCTCCTCCTTTTGTAGTGGGAAAACAAACAAGAAACGAGACGGAATTTAAGATAAAAGAGCTAGAGGAAATTATAAATAAAGCGAAAAATTCAGCCCCAGGAAGTAATAAAATTAGCTATAGACTAATTAAAGAAATAATGAAGCAAAACAGTTCTTTCATAACATCATTACTAGATTACTTCAACGGAATATGGAATTCAAATAACTATCCAAAAAATTGGAAAATAACGAAAGTAGTTGCTATTTTAAAACATAATAAAAATGAAAGAGAAATTAGTAATTACAGACCGATATGTCTTCTGCCGGTTTTTTCTAAAATCTTTAATAAATTGATATTAATAAGAATTAACAAACATCTAGAAGATAATAATATATTGAATAAAAATAACTTCGGTTTTAGGAAGAATACCAGTATAATGGATTACATGACAGAACTTATGAGGCATATTCAAGTAGAAAAATCAAAAAATAAAAAATTAATATTATTGAATTCAGACATAAAGAAGGCGTTTGATAACGTTGATAAACGTATTCTAATCAATATAATGGAGGAAATGAAGTTCGACAACAATGTTATAAACTGGATATATTTTTTCCTGACCAATAGAGAAGTTACCATTAGCACAACTGGACAAGAAATCACTAATACAACAAACTCGGGTATCCCACAAGGCAGTTGCTTAAGTCCGACATTATTTAATATTTATACTAATTGTATACACGAACTTAACAACGAAATGGTAATTGTGCAGCAGTTTGCTGATGACATTTGCATGGTTATAAGCGGAGAGGACGAGGGAAAATTAGAAGATAATATGAAATCAGCATTATTAAATCTGAAAGGTAAACTTGCAAATCTAAAATTAAATATCAACACAGAGAAAACTCACTATCTAAGACTGTTTAAAAATAAAAACAATAAAAAGAAAATGGAATTCAAAATCAACAACAATATAATTAAAGAGGAAATGGAAACGAAAATTTTAGGTATCACTTTTTCAAACAGGCTATCTCTAGTGAAACATTTTAAGAACATGAAGGAGAACATACAAAAAACAATTAACATATTGAAAATATTTACTCATAAGGAAGGAGGAACACATCCAGAACTATTGTTGAACATTCACAAATCAATAATAAAAGCAAAAATGGAATACGCCTATATTATCACAGAAGAGGATAATAAAACAATAAATAAAATTTGCCAAAACACTAAAAACATATGTTTAAGAATTTGCTTAGGTCTTTTGAAATCCACCCCAATCCCAGCTTTATTAGCGGAGGCAATCGAAATTCCAGTTGAGTTGGAAAACAAAATAATTACATTAAACTATATAGCAAAAAACTTATTCAATGGGACAAAAATTGGGAATGACATATTAACATTAAACTCATTATACAAATTCAATAAACTATATGTCAAATATCCAATATTGGAGAAAATAAAAATAATACATAAGAAAACCACATCACCTAATAATCTTAGAGTAATTCCTGAATTTAATACCCAATTCAAAAAAGACGACCACAACATAGATACAATTAAAATCATGATCCAAAGGGAATTGGAGGAATTTGAGGAATATTCGAGAGTTTTTACTGACGGAACATTGAAAGAAGGTACAGGAGGCATAGGTATATATGTAGAGGATAAGGATATAAAAATCTCCATTAAGTTAATAAATAGTACTGACATTAAAACAATAGAAACCATTGCAATAAAAATAGCAATCACTGTATCCTTAACTAATAAAAATAACAACATAATTATATTATCGGACTCACAAAGCGCCTGCAAATCCATTAGAACGTCAATTATACGAGACACTAAAAATCATTTTGAAAATCAAATAATTGACACAGTAGGATTTAATAAGAACAAAAACATAATAATTAAGTGGATCCCGGGTCATGTGGGAAATGTAGGTAATACGATAGCAGATAATTTAGCGAAAATTGCCCTGATAAATCCTACCCATACTTTAGACAATGAATTTACACTGAAAGATATAAAGAAAAATATCAAAAAGAAAATGAATAAAGAATGGAAGATTATTTATAACAAAATGACAGAAACCAGAGGCAACTTCTATAAGCAGTATAATATGGAACCACCAGAAAAATTATGGTTTAAAAACATGAACTTTAAATATAAAGATATCAGAACTATAAATAGATTGAGAGTAAACCATGCTCACAACAAAAAATTTAAAAATATGATTGGGATTGAAAACAATCCAAATTGTGATCAATGTGGGGAAATAGAAGATAACGCACACATAATAAATGCCTGTAGTAAATATAATAATAGTAGGATAAATTATCCAACGCTTATTAACAAACCACTGCAGTTAATAATAAAAGAGCAGAATACAGTAGAATATAAAGAGATTATCAATTTTTTGAAGGATATTAACTATAAGCTATAAAAATAAGATAAGAAAGAAATAGTGTTTTTCGAATCTGACTACATTTTTATTGGGACTCCTAATAATGTATAGTATGATAGAGAAAACATCTTTTCAGAAGAATTTATTCTGCAATCAGATGATTACTAATCATACTAAAAATACTAATTTTATCATTATACGTTACTAACAAGGGGGTTTAATACACTAACTTAGAATAAGGTGAAGGGTACTATAAGATTAAAAAAAAAAAAAATGTGAATTGTCAATTATAAGAAAATAATACATATCCTCGGTGGTGGGGGGTAATTTTAAAATCAATTAAAAATTATTTTGGGAAAAGATAGATTAATGAAACAAACATTTCTCACTATAGAAGTAGAATCTTTCTATCTGTCATTTTGACAGTTAAAGCTTTAGTATTGTTAAAGAAAATTTTTATAAAACTGTATTAACAAGTAAATTTAAAAAAAAAAAAAATTGTTTTTGGTTATACATGAAATTGTAAAAAGGAATGTAAATAATAATTTAAGTTTAAAAGTATAAAACATTGAAGTAAAGAAATCATAAGAATCAAAATAGTACAAATAAAATTAACAAACATAACTTTGCTTTCTTTAGAGATAAAGAAAGACAAAGCACATACTCACATTTCCACTGCTACAGCCCTTCGGAGAAGAAGGTTCTGGAAGCTAATAGTGGAACAGGACAAGCAGGTCATTTGGCTGACATCACAGCTGACCACAACAAATCGAAAAACAAACAAACAAACAAACAAACAAAAATATGTCCCCGAGGGTTATGTTTGTAAATTTACAAACACAGTATATTCATTGAGACATCTTAATATGAGTTTATTGCAAAATGCATACAAGTTTGTTTAGATGGGAAAGGGAAAAAAAGCAAATTAAGCAAAATATAAAAAATCAATATTGGGAAACAGCAACACTGCAGAAAATTAAATCTGGTTACGATTCGAATCCAATTAAAGTCGACAATAAAAAGGTAGACTGTGTATACCTATTTGCACTGAAGTAGATGATAGCTTCAAAGCAAAACAAAATAATTTGAATTACTTTTTTGTTTGTACGGTGTAGGAGGTATTTTTAAGGGTTGGCCATAGAATCCTTCATAAAAAAATACCATCATTCCTCTTCAGTCGGATTAAAACCAAAACGAGAATTGCGTTATTTTAAAAAATTGTATTATCGTACATACGAGGGGCATTCAGTATATTCATAGCATGTCAGTATTAGGTGTTTGCAAATTAACTTGTTGTATTATTATAGTCTAGCTCGCAGATCCAGATGAACCAATATGAACGATTTGATGGGTTTTTTTACCTTGCACCAAATTTTTAAGAGTGTCTTTAATATTTAAGAAAAAGGTCAAATAAGTATAAGCTATTATAACAAAAACATTATAAAACAAAATATTAAACAAGACAACACATAATCTGAAAAATTCGCCTACCTACGATTTGGAATTTTTTATAAAACTTGATGACTTAACCCTTTTGAACGCCATTTAAAATTAACTTACTTCCAAAAATAAAATACGTAGCACAACTATGTACTGTACAAAGTTGATGTACAGTATATTATACAAGAAGCCGTTCAGGAGCGTTAAGGTTTTTCGGCGCTGGATATAAGGTCAAAGTCCAAAAACTAAAAATTGCGGAACCAATAATGTCACCATAAAATGTGTAAGACAATTTCATTCTCAAAATTAACTACCAAATCAGTTACTAACTATGTACTTATGTTTTTGGGGTAGCTGATTAAGAATTATTTAAGTTTAATGGTGTACGTACGTTCATTTTATTCTCTTACGTTTATTTTTTTTACTTTAAAATTAACTTAGGCTGTGGGCCTATAGTCGGGATAAATACATAGGTAAATGCGTTTAGCTTTCTCAAAAGTAGTGTGAACGGAATAAAAGAAATTGAACGTGTCCACTAATTTTTTATGTTAAATTATGTATAATTAAGTGGTTACGTTAAATTAAATAATGTTACATTTTTTATGTTTAAAACTGTTAATTGGATTATATTAAATAAAAAAACGAAACACAGATATGCAATCGTACAATGGAATTTAATTGGACATCGACCAAAAATGAACCAGTCGATCGCAATCGAAGTTATTGATACCCCTACCTTATAGTAACAATCATTTTTAATAATACTTTAGGAGATCAAGAGGATATATGCATGTATAAGAGATATGAGCTCAGCTTATTGCTTATAGTTTTTATGGTTGCCACATAGCTTCAAATTGACACTAAACAACTTCAAATTGGGACTAAATAATTTCAAAGTGAGACTAAATAATTTAATAATTTGCCTTTGGTTGTGGGCAATTACTCATCAACTGTAAGCATTATCTTTAATTTAAATGTATGATTTCTTAGATTCTTGCTTCATGCATAATATTATCGCAATGACGTTATCAAGCGGCGAGGCAAACCGCAAATCAATCCTCTGATTTCCCTTGATTTAAATGCTTGAAAAACTGTAGCGAGAGAACGCCTTTTCTGATCGGAACAATTCTGAAATAAATTTTTGCGTAAAGAAACAGTGGCCAAGTATACAATTCACAACCTTGGTTGCCAAATAATCCAAGATATAGAATAGCAAACTGGGTTCAACGAGGTGACGAATTGACTCTTAACTTTTCGGTAGAATTTAAGCCAATTTAAAAACACTTCTTGGGCCTATGAATCTTGCTAGTTTCATCAAAACGTTGTTTTAACGTATTAAAGCAACAATAATTTTTATTTTTCATTTAACCACTGAGTAATAAATATTTAACTGCACGCAGAATTTAAGTAATTAAGTTACTAACACGTTGTCAACGAATTAGTAAATGTTTAACTTTTAAGTTAAAATGTCACCGTAAAGCAACGTAAACCTCTAAAATATTTTTCGTTTTCCCATTCAGTTGCCTAAGTGTTTTAAAGTGATAGGTGATTTTTTTGTGTGTTTATTTTTAAGTGAAATAGTATGCATAATATAATTTATTCTACTTTTCATTATGTATGATAATGTATTTTGTAATTTTAAAAGTGTTGTGCAAAAAGAAATATTTTAAAGCCGTAACCCAACACAACAACGAAGAGAATCTGCATTTCGTTCCCGAATTTGTGCTTTATATTAGATATATTCTTTTGGAAATTGTTTAAATGTGATATACAACGCTATCTTTAATTTAAAAAATAATTGGCGTAATCAATATGTAATTGCTTATAAAATGGTAATTTGTTTTCTCTGTACCGAATATTTGTTTGACTTAAAAAATTTAAATAACTAAGCATAGTTTTTTCCGCGAAATAAAATTTGTTTTAACGTTTTACTACTAAAAAGTATTTCATATAGCACAATTAAACAACTCTCAGAAGATTTCAACGAAAATAAACCAATAATTTGGAAAATATTACAAAAAAATCAAATGCAGTTTTTTATTTTATTTTCCAGAGCGTTTACAAAATCTAATCTTGAAAGTAGTGAGGAATCCGTGGATACATCTCCATTAGAGTCTGACTCTGATAATACACCCAAGCCGTTTAATTAAGATTCGTGATTGGGTAAGTACACATAATGTTTCCCACGTATGTATAAATGATTTACTTAAAATTTTGAAAGAAAGTGGATATGACATTCGTCTGGACTCCAGAACACCTTTCCAACTCCAAATATTGTTATTGGCATACACGACGTTCCGCCCGGTCAATACTTGCATTTTGGATTGAACCGTGCTTTAGATTAGAATTCCAGAATTTTTTTTGGACTTTAATATTGATGGTTTACCGATTAGCAAAAGCTCTAAGGATCAGTTTTGGCGTACGTATATTGTGTAAGCTACATTGCTTGAACTCCTCATCATTACTATTATTGGAATATATTACGGGAAAGATAAACCTACAAAATCATTTAACAAGTTTTAAAATTATAAAACTTTAGGTCTGATTTTGCTGTGAGCGTTACAATGTGGAGGGAGATTATTTTAATACTACCCGTAATCCGTTTTGAATTTGAATTTGAACAATAAAATGTATATTTGAGATAAACAAATTGTTTTTATTGAAAACTTCAAATAAATTATAATTTATTGGAAATCTCTTAACAAGACCGAATCACAATTTTCATCTTTTTCGTTTGATATGAAAATTACGATTGATTGTTGTTGTAATATTTTTAATTTTTTGTTGTAATATTATATTCATATTTAATGTTTTTCTTCGAATTTTTCGTATCGGTATCGCTACGTTGATACAACTAATTAGCAAACTCTTGATCACGACAACTATAGTTGCGAAACGGTTTCTCAACGATTAAGAAACTATAAAATGTTACTTGGGATGGTGGTTAATTTATTTTAAATTAAAATTATTCATTTCCACATTAATTTTAATTTAAATTAAATCTACAAAATAGCGATTTACAATGCTTGGGATCACTGTACGAGAGAACTACTATATTAGGAAGGAACTTGGCCATTTCTTATCCGATTTTGATGAAATTCAGTATGTACGATGGAAATGAGCTTCTAAAACGATTTTTAGATAGTTCCGGAATATAGCCAATGAGGGACTTTCCCAATATCGATTTTAGCTCATTTGTCCCCACGCTTGAGCAGGGCTGATTATTTTTTTTTAATTATGTACATACAAAAACAAGTAAAATCATGCTTGCAAATACAAGTTTCTTGTCTAAGTTAGTTCCATACATATTTTTTCTGAATTGAATTGAAACATTCAAGACACATTTTTGACCATATAACTTCATACGAAATATTTTAGCCGCCAGTCAGCAAGCGTTGGAATTATATTTGGGAAAGTCACTAATTAGGAAGAAACTTCGCCATTTCGTTTACGATTTTGATGAAATTCAGCATGTACGATGGAAATGGGATTCTAAAATGATTTTCAGATAAAGTTCTGGAATATGGCGTAGCCAAAAGAATTGCTTTTGCTAAAGAATTTGGTTGTATTGGCATAATTCGCTACCTGTACAAATATATACATACATACATAGAATGTAAAACTTTGGTACAATTAGTCTAGTCACCCTGGTCTGATGAGAGGGTTGATTTTTATTTTTCATATTCATAGGCTTATCGGGGGAGGGGGGGGCTATCCCCGAACACATAAACGCTGTCACAATTTGATGACAATCTTGTGAATTTCGTATCCTGTAACACCAAAGTGGTGTATAATTTTACACAATATTGTGAATCCAGTAATAACACTATACATAGTTACTGTCGAAACCACAATAATGCATTTACATATATCGCTTTTTCGTTTGTTTTGCATTCATAACCGAACTTTTGTTTTGAATTTGGCAGTTTTAAAGGAATCTACTACAAAATATATTTTAATATAAATATACGACAATTTTCTAGTTATTGCTTGAATGCAAATTTTATTTTACTTAAATAAACAGTATCTAACAGTAAATGATTTTTGGAGGTTTCATTGCATGTTGTGTGGAGATTTTTGCCTCTGGTGTGAATTTTATTGCACACACAAACGTATACATACATCTCTCAGACACAAAATATATGAATGGTGTATGTAAACTTTTGTCCGAGAGTGTAACTTAACGGCATTTTTCTTATAATCTATTTAGCACGACACAAGAATGATATATTACAAGATTATTCAACTCTAAAAACGTTACTCTCTTTTTTTCGAATTTAATAAAGCGTAGGGACCAGTCTCTATATCTTTCTTTTTTTTCGTATAGGAATATAATTTCATTTCACTCATAGCTGGTTCATCTAGCATTTCGTTTATTTTAATCGGTTTGATTGAATGAATGAATGAGATACAAAATCAATAACGTACGATCAATACAAATGCACGTGCTATTATATATATATCTCTCTTTTACTTTCCATAGTATTAAACATTTGTAGCACTCACACAGAACGATTATTAAATTTATTTTAGTTTTGATTGTTCTACAGTCAAAATCAAAATAAACGTTCTGCTCATAGTGTGATGAAAGCAAATCGATGCGTTTCAGTGCAATATTTAATATCACTGCTGTGTAGTATATAAAAGCAAATGAGAAAATAAAAATTCAAAGAGAAAATAAAGCGTAGGGAGTAGGAACCAGCATGTTTACTCTCTATAAGAGTTGGACAATCTTGTAATATATCATTCTTGAGCACGACAGAGTAAATTGAGAATCGAGAAATTATGAGAAATTACTCAAAAAATATCTGGTTTAGGTGCATCGTGCCGTGCGCGTTGGGCAAAAGAGAAAATGTATAAAAAATGATTTTATTGTTTTTATAAACTTTGAATGTTTCGGTTGTGTTTTATGACTGGTAATTTTTTGGACAAAAATAGCCATGAAATGTAAAACAACGAAAGTGATTTTAAATTTCTTTCAAAAGCTGCTATATCCAGGTATTTATTTTTAGCTTTAATGAACAAAAGTTTAAAAACTAATGTTACAAAAAATGCATAAATGATTTGATATTTGTTTTAGATTATCGTATGAGGAAAGGCAAAATTATTATGGGCAAGTGCTAAGAGCAGTTGACTCCGATGACGACGGAGAATTAGAAGAAGTTAATAAAGATTGCGACTTCGATGAGGATTATTTGCCTCAGAAGGTAGCTGCTGATTCTGATGTTGAAGAGAATAATGGAGGAGAAATGATGTAAATAAGATACCTTCGAAAACGACGAAAGTGAAACTCCTTCAGAAGATAGTGAATTTTTTACTAGTAAAGATGGAACCGTGTAGTATAAGAAGCCGTCGACGGGACTGCAACGTCAGTGGGCGCAAACTATTTTTCGATATTCGTCGTTTGTGGGTCCAAATCCAGTTACTAAAAATATGACGGAAAAGGACACTTTTTACTGCTTAATGTGCAGTTCCACACAAGACATAATTTGCTGAAATACGAATAAAAAAGCCAAAAAGGATTACAACGAATGGAATAGCCAAAATCCCAATAGAAATCAACTGATATGGAAACCACTAAACCAGGAAAAATTTTCGGCTTATTTGGGGATTTTGTTGATAATGGGATGTTAAAAATCGAACTTCGAGGAAGTCAATGAGCTTTGGAGAAATAATGCTTTTCCGCTTTATCGCGCTACAATGTCAGTACAACGTTTCAAAGAAATAACAAGATTCATCCGATTTGACTGATATATTACTCGTGAAGCTCGACTGATCGATGACAAAGCGGCACCTATAAGAGTAAGAGACGCTTTTGAAATGATAAACTCCAACCTAAAACATTATTTCCGAACATCAGAGTCGATCACTGTAGACAAGCAGTTATTTCGTTATAGAGGACACACGAAATTTTTGCAGTACATGCCATCCAAGCCGGCCAAATATGGGATAGAGCTTTGGTGGGCATGTGATTCAGCAACCTCTTCTCCACTAAATGGCCAGATTTACACCGGAAAAGTCGATAATACCAGAGAAGTAAATCAAGGCGAGAGGATTGTAAAAGAGCTCGTTGCTCGTTACAAAAATACCGGCCGAAATGTAACTGTGGACAATTTTTTCACCACTTTACTATTAGACCAGGAATTAATAAATTGTAAAATGTCAATTGTCGGAACATTGAAAAAAAAACAAACGCTACATACCGAATGAGTGCAAAGCCTCAAAGACTAGAGACATTTTGTCCACTAAGTTTGAATTTGGCCCCAAAATGATATTGTGCTCCTACGTCCCTAAAAAACAAGGCTATAATTTTGTTATCTACACTACGTAGAGGCACAACTGCATCGGGCCCAAAAAAGAAGCCAGAAATGATCCTTTAATACAATCAGACGAAAGAAGGAGTGGACTCTATGGACAAAATGTTAAGCCAGTATACTACTAAAAGAAAGACAGATAGCCACTAGCATTATTCTACAACTTGCTAGATACTGCTTCATTTGCAGCGTACATAATACATACCAAAAACAATCCACAAGAAGACGGAGCTGTAAAACAAAGCCGGCGGCGTAAGTTCCTACAAAACTGGAAAACCAGTAATTGGTTCAATTGAACGGTTATTTACTTGGTTAATTGGCTTTTTGATTTTAAATTTGTTATATGATAATTTTTAAATCTTAGTTAAACACACTCAGTCTAGTTTTGAATCTCGTTGCAATTAGTTGAATAGCAAAAACGTACGATCACTGATCAGGTTCTACAATTGTTGGTGGAATATTTTATAGATTACTTTTATTTAATAATGTAGAACGCCACCATCTCCCTTACACAATATTTAACGACCACTACTTGCTTTGAGGACAGTAGTGGGTTGATGAATTACTATGCTTCTTTCGTTTTTTTATTGCCAATTCCGTTGGTTCAAATAATTAACGATAACAATAAAGTTACCTTCGTTGCCTCCTTCATTAATAATTTTCTAATTTCCACGGTAACTCTTTTCGCAATAATAATTTTATGAATAATGTATGTACATTGTATATCGTGGAATTTATAACTTTCATTGATTCAAAAGCTGGAGCCTCCTTTATCATGCATTTCAAAGTAAATCAGCAGCAAAATGATTTAAATCTTTACGGCTAATACCTGTTTCACTGCCTACAAGACAATTATTTTATATAGTTGAAAGTAATCACAACACTCAACCGGTATTACGAACTGTAGAAAAAAGCCATTCACGAAAATAAAAATTACTATCCTCTGTCGTTTTATATCAAAAAAAAAATCTTAAACAGACGATTTAATGTACAAAAAAAAGTTTATTTATGATTCCATATTTAAAATTGCTGGCTGCAAAGAGAAACAGAAAAGCCGGCCAGACAGATTGACACTACTTCAAAATAAATCATTTATCAGGGGTACAAATTGAAAATGCGGGATTGATAACAGATGGCGTTACTAACGCTATACGCATCAGGCAGTACTGTGACTATGTTCATGTCAAAGCTACGTCTTATAGCTTTAATTTTCAGTATGTGTCAATTTGTCGCAGTGTCAAATTCATAGTTTTTTTGAGCTCTCAATATGTCGAGTTTCGTGCCAACAAAACAGCATTTGCGGGAAGTTTTAATTTACTTCTTTAATTTGAAGAAAAGTGCTGCTGAAGCACATCGATTGGTCTCCGAGACTTATCCGAGTCATGTTCCATCGGTTTCAACGTGCGAGAGATGGTTTGTGCGGTTTAGAAGTGGTGATTTTAACGTTGAGGACAAAGAGCGGCCGGGCCAAGTGAAAAAGTTTGAGAATGCTGAATTGGAGGCAATACTCAATGAAGACTCGTGTCAAACTCAACAAGAGCTCGCAGATTCATTGGGAGTGACACAACAAGCCATTTCCCATCGTATAAAAGCCCTCGGAATGATCCAAAAACAAGGACATTGGGTGCCGTATGAGCTGAAGCCGAGAGACGTCGAGCGCCGTTTTTTTGCATGCGAACTGCTGCTCGAACGGCAAAAACGGAAGGGTTTTTTGCATCGCATTGTCACTGGTGATGAAAAGTGGATCCGTTACGATAACCCGAAGCGCAAAAAATCATATGGTTACCCCGGCCATGCATCATCATCGACGGCCAAACCAAATATTCACGGCGCCAAGCTCATGCTCTGTATTTGGTGGGACCAGCTGGGTGTGGTGTATTATGAGCTATTGAAATCGAACGAAACCATCACAGTAGCACTATACCGAACTCAATTGATGCGTTTGAGCCGCGCACTCAAAGAAAAACGGCCACAATACGAGCAAAGACACGACAAAGTAATTTTGCAACATGACAACGCTCGGCCACATGTTGCAGCGCCGGTCAAAACATATCTACAAACGCTGAAATGGGAAGTCTTACCCCACCCGCCGTATAGCCCAGACATTGCTCCTTCCGATTACCACCTTTTCCGATCGATGACACATGGCCTAGCTGACCAGCGCTTCCATTCTTACGAAGAAGCCCAAAAATGGGTCGATGACTGGATAGCAGCCAAGCCGGCCGAATTTTTTCGCGACGGTATCCGTAAATTGCCAGAAAGATGGGAAAAAGTTGTGGCTAGCGATGGACAATACTTTGAATAATTCATTTGTTACCATTTTTTCAGAATAAACGTTCAAAAATAGAAAAAAATCACACATACGAGTATAAGATTTTAAAATATAATTACTTAAAATTTATTAACACATTACTAATAACAACAATAATAAATAAATAAAGATGGCAAAAATTCTATTATCATGACTTATTTTAAGCGCAAAACTACAACAAAAATACATGAATATAAATAATTTGGGATCATGACTGTGAATATAAAAAAATAAAAAATTTACATGTACACATTATCTTGTACATACATACTTTATTTTCTTTATTACCGTATACATATATGTATAAACCCATTAACTGGCTAACAGTATTTCATTTTTTTAAATTAGAAATTGTTTCCATAACAACTCTTAATAATTTTCACATTTCACCGACTAGTCGAGTGTTTACAATAATAGCCAACAATTTCTCATTCACCTTAGTAAAAAATGAGAAAAATTAGCATGTGTGTGCTGTTTCGTTTTTGAAAAAATGAAAAAAATGTCGTAAAAAACTGTATGTAGTAATTACTTTATTTTATCAAATATGATTGTTATTTTTATTATTACTAATAGAGTCATGCAAAATAATTTGGTAAGTAAAAAAAAAAAAATGAAAAAAGCACACTCTCATACACCCATAAAAAGATCGTTTTAATCATGCGGCTAATTTATAAATTTTTTTTATACACATAATTCGCATGCATAAAAGTATTACAGATAATGCAGATGAAAATTTAAATTTGGAATTTTCTGGGCAATTACGTAATTTGTATTTTTCAACAAAAAAGGCGTAAGAAAATTATTTGGGCCTTAAGTTTCGACATCATCGAAAGTTTAATATCGTTGATACGTACATAACCTGCTAATTCTTTTATTCAAGCATAATTTGCAATAAGGATGTAACTGTTTTTTAAGAAATAACAGATATGTACATATAGATTAGATAGTCAAAACTAGAAAGAGTTAACGAAAAATTGACTTTCTTTTTTGGTATAGCTATGCTTTCGAACTTTGAATGCATTTAAATTAACATTTGGACCTGAACAATGTAAGCGGGGAACTCAGTAAGCTTGAGAGAGTGAGTATCATAAATATTACTACATGCTAAATATTAAGTTTTTCAAAACTTAAATTTAATAAATCATAGCAATTAGATTTGGTATGGAGCAACTCGGAATAAATTAGTTTTGTGTTGGAAATTACGATTGCGTAAGTACTTAACAATACGTAAAATAATTCTGTCTCGTTTTTGTTTTAGTTTTCGCTTATAAGAACTGGAATAAATAAACTGAAGATTAAAGAGTTCATTAATTTATAGAAAAAAATGTTAATAGCAACATCTGCGAATTATACCTTTACAACTTCAAATTGGGAGTAAACAATTTCAAATTGGAATTAAATAATTTCAGAATGGGAATCAATAATAAATAATTTATTCCAACAAATATAACAATTTTAAATTAAAAAAATATAAAGGGCTGAAACCTCACGAGGTGATCAGAACTTCGGTCTTTGGTGTTTGCAGTCGGGATAGCATTCATCTGTCACCTGTGTCAGAAAGTTGGTGTGACAGTTTTGACAGTACTGATTTCTATTTTAACCAACATATATTTACTTATACAATAACAGCCAAACAGGTCAAAAGCTTTAGTAACAGGAGTACAGGCATTCAATATAACACGAAAAATCGTATTCTAGAACTTTATACCGAAAGTAGTATTCAAAATTATACTGATAATTCTAACCGTGTAACTGACCGTATTCCAGAACTTTAACCAAAAATCATTTTAGAATCCCATTTACAACGCACATGTCAAATTTCATAATAATCGGGTAAGGAATAACCAAGTTCCATCCTACTTGGCCATCTTTCAGAGCTTTATCCAAAAATTATTTTAGAATTCCATTCCCAACACACATGCCAAATTTGATGATACCCGGTTAAGGAATAGCCAAGTTCCATCATACTTGGCCATATTCCAGAATTGTATCCAAAACTCATTTTAGAATCCCTTTTCTATTACACATGTCGAATTTAATCATAATCGGTTGAGAAATAGCCCAGTTCTATTATACTTGGCCATATTGGAGAACAAGTTCCATCCTACTTGGCCATATTACAAAACTTTATCCAAAAGTCATTTTAGAATCCCATTTTTAATACACATGTCGAATTTCATCATAATCGGTTGAGAAATGTGCAAGTTCCATCATACTTGGCCATATTGCAGAACTTCATCCAAAAATCATTTTAGAATCCCAGAACTTCATCCAAAAATCATTTTAGAATCCCATTTCGAACGCACATGTCGAATTTCATCTTAATCGGTTGAAAAATAGGCAACTTTCATCATATAAACAATTTGTTAACTACTCACTACATCCTAATGCAACCCCAACTCAACTTCAACTCAAACAGCAAATTGACCCCCAACTTAACCTTCAAATCAATTCCAAATTCAATGCCCAATTCAATAATCAAATCAGCATATACAGGTAAACCTCATTTAACGAAATCTCAAATAACGAATCCTTGAATTAACGAACATCCAAAATTGTTGAAAAACCTCGTATTACGAAATTCAAACCTCGAATTAACGAATTCAACTAACGAACGGACACAATACGTTCGTTAAACGAGGTTTACCTGTATACACAAAATTAATTGCACATTCGGTCCATCTGAAACTAAAAACTGTAATGAGCAGAATACAAAGCAAAACCGGCAGAAACAAGAAAAGGACAACGATAAATAACGGTAAAATTGATAGATCTAAAGCCGCGTCCACACGGGGTGTGAAATGTACACTTATGCGCGCATTATCAAATGTAAACGTCGTGTGAATGGTTTTCACATGGCGAATGTGATTGAATATTTTCATTAAAAAATGTATGATCAAGGTACTAAAAATATATACCAGAGAAGAAATGTTCATTAACATTCGCCTACATGTGATCAATGAACATTTAACGAATCGTGTGTACCAAGATGTGATAAATGTACACATCCCGCATAACCGCCTACATTCGCTAAATAAGCGAATACGCACGCATATGTGTACATTTCACACCCCGTGTGGACGCGGCTTACAAATTTTACGAATATGAAAGTGACGCCGATTTTTCTTTATGTCTATATTTTTTCCTGAACAGTACCGTTATTAAAGTTGGTTATTCCTACTGTCATGAAGAGGTGAGATTATAGGAAAAAGATTGAAAAAGGATCTTTTGTTAAAATCAATTTTTTTTTAAAACGAGCGCGATTCACATAAAGGGCCTTTCAAATTGCGCGGTTTTTTAATCTTTAATAAAACACAGATAGCGTTGTAAATTTGCCTTGGTCTTGTCATAATTATGAAGTGTCATTTATGCCATTTATAAAAACCGAATTGCATGCAATACAACAACGAGTTCAAATTGTTGAATTTGTATTGTCAATTGGATTAAAGAACAACTAACTGATTTTTCTCAAAAAATAATTTTTCTGATGAACCACATTTTGAAATTGGTTGATATGTTAATAAACAACATCCAAAACGACTCATTGTTTGGTGTCCATTATGGTATGGTGGTGTAATTGATCAGTATTTCTTTGAAAATGCTGCTGGTGAAGCTGTAACTGTGACTGGTAATCGAAATCGCGATAAGTAAATTTTTGTGGCCTGAATTGATAAATAGGAGGACATGTGGTTTCAATAGGATGGCGCTAGACCTCATTTTTCAAATGAAACAATTCAATTTTTGAAAGAAAAATTTAATGATTGAGTTATTTCAAGAAATGGTGATGTCAATTGTCCAAGATCATGTGATTTGACATAGTTGGACTATTTTCTTTGGGGTTACGTGAAAAGACAAGTCTATAAAAATAATCCACAATCGATTCCTGAACTAAAGGATGCAATTATTCGTGTCACTGGTGAGACAGTACCACAATAATGCCAGCATGTCATTGAACATTTTAACAAAAGATTGAACATCTGTGGAAGTGCAAGAGATGGTCATTTGGCAGATATTGTTTTTCGTATATAAATA
This sequence comes from Tipula helvola, assembly GCA_963556165.1. Lineage (NCBI taxonomy): Eukaryota > Metazoa > Arthropoda > Insecta > Diptera > Tipulidae > Tipula > Tipula helvola. The sequence goes on from OY744483.1 coordinate 201,600,092, forward strand.
AATGGCATAATTGATACTTTAATTATCAATAAAAAGTTTTTTAAATCAAAGCAGATTGTGTGTTTTATTAAAGATTAAAAAAACCGCGTAATTTGAAAGACCCTGTACAATAAATGAATGTTTTCGTTTATATACAGGAAACTTGAATATCGCCACTTAACAAGCTTTGATTTTTCACAATATTTTATAGATTATAAATGTAGTACAATCATCTGCCGGTACAAATTATGAAAAGCTCTAATAAAATATAAAATATAATGTCTTTATAAAATTAATGCAAATCTTTTTTTTTGTGTTCATCTTTAAAAAAATTTGTATGTGCAACTGGAGAATTAAAAACCGGCTAAAAAATTGTTGCAAAAATTCTGATAAAATGAGCTTTAATTAACATAAAGCAGTTAAGAATCCGTATTGCATGAAATTATTTCCAAATGCATTTTTACAGACACATATTTTATTTAAACTGCACACAGAACAAAAGTCACCAAAATTAAATTCAATGACAATTTTCTTCAATTTGTCACATTATTTTTGTGATATTTAAAAAAAAACTTCTTCAAAATCGAGTTTTGATAATCACAATTAAATTATCATTTTGCAGCACTTAACATTTTGGTACAAAATCACAGATCATAGATCATAATATACCTTCCTGATCGGTTTATCATATTTTCAAATTGTGTCAACAATTTTTCAACAAACATCAAACAAACGCAAAATTGGAAATATTATTTAGTGAGCAATTTCTGATTTACAGATTTAAAATTTTTTTAAATTAAGTCGTATTCTATTGACTCACAAAAACGGAACCTAGATCAAAAATGCTAACTCTTCATAGTAGAAATTGATCTCAGTTCAGATTTTTTTTGATCGAGATCCGTTTTTTGCGTCAATAGAATTCAATATAAGATTGCGAAACGATTTTTATAAAATTATGACATAAAAAACAGTTTAAGCCCATAAATAATTTAAAAATTAGAAAAAAACAAAATTCGTATGTAAAATGTCATATTAATATGCGAATTTCTTTTTGTCTAATTTTGAAATTATTTTCGGGCCTAATTAAATTTAATTTGATTGTAAATGTACTCGCAAATCGCGATTGATGTGCATATACTCTAAAAGTTGTTTTGAATAAAAATTCGAATAATTTCTTTCGGAATCGAAGCCCTAGTGTCCCTCTTACGCTTTTGCTTTTGGGGCAAAAGAAAACATTCTAAAGTTGTAGATACTTCTTCGATTATCTTAAAATAAATTGTTTAGCAAGTTTTATAATATTAAGAACTCATTCCCTGAAGGCCACACCAATCTATTTGGCATTTGCAAAGGTCGTTAAACTTAAAAAGGGAATACAGCTGTGCCCTTTAATAATAACCCTTTGATAATAAAAATCTCCAAAAAAACAATAAAATAACGTGCCCTTTAAAAAGGAAGAATCCCATCCTCTTTAAGGTACAACAGGAGTTAAAATAGCTTTTCAAAAATTTGTTATATTAAACAAACATTTTTTTCGGGATTTTTGGTTTTAGAGATTTTTTTATTTTGGATGCTAATACAAACGGCGAACATTTTTTAATAAAACATAAACATCTCAAAAAGCCTCAAAGCAACTCATAAAATCAAAACCAATTTAAATTATTTATAGTGCGTTTGTAAAACCCTCAAGAAAATTAACGATTACGTAAAATTTTCAAATTTTCATTAATCACAAAGAATATCGAAATTCGCGATTAATCTCAAAATATTCTCGACCAGTGGCAAACAATCTTCAATAATTTCTAACTCGAAAAATGTGGACACCCTTTATAAGACCTTTATGAAACTCAAAATTTATTCTGAAAACCTGGAATTATGCCAAATATAATCTCGCAACGTTCGAATCAACTAAGACGTAGGCAACTAAATCTTAAAACTTGAAAATATCGAATAATCTGCAAAACCCCTGTATAAACACAAATAATCTTGAATAATCTATATGCAATTGCCAAGTAACTAAAGTTCTCTCTTAGAATTTTAAAATATGTATACCAAAAGTTTTTAAACTCTCAAATCATAAATTTTATAACATTGCGAGACTTCGGATGTCTAAACTACGTGTAAATTCTTCACTAGCCTCAAATAATCACGAAAATACGAAAATCTCAAAACATGTTGACATTCGAACTCTCGAATATTTTACTCTTTCAAGATTAAAGCTATCTTGAAATTGGAACAATCCCGCACCGTAATCGAGACATTATTTGATCCAGATCAGACCAAAACTCAAGAAATCTAATTAATATAACATTCAATTGCACTGTTTTAGTAACGTATTATTTTCTACTTCTTAAGAGCTTGGCCCTATGAAAAGAAAACATGGCGGTCTGCCATTCTAAACCGAAACTTCCAATTTTTAACAAAATTGTATTTCTACAATGATATTTTTGTCAAAAACATCTTCAAATAATCAATAATGTATATCCTACAATAAAGTTCACGGTCGAAGAAGAGAATAATGGGAAGCTTCCTTTCCTCGATCTGCTTCTGACGCGCAACAACCAGAAAATCGAATACGACATTTTTAGGAAACCTACAACAACTCGAAGATACATAACTAACAATTCCTATTCAACACCATCGCATAAAATGGCAGCGTTTAACAGCATGACCTACAGAATGACCAAAGTACCATTATCAGCCTCAAACTGCATAAAGGAATGAAATGAAATAAAACTAATAGCCAAATTGAATGGGTATAGTCCGACGATATTAATTGATACGTTAGTGGCGAAGTAGACGAGAAATATCAGAAGGCAATCGTTCACATCTTTTCAAACTACAACAGAGGAACAGAATAAGCGAGTAAGCTTTAACTTCGAACCCTACGTCACTGATAAATTCAAAAAGATATTCAAAAGACACAAAATGGAATTGGTATTCAATAACAAGAATAAATTGAAAACTGTCCTAGGGAACCCAAAAGATGAAATACCAAAACTAAAAAAGTCAGGTATTTATAAAAAAACCTGTAATGATTGTAATGGGGTGTATATAGGGCAGACTAGGAGGAATATAGAAAAACGGTTTAAAGAACAATTGTCACATATAAAATACAATAGATTAAATAAGTCAGCATTTGCAGATCATGCCATTCAAAATAATCATTTAAACGTAAATATCGATAACCTTGAACTCGTTAAACAAATAAATAATCTAACTGAACTGGATGCTTACGAGAGTATGTACATAAAAAGGAACCAACACAACGCAGTCAATAATGATCTCGCTCAAATTGTTCCGCACTTATTCGGTCTGTAATTGAATATGCAATTTCGAAAAGGGCACATGTCTGAAAAATTAAATTTTTCAGGAATTAAAGAAAACTATTTATTTTCTAAAGTAGTATATAAATTTATAAAATTTATTTTAAGGTTAAGTGTAGGGTCAAAAAGTAATTGAAAATTATATAAATATTTAACGTTAGTCTTTATTTTATATATTTTTTTATGTATTATATGCATATGAGATGTGCCCTTTTCGAAATTCATAAAATATGAAATAAACCTAATTAAAAACACAACGTATAAACTTTATGAAACTGTATCATAAGTATCAAAATCACTTCAGCGACAGATAGAGATATATCGCCGTCGCCGATTAATAAAATGCATTAAATTCGAAAAGACAACATCTTCAAGAGTTGTGACCTTTTCGAAATTATCGTTATACAAACCGACACTGGTGGCCGTATTAATACAAGAAATGTGCCTATTTCAAACCAAATATGTGCGCCGTGCGGGGATATATTTTCATCATATTAACGTGAAAAAACGGTTTTGTCAAAATTTTCGAGATGTGCCCTTTTCGAAATTGCATATTCAATTGTTTTTAAAATCTTTTTAAATTTTTCTTAATTAATTGTTTTATTCTTTAATTCTTAAATAACCTTGCCACATAAATGCACGCACAGAAATGTACGTATATTTATTGAAAACTGGGTTTGCTTTTGGCTCATTCATTTTATGTTATAGTAATTTTGCCCATACACAATGTTATTAGGCACATTTCTGAGTTCAGCAATTTTATTTTATGTTATTTTGTTTATGTTTTTCTAATACAAATATAGGAAGCGAGGAAACAAAATGCCATAACATGAATTTCAGAATCGGGCATATTGTGAACAAATTTTTTTAGTTGCATAAAAAGCTGATGATGATAATCAACGATTATCGAAATGCATCCTACCTAATAAAAATAAAATAAAATAATTTAATTTGTTTTTTATTTTTATTATAACTAAAGTAAAAACTAATAAGGTGGTGTGTGAAAAGTTTTTGTTCATCTTCTGATAACGGTTTTTACGGTACTGTTCGAATAATAGTATACCGGGTGTTTCTTTTAAACTGAGACGATCAAATATCTCGAAAAATAGCCACTCTACGGAAAAAATGTCCATAATCAAAATTTAATCATACCGCGGGGGAAATACGTTAGTGCAAAAAAATAGTCCCCCACCCCCCGCTTTGTAGGTGGGGCGGGGGTAACTTTTAAACTAAGATAGGAAGCCATATTTTTTATTGCAGATTCGGATTCTACGGCTAAAAATACGTAGGATTTGACTGAAACATTTTTTTCGATTCATGTTAGATGGCGCTGTAATTGACGATATTAAATTTTTATCTCGGATTAAATATCTCGGAAAATAAGCACTCTACGAAAAAAATGGTAGAGATCAAAATTGAATTATTCCACGGGGGAAATACATTAGTGTTAAAATTAATACCCTCACCCCTCCATGTAGGTGGGGCGGGGGGTAACTTTTAAACTAAGATAGGAACCACTATTTTTTATTGCAGATTCGGATTCTACGGCTAAAAATACGTAGGATTTGACTGAAACATTTTTATCGATTCATGATAGATGGCGCTGGAAATACATTAGTATTAAAATTAGTACCCCCACCTACAAGGAGGGGGTGAGGGTACTAATTTTAACACTAATGTATTTCCCCCGCGGAATAATCCAATTTTGATCTCTACCATTTTTTTCGTAGAGTGCTTATTTTCCGAGATATTTAATCCGAGATAAAAATTTAATATCGTCAATTACAGCGCCATCTAACATGAATCGAAAAAAATGTTTCAGTCAAATCCTACGTATTTTTAGCCGTAGAATCCGAATCTGCAATAAAAAATATGGCTTCCTATCTTAGTTTAAAAGTTACCCCCGCCCCACCTACAAAGCGGGGGGTGGGGGACTATTTTTTTGCACTAACGTATTTCCCCCGCGGTATGATTAAATTTTGATTATGGACATTTTTTCCGTAGAGTGGCTATTTTTCGAGATATTTGATCGTCTCAGTTTAAAAGAAACACCCGGTATATCAAAAACATAATTTATGAAAGCAATCATTAAAGAAAATGCATTTGTGTCTTTTATCGGCCGAATTGTAAAAATTCGGTCTACAAAATAAAAAAAGTATTTTCTTTAATGAAAATTTTAACGAATTTTTTTAATATTATGATGGCTTTCATAAATTTGAACTATTTTTTAATAATTTTGTCATTAACTGCATTTCTTGACACAGTGATACGGATCAGATCAAAATTTATATGTGAAGCAACAACAACATTTAATCCAACATTGATGTTGGATCACAAATGGTTATCTAAAAATTAGTTCAGATATTAAAATATAGGTGAACGTAAGTGGTTAGTAGTAGCACAGAATACCCAGAAGCGACATAATGCGGTTTTATATGGAGAAACGTGGACTCATTTTTTTGACCTTGTTTTGGCAGAGATAAGATTTTCTATGTTAAATTATCGTTCAGTGGCTGAAAATTCCAAATTAACATGTAAAATATACGGTAAGAGCAAAAATTTCTTGGTCAACGTAATGTCCGTTCTGGTTGTTTATTATTTTGTGGTAGTAGTGAAGTGGACAATAAAATCGACCGAACTCATTCTGCTTGTTCACACGAATACTGTATTCATCATATTCTTTCCTCATTGGTAGAGGAAAAAGGGACAAAGAATACGATGAATACAATAACTCGTATGAACTGGCAGATTCAAAACGAAACAAAACAGAAAACTGGCATTTTGTGTTTGTTTGTTTTACGCATTTTGGTGTCGTTTCATGAGACATGATCGGATCTGGATCAGATCAAACGTCAAAAAATAAGGCTATTGTAATTAGAAATTTCGGTTTATGTTTTCATGGGGCAACACTTAACACTGCTTAATGAGAGGAGGTTTCTAATAATACAAAAAAATGTAATCTATAAGTATTTTATAATTATATCTTTCTGGAACAGATGGAAATACAAAGATTAATGCAATATACTTTATTTAATTGAATTCTATTCCCGAACAAACAAATAATATGCTATAATCATCGATCTCTGAAGATTGACACAGTGTCGAAAAATTTTAGAAAATAAAATATTTTTCGGTTTTCATTATTTTTTTTATTTCTCTAAAGTGGACCACAAAAAATTTAATTCATTCTTTTTAATTCATTTCCTTGAATTACACAACTATGTAATTAATTGTACTTGAAAATCTTGCTTTTTATCCAGATAGCCTATCGAGACTACAGATTTTCCCTATCATGAGTACAGACACATATTAAAATGTTGTATTTTAGCATGGAAACATACCAAAGTTAATTTTTAGTACATCTGCCATTTTCATTTAGTACAACAGGACACTAGTAGCTGATTTAAATTTAATCGTTAGCTCTATTTTAAAAGACAGAAGATGTACGATAAAAGTATTTATTTTTTTATTATTTGCTTCCACTATGAAGAGGCATATTCAAAATGTGTTAATACTATTTACCGCAATTCACAAGTTTTTTGGCGAAAAAGAATCGAAAAATCAAAAAATGAACCTGTTTATCATTTTTCGTAAGAGTTGCTCAAAATTTAAAAGATCATAGTAATGCCTGTATTCCATGAGAAAAATTGACTCACAGTCAAAAAAAACGAAAAGAGAAAAATAATCTGATGCCCTATATAAGAGACAAAGACAATATTTTGTTTTTGTTTTTTATTTTAAAATAAAAAACAAAAAAAAACATTGTCTTTGTCTCTTATATGGAGTATCAGATTATTTTTCTCTTTTCGATTTTTTTGACTGTCAGTCAATTTTTCTCATGGAATACAGGCATAACATTTTGAAAGAAAAAAAAAGTTTTAGTATGTCTGTCTCATTTTTTTATATGGATAAAATGTATTCGCACTTTTCCTCATGAATTTATATTTTTGGAATAACAAAATATAATGAAAACAACAATGACGTAACGTTGTCAAAATTAACATAATTACTACGTTTATACGTAAATACGTTTATAAGCAAAATATGACTGCAAAGAACACGACAAAATTTAGAAGTCTAGATTTTGTGGAGGCCTCCTAAATTTAATATAACTGCAGGACAATTTCTGCATTGAGCGAATTTTTTGCCATGTGAAATACTCCGAAATCAATTTCATTAAAAATAAAGGTGGATTCAGTGTAGCGTTCTTTCGTTCCTTCATTCATTCTGATGAAAAAATGCAGAACGATTTTGCTTCGATCTATAGGGAAAAATTGTAACTGATTGACATTTTTCTTAATGATTCAACACAAACAACAATAAACAGTATGTATGTATAGAGTGTGGATTTTCTCTTCGTTCAGTACAAAAGAAAAAGTTAAACCAAGTTGATGAAAAAAATTCAGAAGAAAAAACGTCATTTTTAACCAATGAAATTGGTTTAAAAAAATTTCAGAAGGAAGGAAGGGAAGAAAGAACACAACACTAAATCCGCCTTAAGAGTCTGGTTTTTGACTTGCAGTAATATTTTTTTATTCAGTTCAATTTAAAATTTCGCCAGTTAATAATAAAAGCTTTACAGGCGAATTTTTTTATACAGGAATTTAGAATTTAGGTTCAGTTTTAGGCCAGTATATATGCTTGATATTATTTATTTGTTAAATGCGAGGTTTCTAAGAAATAATTAATGTTTATGAATGTAAGCGCTGTAAGGATTTTTAGCGCATCCAAGTGATTACTTTAGTATAAAACTACTGCACAACGCAAGCAGTGATATACAATGACGAGAATGGCAAAAACTGAGGCCGTGCCACGATAAGTGCTGCAACAATTGAGGCGAATATATTAGGGAAAGTAATTAACAGTATTACATTGTTACACAAAAAAAAGGAAGTGTTTATTGTTACTTGGTTGCAACATGTTTTAAAACAGTGACGTTTAATTTTTTTTCTAATTTAATTATGATTTGGTTACTCCAATCAGAGCTTTCATTTCGTACTATTTCTAAAAATCTACAATCACAAAGCAAAAAAATTAAGACACTTTCTTGTTAATAAAGCTCTCCTCAAATTTGATATTTGTAGATTCATTTTCGATAAATACACTTTGCCAAAAATATCTTCCTTCAAAATTCAATTAAAAACCTGAATAGTTATTTCCAATATGTCATCCCATCACCTGTCCACCTTCATGTACATTCAAATAGAAAAGAACGATGATGTCAGTTTTTTGTGCTATTCCTCCAAATGTTTAACTTAATTAAGGACGAAAAAGTTATAATTTAGAAATACATAATTTCAATTAAATATAAACAAGCAGCTGCACCCAAACAAGTCGTTTAAAAAAAAAAAAAATGTAACCAAATTTTCACCAAATCTGTTATGATTACTCATGTACGAGTATAATATGTTAAACTTAACCATATACACAAATTCCGCCCAATTAGTTTAATTAAAATAAAAAAGTTAAAAAACTAAAATGTATTTTCCATTTTAATGCAAAACTATAATTTTCTTATAAAAAAAAAAAAATAATTTCAATTAAATGTATATTATTATTATAACAGATCTGCTATTTATACAATGGTTACTTTTCAATTTATGTTAATTAAATTATATTAATCTTTTAATTATTATTCTTAAGTGTAAATTATAGATTAAAATAAAAATACATTTTAATTGAAAAATAAAAAATATTAATACATTATTAATTAGATTTATGGTTTTTTAATTAGGTAATCATTTTCACAAAACAAGAACAAAAATAATTTTTTTTTTCTTCGTTTTTCACAAGTGTAGAATGAAAAATAACACTCATGTTCATACATAGATGGTTGTTGACACCAATTATGTCATGTTAAAAATGTTACTTTATATGGTAGAATTGTTATTTATAAGAGCTGTGACTTCCTATTTCCGTCATAAAGAAGAATCAAAATCAATGCACTTTAAATTTTTTCTTTGTAAACGAGTATTTTGATTTAGTCGCGTAATTTAAAAATTTCTATTGTAATCGGTTTTTAGTTTAAAAAAAAAAGTAAAAATAAAGTTTCGAATAATAAATTAAGATGTTGGTTAATTCATTTCTGTTGTTGCTTCAAACAATCAGAGAGCAAGTGTTTTTTTTTTACTTTTATAACATTGTTAACTTAACTGACTTTCTCATAAAAAACATATTACGATTACTATTATTACTTTTTTTTAATTAAAAACTATAAACTATTACTGTCTCCTCCTTATTGTTCGAAAGTATTAATTTTGTTACTGTTTTTTTATTTGTAATTTTTTATGTACAGTGAACATATGATTAATGTGTTTTATGGTTAATTTTAGGTTTACATATACTTATGTAATTATGAACGCTATATATGTAGTACATATAAGCTTGAGAAAGTGTCATTTAGTTGATTTATTGGGTGGTCCTAATTATTTCTATGTTAGAAAATGTAAATAGTACACTTGTCGATAATCAGGCTGTGGCTTTCGTTGTAACAGCAGATTTATTTTAAATCATTTCCATTTAATAATAAACGTCATTGTGAAATCATTTACAAATAAAGTATTAACAAAATAACTAATTCCTAGAATTTGCTTATGCTATAAATATATATTGTTAATTAATCATCAAGACAAAATAAATACCACGAAAAGTACAGCTCTTTTAATCCAAATAAAATAAAAACCATTTAATTAATATAATCATCAATTTAAAATAAAAACTATTATGATATCACTATAGAAACTTAAATAGCAATCAATGATCCAAATAATTTGATCTCGATCTAAAAAAAAAAACGAAATTTAACAAAATTAAACTTAAACATAAATGAATGAAAATAATCAACGTGTTACTGATGTACCAAAGAAATTATTGTTGAAACAAATTCTAGGTGATCGCTTCTCGTTTTTAATTATTTGTCCTTCCTTAATCGATTTTTTCGATATTAGGCCAGGTTATCAATTTATAAAATTGTCATACGATTTTATTGGTGTACGATTTTAGTCATTAATGCCTATGTTTTCTACAACCCAAAATCCATCACAAAGGCAACACTTTTAATATTAAATCAGTATTGCACAAAATAATGTGAAAACTGTGTTCAGTAATTATGGTACAAATTATATTTCTAATTAGTCATCATAAAATTATGTTTTTACTTATTTTATTTTTGTATTTTAACTATAAAAATGTGATATGCATATTCACGTCACCACACCTAAATTGTATGCGTGTGGTCGCTTATTACAATTTGCATGATATGTGAAATTAAAAGTTAGATTTTAATTGGGCCATATCTTCTTTTTCACTTACATGAAGGTCGGAAGCCTAACAGAAAAGGCTAGGTTCAAGCTCAATTAATATGTATTTTTTCGTTTAAAGTACCGTTATGGTGTCCTGAATCTTATAATAAACATGATCCAACATTTTGCAGATAATAATACTTACAATTGTTAGTTCGGGTTTGAAACTGGTTGAAAACAATAACTGGTTGAAAACCAAAGCAATTTTTATATTTCAAAAATTTAGTATGAGCACTCACCGGCAGAGAAAACGAGCCACCCTAAAAAAAATTAAGTCAATATCTTTTGAACCGCACTAGCTGGAAACTGAAACCAAATACTCAGGTATACTCAGGTAATACCATTCCATCCCAGTTTTTTTTAAAAATAATCGCAAAAGCTGTAGTGTGAAGTAAGTTTTTTTCTAAGATAATAACCACGAATAGAACTTTGATAATGGAACGGAAAAATATTAGCAGGTGAATAAAAATAATCCTTCCTGAGAAAATGTTTAGTAAGAATGGCTCAACTCTAATTTTCAGTGGTTTTTGATTTTCGGAAAACAATCAAAAATTAAAATAGCAAATTACAATTTTCTTCCTGTTCCTATATTCTTTGTTTCAGAGAAAAATGAAAAGGTTAAAATTATAATAATTTTTTCCATTATTTCCCCAAATTTATTCTAGGAGGCAAAAAAGGAGGAAAATCCATTCACATTTATAACAATTTAGGGTAATATTTTTCCTGCCATTATAGGGTGGGAATAAATTTAAAAATCCCGAAAAATTTAATCGTTTATTTGATTCATTTAATTAGTTTCATTGAATAATTATGAAAACTTTAGTTGTAATTTTAAAGAAATTGTAAAATTTTAACGTTTCTTAATTTAGGTATATGTGTCTATTACAAAATTAGGATATTAATTTAGGTATAATTTTGTCTATTAGTAGTCGTATTTCCATAAGAATTTTACAACAACAATTGCTCGCGACACGAATAAAATAATTCAAACCAAAAGTTTGAATTATTTAATTCATTCCTAATTTTAGTTATACCACCTGACACCAGACGCTAAATTGTTTTTCTACTTGTTGTTTTATTTGAATTCGAAAAAAATAATTCGCGACTTGTTTCCATGAAAAAAAATAATTTGAATTAAATTTTTCTCATGGAAATACAGCTATAGTTACAAAAAGCTATAACTCCAAAAAATAAAAAGGTTGTAGTAAAGGTACCAAACGATAGATGGCTACTTTTTCTGTTATATATTAAAACAATAAAAATGAGTAAAGGCCACCCTCCAAACAAAAAAATGTAAACGTCAAATACGTAACATAAAAGTTACGTTTACGTAATTTTTTTTAATGATACAGCACTGCCTCTCATGAGTGGTAAAAAAAGGCAGCCATATTTAAATACGTAAAAAAGTGACAACCATTTTTGTTTTTGTTTTTCTCGCTGTAGTACGTAATAAATTTAATTATGGAACACCGTCATATTTTGATGCCGCTGATATTCATACAAATTTTTAATATTTTAAGTGGGTGTTTAATGTTTATAGTCAATTTTTGTAGTTTTGATAATAGATTTTTTAATATTAATAATTGATTAAGTATTGTATTAGTAATTAAATAGTTTTACTATTGTGCTTTATTATGTTTAGTTAGCGTATTAAATAAATTTGTAATAGTGTTATAAAAGTATATTGTAGTATATTATAAAATTAAAATTTTGTTTATTTTAGATTAATATTTTTTAAATATATAAATAAAATATAAGTTATAACCAAATCATGTTTGCCTTTTAATTTACAAATAATCATGTTCATTTATATCAACGCTTGGGTGTAACAGAATTGAACTGTTTTGCTGTAACTTTTACGAATCGCAAATGAGTATCAAATATGTTACATAATTGCTATTCGTAAAAGTTACACAGAAACTGTTCAATTATGTTACGCCTATAAGCGAATAAAAAATGTAACATTTATTTGTTTCATTTCTCTTGTGACAAATCCCAAGTAACCACATGTCACAAAAAAGCGACAAAAATTTCACATAAAATGGTGATTGGTGGAAAAAAATGTGACAAAAAATTGTCACAATATGGATGAAAAATGGTGGATGGGGTTGACGCCGATTGTCACGCGTAAACGAACATTTGGTAAATCAAATTTGCCGGTTTTTGGTGGAATATTTTTGAAATATTTGTTGAAAATTTAGTCACAAATTCGCCAGTTTTTTTATGATAAAAGTGTCACCTATTTATCAACAATTTTGTGGATATTTGTTGGTTTATTGATGCAATTATGCGTAAAAAAAGTTTTTATGACCCTACTTAAATAATTTTGTAAAAAATACTCCATTGTATGGTTTATTTGATATTTTTATTGTTATTTATTTTAAAAAAATATCTACCAAAAATGTAGAAATATCTAAATCCCCCCGTAATTTAACCCGAGCCGAGAGTCAATACAAAATGTATCGACTCTTAAAAAATGAAAACTTTCCATGAGTTTTCTATGTGATAGTTTGGTTTCGTGCAGAGAAACTCGCACAAACAAAAAGTTCGGTCTACTCATCAGGTACTCAGGTAGTTACGACCAAACACAAACTATAAAAATAAAATTCCAACTTCATACATTAAGTATGAGGCAAGAACGTAGTGACTTAGCGAATTACATATAAATTCACCAAATCAAAAATGATCAAAATCTTTTTTTTTTTTTTGGGGAGTAAAATGAACATATATTTTGTCACAAAATACCCGCATAAATAAGTTCCAAATTGTCAACTTTTTTTGTGGCAAAAAGGAACTTACATTTTGTGACAAATTGGTGATTAAAATTTTTTTTTTTGGGTGGTAAAATCAACATTCATTTTGTCACAAAATACCCGCATAAATAAGTTCCAAATTGTCAACTTATTTTGTGACAAAAAGGAACTTACATTTTGTGACAAATTGATGACTAATATTTTTTTTTTTTGGGTGGTAAATTCAACGTACATTTTGTCACAAAATACCCGCATAAATATGTTCCAAATTGTCAACTTTTTTTGTGACAAAAAGAAACTTACATTTTGTGACAAATTGGTCTAAAATTTTGTGATCACCATTTTTGGTTACTCGGGATGTTTCGTTTACGTATCTCTTCTATTACACAAATACATTACGTTTACGAAGAGTTTAGTATTAGGAAGCCTTCGTAAACGTTACGTTTATGTTACGCTATGTTTGAAGGGGCAGTGAAACATGTTTAATTTACGCCTTTAAGGCAAAATAAATCTGCGCGTTGATTGGTTAAATGTCGGCCATCTTGAAATGTCTTTAAGGCAAAATTTTAAAATTTAACATTGCTCAATTTTCATACGGCAAAAATTACCTAACCTCAAAATATTTTGAAATTTCCATGTTGTGATTTGTCGGTTACAAAGGTTAAGCAATTAAATTTGTATAACAATTAATTTAAAAGACCTAAAATTGAAAATGAACGTGCAAAGTAAGTTCTGTTGATTTTTAATTTTGCTTGTATTAATATGTAACATGTTTTTAATGCTAGTAAATACAAAAAAAACTTTATTATAATCCTTAATCTTATTTCAGGTCGAATGGGCTCTCGAACTAAATATCATTTTTCTATACTTGGACCTACGATTGCTAACGTGTCAAATTGAGTTACGCTCATCCGATGATACAATTTAAAATTGTGGTGATCGGTTAATCGCATTTCGGTAACTAGCAGCGCTTCGGATTCTATCAAATCCCTTTTAATAAAATAGGTGAAACCCACCAAGTCTTTGGTTTCCTTTTAAAAATATTTTTTTAAAATTAGTATAAAAGACCGATATTTATAATTCGTTACATACTTTCTTTTCTGGATTTTATTCATTTTCACTTTTAACTAAAACTTGGCAACCGTCAATTTTAAAATTTTGATTTGAATAAATTTTAGGTTATGTTTTATACGATGGCAAAAAGACCCTTGCGCAAATAAATTATAATACCTATAAGGACATAACTATACTTTTCCATATTAAACTTGCGGTCAATGATATTGGCAGATTTATCGATAATGCAGTATTATTTAATACGTGAAAACATAGTACGGGATAACTTCTAAAGATGTCAGCTTTAACAATTTTTAATTTTTGGTAAATAAATAAAAAATAAAATTAATTTTTTTTATAATTGATGTCTAGTTGTAAGTTTTATTCGTGTTCTTTGCTTTTGTTTACATTTTTGTTTCGATACAACAAAAATTTTTTTTTAAAAAAACTACTAGTGCCATCTTTATTTAGATTTAATCCATCTATCGCCGTTTTTTGACAAGCGAAGATCTTTATAGGTATGTATTATAATTTATTTGCCCTTACGGCAAAATGTTACATGTATCGGTACAAAAGAAATTTCAATTATGCCGTGTAAGACAAAAAAAGTTAACCACAATCAGCGAGAAGACTTTTTTGCCTTAAAGGCAAAAATTGAACATGTATCACTGCCTTAATTCCCCGAAAACTATACATAGTTAGCCGCAAAAATCACTAACGTCTTTATAAAATGGATTTCAAAAATCAAGAACTCTTTATTAAAGTTACAATCAAACACCACCAATTCTTTCATAGTGGGTCGTTGACGCTCGAAGAGGAAAGACGTGCTTTTGTCGTCGTCTTCGAGAATTTAATTTTATTTTATTTATGTATTTATTCAATTTTGTGTTCTATATATTTTATAAATATATATTTTAATTTAATTTAAATTAATAATTAAAAAATAAAAGTTGCGTGAGTGATTTTTTTTGGTTTTATTTTGAGTGTGGAATCGTAGTTTTATTTGCTCGTGTAATAGTTTCGCTTAACTTAACCCTTTAATGCATGAATTTTTAATCATTTTCTATCAACACTTTGACTTCAGCTCGTAGTTGTTGAAGAAATTTGCATATTACAACAACAAAAACCCTTTATGACGAGAGTACTTTAAAAGAGAATAACTCATGTAAAAACTAAAGAAACAAATATTCATGATAACATAAAGTTACACAATTCAAGATAACGTAAAGTCCGCCTTTAGGCGGAGTTATGCATTAGAGGGAATTAAATAATATCGCGTGTGATTTTGTTTTATTAAATTCATATGTAGTGAATGGTGATTCTAAAATAGATGCCGCTTATATATGGTGAAGTGAAAATCTAGTGTATTGAGACTTAATATAAATTGGAAAACGGTAAAAATGTGATCAAAAACAGAATAACGGGGCTATCGTTATTTATTCAGGTATCCCATATCACATATATGTATTGGTGTATGTGATATGAATTGTGTATAATAATAAAAAAAAAAGAAACATTTTTGTTGTTCTTTAAATATTTGAATCGTTTATTCTTGAAAGGGCTCATGTCCACTTTTTGTCAAAATTAGTATTATGGCGGTTTTGTATCACAGACACTTACATACGTTTTATGACAAGACGAAATTACCATATGAGTAATGGAACGGCACCTACCTTGCAAAAAAAAAATCATTTATTCTAGAAAGGACACATGTCCAGGCCATGTGCTCTTTTATACTAAACTAATATTTAAAAAGAAGAAACGTGAAAAAGAGAGAGTTAATCATTAGTTATGTACCGATTATCTTTCTTGTAACAATTAACCGTAATTCACATTAAATAATTCAAACAAACATTGACATCATTTTAATATATAAATTATTAATTTGATTAATTTGAAATTTATGATTTTTAATAAATACACATTCTGTTTTTGATTTCAGAAATTATTCCCTCTGAGGCTGTTTACAGAATGGTTAAAAATGAAATAAAGCTGAATTTGGGGGTTATTTTTCAATTATTTCAAGAATAAACTATTCGTTTATTCTAGAAAGGGCTCATGTCCATGCTTTAAAAATGAGCATAAAAGCTGAAATAATTGACAAATAACCTTAAAATTCAGCTTAACACTTCATAGCGACTCACATTTTCATCAACAAACTCAAATTCCCTTATAAACTTATTTTTGTTGACAATATATAGTTTTTTTTATAATAAAAATTATTTAATGGTTTAGGGCTCTATATATTGTTTTTATTTTTTAAAAAATTAAGTTGAGCTTTCGGACTCACTTCGAGTCCATTTTCAAAAGCGTTTATAAAAATTTAACAAACATTTTTATAAACGCTTTTGAAAATGGACTCGAAGTGAGTCCGAAAGCTCAAGTTAATTTTTAAAAAAATAAAAACAATATATAGAGCCCTAAACCATTAAATAATTTTTATTATATAAAATTGTGGCTCAATAATATATAAATATAAGTTTTTTTTATTTCCTGAATAATTTGAAAAAGTGAACATGAGCCCTTTCAAGAATAAACGATTCATTTATATTATGATGTTTTGTTTCGGGAGGGGAATTTTTATTTTTTATTCATGTGTTTGTTTGTTTTCTGTTTTATTCTCCGTATGGATTCTCGAAAAATAAGAAAATACTAGAGCTCGTCACGAGCTTGCGTATTTCGTAAATTTGACGTCTCTTCTGATTGGTTCAATTATTTCCCCTAAATAAGCAAGAAACGTCAAAAATAAACACGCTCACAGTCTACTTATTTTCGTAAATTAATCAATAAATAAGTAGACTGTGAAAAATTTAAACCAATCAGAAGAAACGTCAAATTTACGAAATACGCAAATCAAATAAATCTCGTGACAAGCCCTATTATTTGTATAATATTGTATAACCATGGAGATAAAGGATGTAAAGAAGTCATAAACAAACGTCAAGCGTATACAAATTGTTCGAAAAAGAGAAACTCTAAAGTGGTTTAGAGTGAAACAATAGATTGAATGCTAGACAACTTCATTGTAATTTTTTGTGTAAAGGAAAACAAATTAAACGTCAAAATATTGTTCATATCTTTTGTATGAAGTGGCACAGATGCAATTTTATTTCTATTATTACAGACATATATTAAATATTTTTTAATAAAAATTTAATTTAAATGTATTCATTTTATGTCATTTTAAGCTAAGCAGGTAATTTTTTTTGTGAAAAGCGAGTGAAAAATTAAAACATAAAAAGAAGGCAAATTCGTATTCTTTAGGTTTAACCTTGTGCCGTTTGAGTTTTTTTTGTGGTTATTTTTATTAAAATTAAGTTATTTTCAAACATTTTAAGATAGTTTCATATAAACTGTTGTTTGTTTTCCTTAACACTCCAAAAAATCTGACACATTTTAGCTGTCAAATTATCGATCTATTAAAGTTTAAAAAGTGTTTTTGTTTGGTTGCGGGTGCATGGATGGTTGTTCTTGTTATTTGGTTCAATTTTTTAATAAAATTAATTTTATTACATTTTTAAGGGATGTGTATAAGAGTACAAATGGAAAATGACTGGAATGAATTGTTGTGATAAAAGAAGTTTTCAGTTAGCTGATATTCTGTTATTTGATATTATATTATACATAGTCTTACTTTAGAATTTTTCCAACAACAATGCCGTGAATTTGCATGCCGTTTGGAATATTATGTAATTTTAAATCGAGTTCTGTTGGTATAAAATTATTCTAATAATAATTTTGAAACTATAATTTTATTTTTATTTTATTTTATTTTTAATGTCAAATGTTTGAAGTAAAAGAAATTACTTTCGGTTTTTGTTTGAGTATAAATTACAATTTTATTCTTATAACAATTACTATTTCAGTTACCAAAGAGAGTCTTTAGATACAATATATTGGTTTTGGTTTTTGCAGAATTACAGTTTAAAAATGGTGACGGGCATGGAAATAGGGTACTTGTATTTAATTCACCCGAATTATTTTTAATAATTAAAATAAACAGTATTTTTATAATTTTGGTACAACAAAAATTAAGTGATATGTGGCCAAAATCGTTTATTCTTGAAAGGATTCATGTCCACTTTTTGTCAAAATTAGTATTATGACGGTTTTGTATCACAGACACGTATATACGTTTTATGACAAGACGAAATTACCATATGGTTAATGGAACGGTACCTACCTTGCAACAAAAAAATCATTTATTTCTAGAAAGGTCTCATGTCAAAAAGTTTTTTTTATTTCCTGAATAATTTGAAAAAGTGGACATGAGTCCTTTCAAGAATAAACGATTCAATTGTAGAGGCTAATGGCTTCGGTAACTCGTTGTTTGCTCAATTACGTTGTTAAGAAGTGTATAGAAATCTGACCCAGCAAATTAATAAATGTTTTTTCAGAATGTTTTTCTAATAAACTACAAAATTAGATTTAGATAGATAGTTAATAGTTAGATTTATAGTTCTTAAGCATAACAACACATTTCCAGGAAGAACTTCTGATATCTAAAGCAGTCAAGAGAAACAGATTACTAAGGTTAATACTAAAATTATTTTTAGTACTTAAAGATAAACTCATAGAATTTTTGTAAGATTTAATTTATTGTATGCGATTTTAGTTATTTTGTTCATTAATGTAGATTAATTAATTTAGTTTAAAGATTATGTGAAGGGGTCGCTTCCTTGATTTGCTGATCAATGGGCGTATTTTTCAGAATACAGCATACAGTAGCTATATTTAATCATTCATTATTGTTGGGATGAAGACTAATCGAGAGTTTCAGAGTTAAATAATTAAATTATTATTAATATAAATGTTGAAGTATGTAAAGGGATTATCCTTGTCACTGATAAATAACATGATTCATTTCAGAACATAACACAGTTCCAGAATTAATTAGGGATTAAACTTAAGTCTGATTTTCAGAATGGAGTCATAACATGAATCATCTCTACAGGATCAACAAGAAGCTTGAAGCTAACAGATTGATCAATAACAAATTTTATGGGTTGGGTCATGCTAATTAAGTAGTAAAGTTTGGTATAAAGAAATTATATTAAGTTTATTTTTAGAGATGACAGTGGAATTTCGATTGGAGCCATACTCGTAAACAGCATTTTACTTTCAGCACTTAGATCTATCGGAAACTGTTGATTAGCCGGATTTCTTGAGTGAATCTGTATTTTTAATTTAATTGTTAGTACTATATCTAGTAATAGGGTGTATTCGCGCCTTATAATTTTAATTTTTGGTTACTGGTAACATTAATTATAATTCATTACAGGACAGCGCACATTACAGTCTAAACTCCTATAATCTTAATGGCAGACTTTGCGAAAACACTACACGTATTAGAATTTAAACTAAACTGTAGTTATAAGTAGCGACAGGGACCAGCATGAAGCAAATCATGGAAACAAACAGATGATCTCGATTATATTTTTAGCGTAATAAGTCAATTTTAAATTAATTATGATTATGATTTCAGAGGGACCCAGGAATATGTCTCAGCAAACTAATAAAGGTTATTTTCAGAGTGCAGTTATAATTTTAATTTAATAAAATATATAAGTAGATTAGAATTGTGCTGTCATTGTGTTACTAACTATTGGCTATACTTAGGTGTCTGTAACCGGGTCAATTTCTTTCATGCTAACTAAACCTATCCAAATCCTCTTTATATTGTATGTAACAAGTTGTTCGGTGAGGCCCGGCCATTAATAACTCCGGGAGATCTTGCTTAAAGCGTGGTCGAACACTTCAATCAATCAATCAAAAATCAAACACCACCAATTCTTTCATATTAAAATATGTACTACGTGTGTGATGTGATTTGATTTGCAAAACAACATAATTCCTTGAAAGTTTTTTTCGACATGTTTATTTTTTTATTTACAATCAGTTGGTAACAGACAGCGTTTCCAACCTCTTAAAGGTTAGAAAGTGAGCGATTTCCACGGATACACTTTAAGCGGTCAATAATAGTAAAAAAGGGGTTAGTAATTAGACGTAATCGGTCAGTAACGAAAGCAGCGCCTACTAAACGTTAATATTTTGCCAAAATAAACGATAATATTACTGACGATTGGAGCATCACGGATTCCATCTAGTGGCTTTTCTTCTAATTGGTCTAACGCAGTTTTTTGTCGTTCCTGATTAGTGATTATCCTGTAATTAGTAATAAAATCGACATTGAGAATCAAGTTGTGATTTGACATTAAATTGTGATTATCGTATTCGTAGGTGATTATTTTAAACCTCTCAATGATTATTTTTCACGACTCAATTACAATAACAAATTGCTTAGAGATAGGCTTTTACTTATTTTTGTTATATATAATGTTGCTCGTTTTATTAAATGCCTCTGATTGTGAATAAAATGGTATACCTCGGCGAAAATTACTATTCTCCTCTGGAAAACTAGTTCACTTAGAGGCTACGCCTCTCGGTAAACTAGAGTTCTCTCGACAGGAATGGAATACACTCCATTATGGGTACAAAATCTACCATTAACTCTTTTTAACAGTTTAGTGTTTAGTTAGTTTGAAAACGGTGTTCTAAACACCAAAAAGGTGTTTTTAAGACCAATGGAAGTGCCATTTAGGTTTAATTTGTGTGCCTTTGTATTTATTAACGGTACCACCTATACCAGACATGTAACACCATTTTATCTAAATCATACTTATATTGGGGCGGAAATGTAAGAAGTTTACCGGCCTGATTACTTTAACATTGCTATGTACGTCTTTGTTCGTTTTTTTTTTTTGGAATATGCATCCCCGGTATGGCGACCAATTTATCACTGTCTTTCTGATAGAATAGAGAGTATTCGGAAGCAATTCACGGCCTCTTGAATATTTTCTTTCATCTACAACGTTTAGAATATATCGACGGATTACAGCATCAGCCATATTCATTTTTGTGATATTTTCAGTTCTCGAATTGATTATATCGCGCTTAAACCTGTTCGCTCTTGAACGTCATGTGTCCAAGCGATGTAATGTTATTCGACGACCTGGTATCAATAAATTACGGCTTTTCGGAACCAATCTTGAAAGCATTGCGGGTTTGTTTAATTCAGTGTTTGGAATTTCTGACTTTTATATGTCGAGAGTCTCGTTTAAGAAAATTTTATTTAATTTTTTATGTTGTAAGAACCGAATAGTCAGACGTGTTGTGTTTATCTTTCCGTTTTGTTTTTTAATTAATTTTACAAATTTTTAATCTGTTTGTATACCGATTGTACTCAGTGTAGGCGATACATGCTAATAATAATAGTAATAATTTGTAGCGGTGGTTTTATATTTCTGTTAGCATTTCACTCTATGAATAAAGAGAGCGTTTCTTAAAAAAATTAATTTAACGAGGTATTCTGGTCTAGAGGCACACAGTTTGGGCGTTTTGTTGAGCTCGATAAAAAAATAACATAAAACATTTTTACCGTTCTCTTTTTTTCCACATATTTATTGTTACTTTGAGAATATATAAGTAAGTTATAAGGTGGTAAATTTGAGTAAAAAAGGGGTGTGATGGTTGACACGATTGCAACTCATCTGAAACAAAATTTAAAAAATAGATTTCGAATTAGTAAGAATGTCGTTATGGCCCCTACAAGAGCGAAAACGGAACAAAAATTTCGCAAAATGGCGGCTGTCTAAAAAAACGCATTTTTCGACACTTTTTTCATAATTTTTAATTTTTTAAAATAGTAAAAAATATAAGTTTGAGACAATTATTTTAGGGGCCGATAGAAAGTTATATATTGAAGGTTGGTACAAAATTTGAAGTAAATCGGTAAAATAGAACTTGAGATATCACGTCAACCAGTTTTATTTTACTCCCAACTTTAGCAGCTTATAATAACTTATTTAATTTTCATTCTTTTTTTTCAAATTTTTTTTTTATAAAATATATTTTCAAAATAGTATCAAAAAATACCATAATATATTGTAAAAGAATGTGTGGTAAAAATATTTTTTGTATTTTTTTATCCAGCTCGAAAGAAATGCTCAAAACTTATGTTTCTAGACCAGAATACCCCCCTTAAGACAATTTTCTTGAAAAAGCGAAGAAAGACCATTGGAAGAAAACGAAAAACAACAAAATATTTTTCCGGTTATGATTGAGGTGCATTATTTTTTGTTTAATTAATATCCATTTCGGTTATCACTTTATCAAAAATGTCGGTTATTTTCGGTTCCGGTTTATGAATGACTTCTGTGATAAAAACAAAAATTTTAAATGAATAGGACCGAATATCGAAGGTTCAAACATGCCGAATGTTGAAGGGCCGAATGGGTCGAAACGCCGATTGTCGAAAGATAAGGCCGCGTGGTTTGACCAGGTTTCAAATTTCTAAATAAAATTTCAAATTTTGAATGGGTAAGCGAGTCATAAAACTTTCAAATTGGTTTTCGATGTAAAATTACAGTAGTTGAAAAATCTAGAAAAATCATTGGATAACTCTGAATTTTGTATGTTACAGGAAAAATTCTAATTTTTCAATGCTTCGGGTATTTCCAAAGTTTTCATATTTCGATAACTCAGAAAAATCAATTAAATTACATGTTGGTTTAACCACTAGATTTACGGATGAAATTGCATCTTAAATTTACTAAAACCCGCCATATTGAAGCAAACATTAAAATACGGTTTAATGCTAAAAAATTAACATATTTCATAGTTTATTTCATTAAATTTAAAAAAATAGAATTTTTCGTGTACTTAATAGAAAAGAGCGGCATTTCTTGGCTGAAAACAGTAAAGAAAACTGCTACTTTTCTCCTTAGCAACACATTTTCTTCACAAAAACACTTTTCTTCATAGAAACGTTTTTTTTTTCAAATGATTTTTGCATTTTTGACTTTTCTTTATTTGCTTACTGAGATTGATCCAAACTGGATCTACCTTTTTTATTTTTAGCTGATTTTTCGTCAAATACATGAAAAAATAGCATGTTTGACACACCCAAGAAAAATGGTTTTCCATGCTCGTAAAATTGTTAATCCTCGCTAGCGCTCGCTCGTAAATTAAACAATTACACTCACTGGAAAACTATTACTTTTCTTTACTTGTAGAACAATCTACTATTTTTCAACGATCATAACATTCTTTTTCTACGATAGTGCAGTAACCTATACTTTCGATGATGATTTTTGAATTTAAATTATATAAGAAAAGGAGCCTTTGCGTCGTATACTAAAATCGTGTGGAAATATTCTCATTACACAACGATTTCTTAATATTGCTACACGATTTGTGAAAACCCAAATGTTTTAATGGTTTAATAAATTTACCGTACAAGTTTGTAATTGTTTATGTTTCTACTTATTTATAAATGTTACAGGGCTATTGTATCGTAGAAAAAATAGCGTGTATAACTCGTGTGAAAATGAGTCATTGCAATACTCAAGTGATTGCAGCCCTCGCTATCGCTCAGGCTGCAAATTTCACTTTCGTATTGCAATGACTCGTTTTCTTCACTTGTTATACAATATACTATTTTCTACGATAGTGCAGTAACTTATGCTTTCGATGATGATTTCTGAATTTAAATTATATAAGAAAAGGATCCTTTGCGTCGTGTACTAAAATCGTGTGGAAATATTCATGACACAACGATTTCTTAATATTGCCACACGATTTGTGAAAATCCAAACGTTTCAATTTCATTTTTTGTTGCGAATAATTTTTTTTTTCTATCGTAGAAAAAATAGCGTGTGTAACTCGCTATCGCTCAGGCTGCAAATTTCACTTTCGTACTGCAATGACTCGTTTTCTTCACTTGTTATACAATATACTATTGCACAAATATTTTGTTTCTTGGGTGCATTTACACAACCATATTTTTTGCATTTTCCAACAAATATTAATAGCTGTTATTTTTACAATAAGCGATTTGCTAGAATTTTCGAATATTGGTCTGCATTTCTATTAAAGACAGCTTTTATAGATATATTTAAACATGCGGTTTCCTAGTACAAGCTCCTACGCGTTGATTACCGCAAATAACCGAAAATATTGTAGAATATTTGCAGAGGCCGGCCATCTGCGAGACATTAATTTTTGAAACTATCTCCTCCTCTTACTTTATATTTTCGTGCCATTTGATGGAGTACGTACATATATCAATTCGAAATTTAATTTTATTATTAAAATATAATCTCTCTTGGAGACGCTTGTTAATATCTTCAATCAGGACAAATTTTTTTTTGAACTTAGTATTTGTAAAGAGAAGTACAGAACCGTTTCATTTTATCTTTTTATTTTGGGAAAGATCTTGCTTGATAGCTCTTTGTGAACCCAAAATCGATATAAAATAACGTACCTATACGACTTTGTTATTGTCCACCCTTTTTTCAAAATTCCAACTATCTCTTATTCAGTGCAATTTATGACGAGATTCAATACACTTTTGTCGTCAATTATTAGCTGAAATGCACTACTTACGTTACCAAGCATTACTTATACTGGTGATCTACCATCAGTTCCACCTTAAAGCATTAGTTGTAGCAGCGTTTTATCAGCATCAATTTCAGTCTATGGATGTTGGGTGCGTCTCAATAGGGTAGGGGTTGACCGTCTATAGCCATGTATCTCGTGGTCTATATTCCAACGCTGCAACTATGTAGAAACCACCAAATGTGTCTAGTATACCTCCAAGTGGTAACACCCGGGCAACGATGTGAATACGTCGGCTAAATACTAGATGCGAGTGCAGTACACTATAAATGAGCAATGAGCGCAACGAATATGGAAAATGATACCCCAGGTGGTACACCTGTTAATCAGGTAAATCCACCCTCTTCGGAGGTCGGTCTCGTGGATTCTGGGGGAGACCTGCCATTGCTATACTACAATTATTTTAACCAATCCCAAGATATGTTGATGAATAAACAAGCTCAACTGAGCGAATCAGAAAATAATACTATACATCCCTTCCAGAGGAGTAAGAAAGTATCGTATTCCCCTATAAGAGGCGGTAGTCCCTCTATTGAGGCTAGCAACAAGAACATTGGTTCTACAAACGAAGAAAAGCTTCATTATGAATTGTGTAAAGCTAATAATGCACTGGTTGAAGCCAACAATATTAACAAGCAACTGAATGATACAATTGCATGGTTGCAGGAACGTATGAAAACACTTGAAAACGAAGTTAAAGCTCTTAAGCCAAAGGAGGCAATCTATCCTACTCCTAGCCAGACTACAACTGAACAAGAGTACCATACGGATGAAGACGAACTAGCTCGAGAAACTGAGTGGATAAGAGTTAAAGGGGTTAGAAAAAAAAGAAAATTGAATAATACGCCCTCCCCACCTCAATTAAAGGATGATGTTCCTAATATTATCCAGAAACCATCAAAAAAAATACCTCCACCACCACCAATAGTAATTGATGAAGTCAAAGACTATGATCTACTCTATGAGAAATTAAAAAAAATTACTACAACTGATAAGTTTAATGCAAAGGTGATGAATGGAAATACCATCAAAATAAATTTGGAAGATGGTGAAACTTACAGAAAAATGACAAGTATGTTAAATGAAGAAAAACGTGCTTGGCACACGTTTGAAGACAAACAAACCAGACCAATAAGGGTTATGGCTAAAAATCTACACTCTACGTGTAAACCAGAAAAAATAATTGATGATCTGAAAGCAAAAGGATTTAAGGCTACTGAAGCATCAATTAAGCTAAAACGGAGAGGGAAAGTACCTCTCAACATGTTTTTGTTGACCTTCGATAATGATGAAGATATCGAAAAAATTTATCAAATTAAGTACATCTTAGGGTGCAAAGTAGTTATTCAGCCTATAAGACGGTCTAAACTTATACCACAATGTAAACAATGTCAAGCCTATGGAGATACACAAAAATATTGCAGCAGGGAACCCAGGTTTGTCAAATGTTTAGGTAAACATCATACCAAAGATTGTGTAAAAGATTGAAATGTTCAGCCTAAATGCGTTCACTGTGGAGAAAACCATCCGGCTAAACTACAGAGGATGCAGCGTTGCCATTGAACTGCAAAACATCAAAAATAGGAATGTGATTGCTAAAAATCCAAGATTATTCAGGCAGCAGGCAGTTAAGATGAGCCAACCCGAAGTAAATCGTAGAGCGTTGGGAACTACTCAATGACAATTGGGTAAAATGACTTATGACCAAGTAACGATGAGTAACGGAAATCCAGGGAAAACTGGTCAAAATGACGATATAAGTCAAACACTTAAATTAATTTTAAGCAGGCTCAATACATTTGATGAGCGATTACAGAAATTAGAATACAGCACTAAGGGAGCCATCCCTAAACAGAAAAATGGCCGGTGATCTTAGAA
Organism: Tipula helvola; assembly: GCA_963556165.1. Classification (NCBI taxonomy): domain Eukaryota; kingdom Metazoa; phylum Arthropoda; class Insecta; order Diptera; family Tipulidae; genus Tipula; species Tipula helvola. Next base: position 201,626,837 of record OY744483.1, read on the forward strand.
TCTTATGTTGGAATGCCAATGGACTTATGCAACATCAACAAGAATTGCAAGTGGTCCTGGACACAGAAAAAAATCGATGTATGTCTCATCACGGAAACACATTTCACTAAACAAACAATCATTAAATTTAAAAATTATCATATATATCATACCATTCATCCGGAAAACACTGCTAAAGGAGGTGTTGCTGTTATAATCAGAAATAGTATTCATCACTATGAAGAGTTAAAATATGAAACAGAAGTAATACAAGCAACTGCTGTTAACGTCAAAACCAAAAATGGTTCTATTTGTATTGCTGGTATTTACTGCCCACCGAAGCACTCGTTGAAAGAAAAGGATTATCTCGAGTTCCTCAGTAAATTAGGAAAACGGTTTATACTTGGAGGAGACTTTAATGCAAAAAATGTCCACTGGGGCTCCAGATTAACAACAACTAAGGGTAAAGAACTCCTAAAAGCCATTAGGAAATGCAGTTGTGAAGCTCTCTCAACTGGAAAACCAACTTACTGGCCTACTGATCCAAATAAAGTACCAGATCTGATTGATTTCTTTATAATAAAGAAGATATCTGTAAATTATATACAAGTAGATGAAAGCCACAACCTAAACTCTGATCATTCACCGATACTTTTAACGTTAAGTGAAAAAATTATTCAGAAAGAAAGGAACCCTTTTCTAGTAAATAATCACCCCATAATTGGGAATGCTTTAGACTATCGCTAGAAGAAAAAATTAACTTAATGGTTCCATTAAAGACCGAAGAGCAATTAGACAAAGAAGTTCACAAATTTGTAAATGATATACAGCAATCAGCTTGGGAAAACACCCATGAGGTTAAAAAGAAAATCAAGGGAAACAACTACCCTTTGGAAATTAGGGAACTCCTAGCAGAAAAAAGAAAAGCGAGAAGAGTATGGCAACAAACAAGGGCCCCCCAAGATAAAACTAATTTGAACAATCTCACTCAACAATTAAGAAGAGAGATCCAAGAATTGAAAAATGAATCAATTAGCAACTATTTAAGAAAATTAACTAATGATAGCAGTACTGATTATTCTCTTTGGAAAGCAACCAAAAGAATTAAAAGACCAATAATACAGAACTCTCCATTACGAGTAGCAGGTGATAAATGGGCTAGGAATAATGAAGACAAAGCTCGAGAATTTGCTGAACACATTGAAAAAATATTCCAGCCACATCAAGATGAAACATTAGAAGCCGAGATAATATCTGAACAAGCTGTGCAAGAAAGTAAAGAAATCCTACCGACAATACCAAAAGAAGTCGCGTGTGAGATAAAAGCTAATATGAATATGAAAAAAGCTCCTGGCTACGATCTTATTACTATAGAAATCTTAAAAGAACTGCCAAGGAGAGCTCTGGTGAAGCTCACCAATCTTATAAATGCAGCATTTAGAATCAAATATTTACCAAGCTTGTGGAAAATTGCAGAAGTAATCATGATCCCAAAACCTGGGAAACCACCACACATAACCTCATCTTATAGGCCAATTTCGCTATTGCCAGTCATGTCCAAACTCTTTGAGAAGCTTCTGGTAAAAAGGTTAAATCCGATAATCGAGAGTAAAAACTTAATCCCAAATCATCAGTTCGGTTTTCGTAACCAACACTCAACAATTGATCAAGTTCATCGAATAACCAGTATAATTGAGAAAGCACTAGAGGAGAAAAAAATCTGTTCAACAATATTTCTAGACGTTGCCCAAGCATTTGATAGAGTGTGGCATGAAGGACTTAACCATAAATTAAGAAATCTTCTACCAATCCAATTTGCTAATATACTGGAATCTTACTTGAAAGATAGATTCTTCAGGGTTAAGTTAGATGATACTTTCTCTGAATTGAAAGAAATCAACGCAGGAGTTCCACAGGGCAGTGTATTAGGGCCGGTTTTATACCTACTGTACACTTATGATCTTCCTGCATTAGAAAACAATACAGTGGCGACTTTTGCAGATGACACGGCGATCTTAGCTGTTGGCACAAGCAGCGAAGAGTCAACACAAAAGTTACAATCAGCAATAACTAAAATTTATAAATGGACAAAAAGATGGCGAATAAAACTAAATGAAACTAAATCCGTTCACATCAACTTCACAAACAGGCGATTCGAACATATCCCGATTACCATAAATCAAGAAATAGTACCGTATGCGAACACAGCTAAGTATCTCGGCATGACCCTGGATGCTAAACTGCGATGGAAAGCACATGTCAAGAAGAAAAGTGAAGAACTAAGAATTAAATACAGAAAGATGTATTGGCTGATGGGAAGGAACTCTTCTTTATCAACATACAACAAGCTGCTACTTTATAAGCAAATATTGAAACCGGTTTGGACGTATCGTATTCAACTTTGGGGGTGTACCAAACAGAGCAACGTAAATATCATCCAAAGATTTCAGAATATGGTATTAAGGAACATCGTCGATGCACCTTGGTATGTCAGGAACAATGATCTCCATAGGGACCTTAAAGTGAACCTCATCGTAAATGAAATTCAGGAGAAAGCGCGGAGACATGAAGAGAGGCTCCGGCATCATGTGAACATTGAGGCAACTCAGCTTCTAAGCAACACGAATTTAATACGCAGACTTAAAAGAACCAAACCTTTTGAGTTGGTGTAATTGTTAGCTTAAACAGCATTGTGCTGTGTAAAGCCCACTACAAAGATGTGGTTTAATTCAATTTACCAGACTCTATGGAACGCCAATGGGAAGAAGCCATAGATTAATATTAAGTTAGTAAATTAAGTCAGAAACAAATTGCTCATTAGTCCAGGAGACTAGATTGTAATAACATTAAATAAATAAATACAATTTATTTTAACAAAAAAAAAAAAAAAAAAATTTCAGTCTATGTATTTGTTTTGATTGTGAAATGCACCAGGAACTTGGATATCGCTTTGGTTTGAGATTGAGACTCCAAAAGTATATGACTCATTTTTTTGTTGCGACACATACATATTAGAAATACATATTTTCATTTCCACTGCTTTCATCAGAATTGGAAAGCTCGACTTCACTCTTGCTTTTAATGGTCTTATCATTTGACTCAGAATTAGTATCAGAAGAGTCTTCATTTATGCTGATTATTTTTTTTTTGTAGCAATTCGGTAGTCCTACTCCATTTGATTTAAAAATATTAAGGGGTTTGGTTTAACAAATTATTTGATTTCAATATTGCATCATACACTTCGCGATTTGCAGTCATCTGAATAACTTGAGTTTACTGGCAATAGAATCAGTTGACATTTTTTTTTATTGTTAGTGGCCTCTTATCAATTACAACTTTGCAGTATCCTATGGTGGTCAAATACTATACATATTATGCATATGTGAGTAATGTGAAGGATTTATCTTTGAAACATTATTTATTTAATTAATATTCGCCAACCGAGAAAAAACATATAACTTTAATAATTACAGCATAAACAATTAAAATATAAACAAAACCAAAATATGATGTACATAACAATATAGAAAATAATTGAGTTAAGAAAAAAATGAAAAAACTTTGTATGTATAATAGCACTTTCTTTCATAAGTAATTAAGTCAAAAAATTAACAAAAATTAAAAATAAAATTAACGTTTTAATTTAATTTTAAAACTTTCCCTAGATAAATTAAAACCAAATGGGTCACTGCGCAAATTAAACTTCCTTGACCATTAATTGGTTAGCTCAGGCGAACAATAAATTTTTAGTAAATCGCCTCTTCCTGAGAAATTGATAGAACTAGAAAATTAATTTTTCAAAATATTTGGCACAAAAATGCAGTAATATAACATAAGCTCCTATACAAAAATTTTGCTATCTAAATAAATAAAAAAAAATTATTTTACCTCGAGCCTCTGTGGATGACTAGAGAATGAATGAGTTATTCCCTATTTTAATAATAAGTCCATGTACATATTTTAAAAATTTCTGTATTATCTTGTTTACATGAGTGTTTAAAGCTTAAATCGGATTTAAATGCCACAGCTACATATCGGATTGAAGAAAATAATCCTACATTTCTTGAGAAGTTACTTTTACTATGTCGTCTAGAAAGAATAAAACTTTTTGAGCTCTTTAATGAGATTCTGGTGAAACTCCTTCTTGCAGAAAATGAGCCTTTAATTCCACACTAAACACGACATTTACTTCGTTTTAGAATGTATAGCTTTTCAAGCAGAAATTATCAACAAAAAATATTAACGACATTATCCGTTAAAAACCGACAATGAATACACTGATTCAAGCTGATTACGCAATCAGCATGCGTGATTAATATGCTTGAAATTATGTGCTTTTGCAGGGTTATTCTTAGTTTTAAATAATTTTTTTTTAAATATTAAAGATTATCTTTATCACAAGTTCAATAGGTTTATGTTTTGTAAAATTACTTTAAAATTTGTCAGCGGCTCTTAAATCAAATAGTTTAAGTAATATACAATAAACACAAAAAAATTTGCAAAATGTACAAACATGTAAAATTAATTTGATTTAAATCAGTCAATAATAAAAAAATCTAAAAATCGACACCATAATTGATAATAATGTATTGTTTATTATAATTAGAATTCAGAATTATGATCATTTTAATATCTTCTCACTTTTCACTACTTACCTTAAGCTCGGTATACGTATACTACCTCGATCTAATGAAATTTTTAACTCGGTCTCCGCAATTCTCCATGAAGTATTTTTAGATTATTTTAAGATTTTGATTTTTTTGCGTTTAGCATGGTACCGATCAGCGAAATTGATCGGTGAAGCCCTTCTGTTAGCTTTGCTAAGGCGGCAATAAACATGGTTTTACACTTACTTATTTGAAAGATTGAACTATTATTACATATCTACCAAATGTTACATCCATACCGCGAGATATTAATTTAGTTTGAGTTCCTAAAGTCCTTGAGTTTTTGGTAAATAAAAAACGTTAGGGGTAATAAATTGATTTAAAAATGTGTTAAATGATGACATTTATTTAGAATTGACATTGACCTTGAAAGGACTCTTCAAGGTCATCGTGCAATATTAATGGTAAACATTATTTTTTAGTATGCAGTCGTACAGCTGAAGTAAATACCTTCCAGACATAATTTCTTTTAAATTTTCCAATTTGGGAGCTTGATAATTACATTTCTTCGTTTTCATGTAGTCGTTTACCGGGTGCTTCATTTAAGTTTGTACAACTTGATAAATAGTAGATAAGCATTTTAGCGAAAATTGTTACAAAAATTGCTTGACTCAAAACGCTGCAGTTTTATCATAATTCAAGGTCAGTTGCAGTTCAACCTTATTTTAAATAAGAGCCTATTGATTTCTGGCTCGAAAATTTAATAATAAATTTTGTGTTAACTCTACCTGTATTTGAGATACTGGAGGTTTGTTGTAAAATTGAAAGTTTTTAATTTCACTCATAAATAATACTGTTAACTAAGTAGGTACTATTGCAAACGTAAATGCACGCTAACCAAATTTGATTAAATTTTTATCAAATTATGTAGAATTTTTCATTTTTTTTTTTGTTGCATTAATCAAGATTTTACCTGGAAAAGGTGAATTTTGTTTTTAAAAATGTTCTCTAGATTTGTTTAGGACTTTGTTTTCATTTAGTCGTTTTCATAAATTTTGACAAATTTACTAGATGCGATCGTATTTATCTCTTGAATACTTTCCGAACAATTGCTATAAAAGAAATGTTTATTGCTCTAGATCGGCACCGAATTGGAATATATAATTTTGAATGAAGTGGAAGACTTATTTCGACTAATTTTTGGGTCAGGAATCCATTTTTACTTAAGTCGTAGGTTTAGAGGCATCCTGTATATACTTGTAGTATATAAGTGTTCATGTTTGGGTTTCGTTATCTTTGCATATAATAATAATGATAAGAAAATTATATAAATATTTGATTTAATTAATACTAGGGTTAAAAATGGTTTATAACATGATAAATTTTTATTTTTACAATAATGCATAATAGCAAAACACCTGATCGATTATTGTATTATGTAAGTGGATTCCACTAAATTTTGTGGGCCCTAGTAGAAGATAAATAATCATGGATATTTGACAATAATCAAATAAAATATCATGTTTTTTTCTTTTGATGTAGCGAACACCTTCCAATTGTGCATTTTCCAACTTGCATTAGCTAATGAAGGTGTTTTGTTACTTCGATACATAAATATTATGTCGAAAATCGGAACCCCATATGAAATTTAAATTAAATTTTAATTTCGACAAGGAAACGTGATCACAAACGATCATGCTGTTTGTTATATTAAATTGTTTATTTTTTAAATAAAATTAAATTTTAAATGTGATGATCACGCACGATAATCGATAAAACAATTTTTTGGTTGCGTAAAGAAGGCATGGACGAATATTCGGAAAAAATAAACAAATTTTGTAATGCTAATTTGTTTCGGATTATCAAACTGCTGCTGATAGTTTCTAAAGTGATCAAAATGAATTATACACTCACAAAGACCAATCCGGTAAAATATGAACTTGATTTTCTCTAAAATAATAAACTTGATCTGAACTTCAATTTATATATTTTTAAAGATGTCAAATTGTTGCAACATTTCTATTTGGCAAAAGTTCAAAATAAATAAATTAAAACTGTAATTTGTATTTTTTCGTCTTACCGTTGTTTGTTTATTATTATTAATATAGACGATGACGAATTCACATTTTTAAGACATTTTGTTTTCGAAAAGGACCTGAATCCAACAAACTTTATTTGAATTGGTGCAGTTTCTGTTACCTTCTGCATGTTATTAGTTTGTAAATAATTAAAACTTTAACTGGCTGGATTTAAAGAAGCGTTACTTAAATGCTCTAAATTACTTATACTCGTACCTATGTAACTAATGAAACAAAAACGTGCGAATTTCCTAATTGATTTTTTCGATGTAATTATCAAACTAAGATTTGTAGAACTAAACTGTGTACAACTACATTCAGTATTTATCTGTATGATGTAAACGTACGATGCCAGCTTTTCTTTTAATCGAATTATTCCTTCATGATCTATAGAATTTCAAACTTTATATAAAAAATAGAATGCTTGAAGGAATTGACTAAACCTTACTTTTACATTCTTCTCCCAATTCTACCATTTTTGCTCCGTTCTTCTTTGGTACTTTGGAGGGATTGAGTTTGCGGCACAAACGCTACCAAAGAAGTTATCATATAAAAAAAATTGCCTTAAATGATTATATTTGTTTGACCTTGTAATGACCTTGAGAAGCCTTGTCTAAGAAATATTAACAATTTGAATGGCAACCCCTATTTTTTTATTATGGAATCGTAAGCCAAAGCCATTTCTATTAGTCGAGTTTCTAAAATGAAAAAATGATAAAACCTCAACCTCCGAAGCTTCTAAAAAGATTATATTTTTTGTATTTTTACAGAATGTCAGAGTATCAGAAATTTAAGAAATTAAATTCCAGGATATGATGCTACCAAGCCATACAAATACGTCTGCTGCTCGAGTAGAGAATTTTGTCCTTGTTCTAATTTTTAAAACCTTTTCCGCCGAAAAGGCAATGAAACAATATTGTGTACCGACCGATTTTATTCCATTGGCATAGTTGCCTTTTATTATCCACAGACGCTTTTCGGCTTTCATTTCTTTATTATGCCAATAGCAGCAGCAGTCTTGTTATGCGATGAGTGTTTTAGGCGGGAGTTGATCATCTCAAACATTGAGGGTTTAAAATTCGGTAGTTTAGAGAAATGTTATTTTGTTTACAATCCGCTGACTTCTTCAAAACTGGCTCGAGATTGTAAGTATTTCCAAAATCTTTATCGTTCCAGATTCTGACAATAGAGTAGGGAACCCCAGTTCCGTTTCATTGTGATATTACGAGAAATTAGATTGCAGATTTTTTAGCCAGTTTAGGTTGTTTTCCAGTAGGTTCCACACCCGGTACCAAATTCAAAGTGTAAACGATCCAAAAAAAGATTGACGACTCTGATACAAATTTCGGAAAGTCGTGTAGTACCACCGATCCTCTTAAGTATAAAAAGCTTAATAAATTATGATAGACAAAACTAGCAAAATACTTGTTATTTGCTAAACAGATTTTTAAACAATAATCGTGTGTTGGCTTTTCCTTTATTCTTTGTACTGGATAATTCACTTCACTATGCTAATTTCTGATTATCGGCTTAATAATCGCTAAGATGTTGCCTCATACACATTGGAAGCATTAACGGCAAAAGAACATATCACACAAACTAACTTAGTAAAATCATATATGTACATTGTACATGGTACGTTTATGGTGAAAGAATGTTCATCACGAAGTTAGCTGCATGAGTTGAATAAGTGACCAATTGGTTGCTAGGTTCCTAACTCTGCGGGTTAAATTTTTACCCTGTGGACCAAACCGTTTGCCCTGAGAACCATTTTGGTTACCCTATGTTGGTAACCCTTCTTAAATTTGTCTACGAGTTGAAAATAATGCAACTTATTTAGTAAACTTCGTGGTATACATTTTTTCAACAGTATTGTACCATGTAGGTACCGTACCTTAAGCAGAATATTATTGTATCTAGCGTCAAAATATTTGAACTAATTTTTGTAGAGAAAATTATATTCAAAAAATTTACAATCCATAAGAAAAGTATTTTTGGAGTCGCTGATTACGAATCTGAGATGAAAAAATTAAAATCAAAACGGCATTCAATTTGGAAAATTAAATTTAATATCCAATATGGCCGCTATCAAGTACTAAAAGTACATTTTTGGCTTTTTTGATAAAAATATACATATGCAAAATAGTTCATGGGTTGCTGAATACGAATTTATGGTCAAAATGTTTATTTCCGCCGCTTAATTTAAAATGAAACTTTTGTTGGTCAATGGATTGGCGGGTGGTGACGGTGGTCTTTCGAAACCTGTAACGGGTGCTTGTCATCCCCGTCACAAAATAATCTTATCCATCAAATTCGCGTATAAAACTGTACCCCACATTTGAAGATTTTTCTTTTCTTCTAATAAATACCAATTTACATGACTAAATCCGGGTACAGTTCACATTACATTTACATTAATTGTGTTGGAATAATCTTGTCTGTACATATTAAAACATGCACATAAGCAAGATTCATAACCAACAACTAAATTAATGTAAAATCCTATTATCTCCAATGGCGCGTGCCCATATGACTTGGTTTTCATTTATGTTTATTTGCGGAAGCTCAAGTTTCGGTAAACAAACATAAGAATATTTTTTTTATTATCACACATTCTTTAATCAGTGTGGAGACACATTTGTTTTTGTTGAAGTCTCAATTTTCGTTTCCGTTTATTCAACCTGGGTCATTGTCAATGTAATTGAATTTCTCAAGGTAAAAATAAGCGTGGAAATATATTTTTTTTTTTTTTTGCGACTTGGGCAGTTCATGTGGTTACACATGCAGCCAAACGTGCCTCATGTTTTCAGTTCGTGCATATTGTCCGGAAATTCGGATAAAATGTCAGTGGGGTGATTATGGAATTTTTCAAGTTGATTGGAAGAGAAAAAGAAAAAGAAAATATGTGTTTTTTTTTTTTGTTGATCAGCAGAAAAATTGTATAAAAACTCCACAAAAATTTTATTCGTGGTTCTTTTTTAGTTGATTTTTGCTAACCGTCAGGTTAGAAGTTTTCTATTTAAAAAAAAAAAAAAATAAATAAAAAAAAATTTTTTTTTGGAAAATAAATATTTTTTTTTTTTTGCAATTTATAAATTAAATTTTTTTTGGTGTTTTGTTTTGTTGCGGTCTAAATCGAGGAAAACAACGGTGAGTATAAAAAGAAAAAAAAAACCATACTAACTAAGAGAGGTCCAGTCAGTATAGTAGGAAGCCAATAGCCTCATTAGAGGCAGGTGAATGTACAGCTTCAACCGCGTCATTTACCCTTTCTTTTGGCTAACTACTTACTGACCAAGTTAATTACTAATCAAACCCTCATACAGGGACTTGCTAATTAATTATTTTTTTTGTGTGAATTTCAAATAATGCGTGGCTAAGGCCAAAAACTGTCCATTCATGCTGGACAAATAACTTAGTTTTCTGTTGGTCACTATAGACAGGTCCAACGTTTCTAATCCCCAATCCTTTTGTGATCTCAATGATCACCCAATATTTTCATCCAACCGCGGTATAACTAGGTTTCTCAACTGTGTCACCCCAAACCCATGACTAATTTTACCTCTACCGGCCTTGAGCACAGGTAAATGCCGCAGGGGTGACAACAGCGGTCGAGAAACAATTTCTTAGTAATGTTGAGCTGAGGTAACTCAGTTACTTCGTGTTACAACATTACAAACCTTTATTTCGATGTCCAAAAAATAATTTTTTCGTATTTCCTTCTAATACATAGTTCCAATAAATTATAAATGATGCCGATTTATTATATTTTATTATTTTGTTCTAAAATTACAGCTTCTGTTTTTATTAAGATCATGGTGGTTTGGCGTCTATTGGAGGGGGAAGGGGCCAAAGTTGGTAGATTAATCTACCAGCTCCGTAACCGTCCAGTAGGGGGCACATCACGTAAGCTGTTCTGGTCATGTATTAGGCAGTTGCGTGATGGGTACATGAGGTAACCTGATCGCAATTCGCAAGTGTACGTACTGCCTCCTCGCGGCAACCACTGGTAACTGGAACCATTAGGCAGAATGTGGCCTTTTGGGACAGGCTAAAGTACGGCGCTAAAGGAGAAAACCTTGACAAAAACCCCTAATCTAAGGTGGAACAGCATATGCCGAAGGATGAATGGCTGAAAGGTTAATCAGTCCAAATTTGCTGACTCTGGATACCAGGCACCCTCCAGTTTTATTTAGCCTTCCTGTATAGTAAAGCTGGGTGACCTATAGGCGACTTTCCATTTCCAGCAACTCGCAAGAGTAAAATCAAAACGGTACACGAGGCACGGGTAGGAATATACGGGAGTGGGACTACTCTCTCGAAGTCCTTGAGTCCCAATGGTACCGCTTTTCTAGCAGAAGTAAATGATAGGTAAACATCAGTAAACATCTAGGAGGGAGAGCAATGAGCCTAGATAGTATGTATTGCGTGTAGAAGTGCTTCCTACAGTAAACATCTAGGAGGGAGAGCAATGAGCCCAAATAGTATGTATCACGTATCGGCCGGCAGTATTATCAGGTTCATTAAGAGCCTGAATATTGACTGGACGGATAAGTAAGCAGGGCATGGAGCACAAAATATCTGTTAGGTCGCAGTGCGAGGTGGCTAAACGCCCACACGGCCCTACAACACTAATTCTAAGGCTAATTCTATTAAAGGGGGAGGCCCTACTAATTAAAACCGGAAATGATCAAACTTATGCACAAGTGCTGAGTAGGATAAGGGTTAAGGTTAACCCGGAGGCCTCAGACACAGAAATCAAATCTGTACGCCGTACTAGGAAGGGCGATGTTCTCCTGTAATTTGGAGCAAACGCAGGGAATAAGGGCACCTTCTGCGAGGCTTTAAGAGGTGCTCCGGGAAAAACAGCAACAGTTCGTAGCTTGGAACCCAAAATCACCCTCGAAATCAGGGACCTTGACTGTCTGTGACTGAACATGAAGTGAAAGCAACCATCCAAAGAGATCTCAAAGAGTTTACTGGGGAGCTAAAGGTGTTAGTTACAAAGACAAATGCGAGAGAACAACGGATGGCCTTCTTGGAGATTGGTGCTCGAGAAGCACATGAGCTTCTTAAGGTAGGCCGGATAAAAATAGGATGGTTATACTGCAGGGTATAGTGCGCAGAACTGCAGTTACAAGGTGTTATGCTTGCTTTGGCTTTGGTCATCAACAAGCGACCTATAAAGGACCAAATAGGAAGGAGCAGGACATATGTATCCAATGTGGAGAGAAAGGCCATATTAAGAAGGACTGTCAGTCGGACCCATTTTTTTCTCTGCGCCGAACAGCAAATTGGGCCCGAATAACTGAAATACGTACCCGGGACAGGGACTTGCAACATCTTTAGGCAGGGCCTTGATAAAGTAAGAAACAGAAGCATAAGGTGAAGGTTCTTCAGAGTAATCTTCATAGAAGTAAGACAGCGGATGCCCTGCTAGATCAACTGAGGCTAGATATAGGCGCAGACCTGCTAATTGTTAGTGAACAGTATCGCAATAGAATGGAACCCGAATGGTACTCAGATAACCTTGGTACAGCTGCCATCTGGATCCCGTACCCTATTACAGTCGAGAGTCATGGAGCCGAGGAGGGCTTTATGTTGGTTAAAACAAAATCTGTTATATACGTGAGCTGTTATTTTACCCCAAACGAACCGATGGACGATTTCTGAGCTAAAATCGATGTCTTAGAGGATAAAGCACGTAAACTGAATAGTGCGCTCGTTATAGCCGTAGACTTCAACGCAAGAGCGATGGAGTGGGGCATGAATGCTACAAACACAAGAAGACGGTATATTCTTGATATCGCGGTTAGTGTAGGACCCACGGTGATGAACGAAGATAGCGTATCGACGTTCAGAAGGCCGGGCTATGCTGAAATGATTCCCGATATCACTCTGGTATCTGACGTGATAGCACAAGACGTCACGGAATGGAGCATGGAGGGTAATGGAAGATTACACCGGTAGCATCCACCAATATATCATCTAAAGTGACGGAGGGAATTGCGAAAACTCATTAGTTCCAATGGGCGAGTGACAGGATGGAATGTGTCAAAACTATCCGAATAAAATCTCTTGGCAACCATCCAAGCCCGAAAAACGACAATATTGCGGAAAACCGATCTCCCGAAAAATGGCGAGGGCCACTATGCGGCTAATAAATCAAGCGTGTGATGCGTCTATGCCAAAAAGGCGAGGCATAAGGGGAATACAGACTGCGGTTTATTGGTGGTCTGATGAGATAGCGAATCTCAGGAAGCGCTGCTTACGCCTTAAACGCTTAGCCACCAGAGCAAGAAGAAGAGATCGATTCGCGGCGGAACAGGAACATGAGGAATATCGACTGGCGAGAAGAGCGCTTAAATTCGAAATAAATAGAAGTAAATGTCTCAAGTGGAAGAGCCTGAAACGGGACGTAGAAACAGACCTCTGGGGCCTGAGCTACAAAATTGTGATGCACAAACTTGGATCTCAGGCGCCTAGCCCTTTAATGGGAACAACAGAAATGTGGTATATTGTGAACCACATTGCCCCGATAAACCAGATGAAATACCGGTGTTCATGATGAAAGAGATTTAGCAAGCCGCTGCCTCTCTTCGCAATAAGAAAGCACCGGGCCCAGACGGAGTCCCAATGGAAATACTAAAGATTATCGCTCGATCAGAACCCGAGATACTTTTAAACGTGTATAATCACTGTTTGGAGGAAGGGGTTTTCCCTAAGGCATGGAAGAACCAGCGGTTGGTACTCATAAGCAAAAGGAAAGGCAACCCGAACTCCCCATCAGCATATAGACCCTTGTGCATGCTTGATTCGGCAGGAAAATTATTGGAGCGTTTACTTAAGCCACGGATCTTAGCAGCAATCCAAGCTGCAGGAGGTCTCTCGGATAAACAGTATGGTTTCAGGAAGGGCCGGTCAACTATTGGCGCGGTAAAAGAAGTGGTGAGAGCTTACTATATGGCGCAACAAGGTGGTCATCAGTCGAGGAAAATGGTGTTACTTGCCACGTTGGACGTGAAAAATGCGTTTAACTCTGCGAGATGGGCGGACATGTTGACGACATTAACAAACGCTTTCCATATGCGAGACTACCTTCTGAGCATAATGCATAGCTACCTTCAAGATAGAAGGCTTATGTTTGAAACCATGGAGAGTAAATACAGCAAAAAGACCACGGGAGGTGCTGCTCAAAGGTACATTTCAGGTCCCGATTTGTGGAACGCATCATACGACGGTATACTGCGTATGGAAATGCCAGATGACACCTTTATGGTGGGATACGCACACGATATAGCGGCAGTAATGATCGCTCGAGACGTAGAGGACATACAGCGTAAGCTTAACCAGGTTATGCGTAGAGCAAACTCGTGGTTAAGCAACCGTGGTTTAGCCCTAGCAAAGGAAAACACAGAGCTGGTACTGCTTACGAGACGACACATGGTGGCCGATGTACTGCTCCGGGTAGAAAATGAGCAGATGCGGTCTAGCCAGGCAGTCAAGTACCTGGGGGTCTATCTGGACACAAAACTAAACTTTGGAGAACAAATCAGGAGTTCTGCAGAGAAAGCAAACAAAGCCTCTTTTGCTCTGAGCAGGCTGATGACGAAATTATTGATGTCGATCATAAATTCAATACTTTTATACGGGTGTGAAATATGTGCGGACACACTAAAAACGGATAAATATAGGAAAATAATGGCCACTGTACAACGTAGGGGGGCTCTCAGAATCTGTAGTTCCTGTAGTTCGAAAACTGAAAGAGCAAAATATAAAACCAACGAACCACATTGTTCTTCGAACCGTACAATCGAATCAATCAAAAGTGTCATTAGAAAATGAAGATCTTCCTGATATTCGTTTACCTACTAGAGAACCAAGTACAAAATTTGAAAAAGAAAATTTGAAATCACTTTACCATCGGTCAGCATTTCATTTAAACAAATAAACACCGTGGCAATCCTAAGGCGCTAAAGTTGAAGGCTAAATTGTCCTTTTTAGATAAACATCTTAACCCACGTTAAACATATTGATACGCCAGTACCTGAATAAATAAAATTATAGCTGACGAAGTAGCAATGACGTTTTCATAACTACTAAAGGTAAATTTCTTTATATTTACACTAAAAAATTTCCCTCCAAAAGGAGAAATATGGAAAAAAGTGCCAATTTTCTTCGGCCAAATAAACGGAATTCCGTACACTGAGAGGGTGCGTTACGTAATACGATTTTGGTGTTGAAAACGCACAGCTTTCCGTGCGCGTTGTTTGTTGGGATTGTAAAATTCTGATTTTATTATTTATTTTACAAGAATTTATTTATTTGATTAATTTTAATTTATTTATTTTAATTTTAATTAAATTAATTTTATGTATACAAATTTATTTATTTATCACCATTTTTGAATTTATTTTCAACACCACGCGACTTGGGCGGCATGTCGCCGTGTTGAAATTCGAGAGCAGACTATACTACTAACCATGATTCAATAAAACCAAGGTTAGCTCGAAATATGTAAACAAATGGCCATCTTTTTTTTTTTGACGTCACTCAATTCTCAATACGTATATAAATTACAACAACAAATAAAAAAACGAAAAGTAAAAAAGAATTGCATGACGTCACAAACACGTGTTTTGAAAAATCGAGCTAACCTGGGATTTATAGAATCATGTATACTAACTAAAGTTAAAAAATAATTTTATTTTGTTTGTGTAACTTCAAGTGGAAGAGAATAGTAGTTTGATGGTTGTATTCGTTCAAAAGCAAAACTCGGGTGCGTTCCCAATAGTGATAATAAAGTTTAGCGGAGTCAAACGTTGTATTGGCGATTGGGTGAACTCAAACGCCAAAGTATGCAGTTGATACCTTGTGGCGGAGCACGCATGAGTCAGCCGCTACAGGATAATATCACAAAATGCACGCGGCTGCATGTATTTCTAATATTATTCAAAATGAAACAAACAAACTTACATCCTATTCACAATTGTTTGTTCGAGCTAAATTTTCAGTGCAACGTAACACAAAACCTCTTCAAAATGAAACAAATAATAATTTAATGGAAAATTTGATTATTAATTTCATTAAACTAAATATTAAGCTTTCCAATTCAATATTTTTTTTTAATTTTCTATTCTGCGAAAAAGTACAACTAATAATGCTTGATTCACAATGACGGACTTGCCCAATATCGATTTTAGTTCATTTGTCCCCTCGCTTGGGCAGCGCTGACTACTATTTTTTTTTACATGCAAAAACAAGTAAAATCATGTTTACAAATACATACAAGTTTCTTGTCTAAATTAGTGGATGTCCCCCTACTTTTTTTTATGATTACTAAAATTGAGTATGTTGCGATTAATAATAAATATCAAATTTTAAAATTAATTTAGTCGAAATTAATAATTTAATGAAACAATTAAATCACATTTTGACCATATAAAACTACATACGAAATATTTTAGCCGCCAGTCAGCAAGCGTTGCAATTATACATATTTGGGAAAGTCAATAATTCCGGCTGTCCACACGAAGTTAACACTGCAACACATCATTTCCTCGTTTCTTACGTCTTTGCCTATAAACTAACTGGAGGGGAAAATATTCTTGTTGCACTTATCGCAAATTTTAGGTGATGAACAAGTTGCAACACACAAACACAAATATAAAATAATAAAACATTTGAATGTGGTTCGATTTTTTTTTTTTTGTAAACTGGTTTTAGTTCTAATTTTTATTTTAAACAGTAAACACCTCCTACAAAAATAAATAAACAAAACACATACATAGATAAGAAATAACAGTTTTATTATTTCGTCTAAACGCGAGGAGTTGTCGTGTTGCGTTGCAGTGTTAACTTCGTGTGAACACTCCCATTGTTTATGCGATGATATCTTGATTCACAATTGTTTATGCGCAAGAAAAAAACACGAATTTTCATGATTTTTGAAACGGTAAATTTAAATATTATTTAGTTGTTGCCTAAAACAAGCTAGTCTTCAGTTATTCGCGCGATTCAGTCTGTTTAGTTTTAATTAAAAATGGAAAGAAACCAGAATTCAACGTGGAAGTTAGAGCAGCTATGGTAGCTGATTACAAAAATAGAATTTCGGCCAGTGAATTATCAAAAAATATAATTGTCACAAAAATACGATTTTATACCAAATTAGAAAACAAAATATTCATGGTACAGTAAGTAATGTAATTGGAAGAGGCAGTAAACGAAAGACAAGTGTTAAGGAAGATGTACTGATTGCTAGAGCTGTGAAAGTTAATCCATCTGCACCGCAACGAAATATCCAATCCACAGTAAATTCTTCAAGGCAAAATAAAATTATCCAACCTACTATTTGCCGTAGGTTGAAGGAACAGGGCATCAGGAAATACAACACTAAAAAGAAGCCATACATTTCCAAAAATAATAAAGCAAAACGTTTGAAATTTGCTCATGATCATATCAACAAGCCATTGGAGTTCTGGAGAAAATTGTATGGACGGATGAGTCTATATTTTCATTAGATGGAACTTGGGGAAGGAAGTTTTATTACTCAACTCCGTCAGAGCAATTAAAACGTGTTGTGATAACTCCAACACGTCATTCTGGTGGCGGTCACATAATGATATGGGGCAGTATTTCCTATAATGATGTTGGGCCAATTCAAATTTTACGAGGAAATGTCCGCCAATCACAATATTTGGAACTTCTTAATGAGATCGGCTTACTTGCGGGATGCAATCTAATTGGAATAAATCATGCTGCAGCATGATAATGCACCTGTAGTGTACATAAAGGAAAAATCGTCTCTAAATTTTTAAAAGATATCGGGCAAAATGTTCTAGAATGGCCACCTCAGAGTCCTGACCTAAATGTCATAGAGAACGTTTGAACTTACATCAAACGGGAAATACCATATGAGGTTGGAAGAACGGAAAATGAAACGTGGAATACAATAGTAGAGGTGTGGAACAATATACCCACAGATTTCATAAGGAATTTAATAGACTCAGTGCCAAGACGGCTATCCGAAGTGCTAAAATCGAAAGGAGGAAATACCTCATATTAGTAATCGAAGTATTTAAGATGATTTTCACACGATTTTTTTGAGAAATTTATTCACGATTGCTTCGCATAAACAATTGTGAATCAAGTAATATTAGTTGTAATTTTTCGCAGAATAGAAAATTTAAAAAAAAAATATTGAATTAAAAAGCTTAATATTTAGTTTAATGAAATTAAAAATAAAATTTTCCATTAAATTATTATTTGTTTCATTTTGAAGAGGTTTTGTTTTACGTTGCACTGAAAATTTAGCTCGAACAAACAATTGCGAATAGGATAGTACAGTCGTTGTCAAAATTATTTGTGTCACGCAAAAATTGTATAATGTATTTCGCAAAAGTTAAAACTTGGGCTAAAGACTTAATAAAATAACTAAATTTTTTTTTGTATATTTATTGTTAATTATTGTTATTTCATTTAGTAAAAAAAAAAAATTAAAAATCTTTATAATTCATTAAAATAAAATTAAAAAACAAATGGATAACATTTTTTTGCCTCATATTTTTGGGACAAAATTATTTGTGCAGTATGAAAAAAATCAAAATAAAATAGTAAATCAATTAAATTTAAGATTATTTTTGGGTAATTACGTAATGATAAAGTCACATGTATGCAAATGGTCGGTTTTTGTTTAGTCTCTATATGATTTCGCATCTGGTTCAACAATTTGTTCTTAACATTACGTAGAATCTTATACCACTCGGTTTTCTTTGCACCCTGGTACGAATTTTTGGCCTTGTTAGATCATGAATATCTTCCACTTTAACTTAAATATCTGCAGGCGTAAATCGAAACCCTACACTGGCCGAGTCAAATAATTACGTTCAAAATTTTTTGATATTTTCATGGTAATGATGCTTCTTATGTATTGTAGCATCATTGTGCTGAAGAGGAAATTAAGGGCCAACTAATTTATTGTTAACTAGGAATGTTACCTAATTCAATAAACCGAAATTGAACTATGGCCTTGAACAGTTGTAGTTTATAGGGCTTACACACAAACGGAATATGATCGATCTACCGTCAGGAAACAAAACGTGAAAGGTTTCATAAGATAAGCCCATTGCAACATGGAGAACTGGTTTATACCCAAATTAGTGCGTATTTGTCTTAGTTTGATAATATCGGAAATATTTTTATTATTACATAAACATCGAGCATTAATTAGTGTGGATACTGCCTCCGATAGATTCCATTGGGCAACAAATAAAAGGGTAGACGCCTCTATAAACAGAACTATTCAAGGAGACTGTTCAATTTCGGTTTAATTTATGAGGCAACATCCCTGGTTGATAATAAGCTAGTTAGTTCTCAATATTTCCTTCAGCATAGTTTTGCCCCCTTACATAAGAAGAGTCATTACTACGAAATTATACAAAAATCTTGAACAAAATTATTTGACTCGGCCAGTGAAGGGTTTCGATTTACGCTTGCAGATGTTTAAGTTAAAGTGGAAGATATTCATGATCTAACAAGACCAAAAATTTGTAGTAGGGTGCCAAGAAAACCGGGTGGTATAAGATTCTACGTAATGTTAAGAACGAATTGTTGAACCAGATGCGAAATCATATAGAGACTAAACAAAAACCGGCCATTTGCATACACAACATTAGTGACTTTATCATTACGTAATTACCCAAAAATAATCTTAAATTTAATTGATTTACTATTTTATTTTGATTTTTTTCATACTGCACAAATAATTTTGTCCCAAAAATATGAGGCAAAAAAATGTTATCCATTTGTTTTTTAATTTTATTTTAATGAATTATAAAGATTTTTAATTTTTTTTTTTACTAAATGAAATATCAATAATTAACAATAAATATACAAAAAAAAATTTAGTTATTTTATTAAGTCTTTAGCCCAAGTTTTAACTTTTGCGAAATACATTATACAATTTTTGCGTGACATAAATAATTTTGACAACGACTGTATATATCGCATTTATACCGTTGCTACTGTTGTTATTTCGATTTAGCATTGCTAATAATACATAATTAATTAATTTTAAATATATAGCTTTGTATTTGATTTTTCATGCCAGAATAGGTCATTGAGGATAAAACATTTTAACGTAAAGGGTCAAAATAATTAATGCACTCGCAGTCAATGGCAACACAAAGTAATTAAAAACTATTAAAAGTTCAAGCTTTAAAATAAAATATCATTTCTACCAATTTTACTAACTAAAGATGTATTTTTCTAAACATCGACAACATATACAAAGCTCATGAGACCATTCAAAAGTTCTAATCATTATTAATTTCCAAATTTATTGTTGTTCTCATCACTACAATACTAATTGAATAAATCAGAACTCCAAGGCTCTATATTGCACCAATCATTTATCTCTTACTCTAAAAATAAACTCATTTAGAATTTGGATAATTTTTGGTTATCAAACTAACTCAATTTCCTGTTGCATATGGTATTGTAAAACGACAAGCGATACGTCCCTTTAGAAAAGTGATAAATAACTAACTAAAATTATTTTTATATTTTGTTGCATCAAATTTTCAAACGTATCATTTTTCAAAATAAAATTGATTAATTAATCAAAACTATTGGATAAGGAAAAATCACTCTACTCACTCATTTTTTTTTCGTGCGCCAAACTAAATAATTTTTTTATAGAAATTTTAATAAATTAATTAACGTTTTCAATCGGCGGTTTTTTTTAATTTTTACTAAAGTGGAAAGTTTCAATATTAAACCAAAATCAAGGGACCATAAAAAACCCTTTTGCGGACCGGATTTTGGCATTAGCCTTAAAGAAACAAAAAATTATTTCGTTTCAAAAGATTATTTGAAAATAAGGAATTTCAACAAATTGAATAGTTACACCTTGTATTCATTATAGTGATAATGAAAACAATATGTATTAAGTGCTTTGGGATCAATTATTGTTAATAAAATTTACTGTTGAATTTTGAAAGTTAGTGATTTTTCTCTAAAATCTGAGTGGATTAGGCGAATAAAAACCACTAAATTTGTCATGGTAAAGAAGTGCTCAATGTTATGATGGTGTGGGCCTGATCACTGTTTTAATGACAGACATATGATATTAGTTTAGAATATGGACTAGACCACCTTTGCCAAACCAAATTAATTGAGTCAAATTGCTATTTAGAATGGAATCAAACATTGCCAGACTAAAATTCTGGGAATCTCCCCATGGTTTGTGACAAAAGATTATATGATTTAACCGAAGTTCATATATTACTAATTATATTTTAATGTTAATGAGATTACTAAACCGGCTAACAAACTAAAATGTATCATTTGCTTCTTCTCAGCCAGACAGACATACCTAATAAATAAATTAAATTTCATATATAATTTCAATATAATAAATTAGGTTCACTCACTTTTATAACGGACAAACGACACGGCTAGTTTACTGAATATGCAAACAATAAAAATAAAGTGTAGCTCTATATCTTATTTTCCTCATGATTGAATTTTAAATTATTGTTAAGAAAACCAAATAACAGAACCAGAATCAATATATGTTCAATTATAATTTTTTTCTTATATTCCAATTTTACTTGTAAATTTCTTTTATTTTCTTTTACTATATAACCATATTGAAAAATATGTATATAAAGATCTCTTTTGAAATAGAGTTACACTCCACAATTAGAACGTAAAATCAGGCTAGTTACTGATACATAACGAACGAATAAAGTAAGCGAAAAATATAAGTTTGCATGAATATATGTATGTGCGAGTATAAAGATTATAAGATTTACTTCTACTTGTTGTTTCGGTAAAAGGTAATTTATTTATTATTTTTATGCAAAAATTATTAAAAATATGCGCGGATGATATTTTAAGTATGTATGTATATAGATAGCAAAATTCCATTTCATATACAGTAGATTTTGTATATGCCAACGAAGTAGCTGCATTTGCATCTCACACATTATGAAAATTTAAATAAATTTAAAAACATAAAAACATTTTTTTCTTGTTAAATAGAAATTTGTAATGGAATAATAATTCATACATATGGAATCAGGTTGTTCAATAATATTAATTGGAATAATATCTAAACGTATATGCAGCATTAGAGAAGTAAGGCCATTAAAATAGTATATTTATTGAACGTTTAAAAATGATTTTTTAATAAATATAAACTGGTGCCGCCTGAAATAAGGCTGGTTGGATTAACGCCTTAAAAAAATGAAGGCCTTAATTTGCAATCAAAGTGCATTAACATCTGATTTTCTAAACAAAAATTTGTTTTTTGTACAAAATATTTGCAATATCTGAATATATAAAAATGGTGTAAAAAATGTATGTGCGCGCAATAGTTGAGAATAGGGCTTGCGTCCCGGGAATCCCCGGAATGGAATTCCAGGGAATTTAAGAAATTAAAAATATTTCCGTTTTCCAGGAATGTTGGGGAATGTTGTGAATATTTCCCGGGAATGCAAAATCCAATTTCAAGAATGCTCAATAAACTGCATTGAGGCATAGTCGTGTCCTGAATCCATGGAATTCCCGAAGAGAATTTTGGAAAAATCACCGGAAAAGTCAGAAAATCAAAAAATGATGTTTTTGTATCAGATTTCACGCGTATTCGTTCCAGATGGTATTTTGGAAAAATTGAAAAATCTGAGTGGAAAACTTGAAAACTTTCGGAAAACCCCGAAGAAAATTTAATTTTTTTTTCTATGAAATATTGAATTTTTTGCATGTTTTGATTATTTTGGACGCTCTAAAGCGTGAAAAGTCGATGCAGAGCTTGACAAATCTCAGAAAATCGTGAAATAAATTGGTAAAAACACAAATTTAACGAGATAAATATGAGATGGCGCTGAGGTGTGATAATTAATGCCACAACCAAGTAGATGACGTTATACGTTGACTTAGGCGTTGTGAAATTTGACAGGTGTCCTATTCGCATTGCCATTTTCGATTGTGCGAACGTATTATTTTTCTTGCTGCTATTAAATTGGAAATTTGAGTATTAATTCACTGTTTTATGATATTCGAATTGTGTGCATTGCATCCATAACGGTACCATTATTACAATCATATGAAGTTCGAAAGAATTTTATTGGTGCGTGACAAGTGCGGTTATCAAATTGGATTGCGGGATTGAGATTGATTCGATCGGTAAGTTCAATTTTGTGGATTAATGACTTCGAAGTAAATTAGTCAAATAAATCATTGTAATTTTTGATTTTTGACTTGAATATCGCTTGAATTATGAGTCTACAATCGCCTACAAAGATCTTCCCAGCGTTTATATTGGCGCATTGTCTACCGTGTGCCGACATTGTGCCAAGTATTGAAGTTCTAAGCAGAGACGGCAGGGATATGTTGTGACAATGGCAAAGTTAAATTCCCGGTTTTGATTTCGCCACCGGAGCCATTGGGTACTTATCTCTATGGAGATACAACGCTAGCCAGACATTTTCTCGTACACACGCAACAGTACAATCAATGCTTTAACATGACGTCATTTGGAACCAATGTTGTTTTTCGTCAACCCGGCTACAATCCCACCTATAAGGTAATGACGTCACCATGTTTTCATCATTACGATAATGTTGAACGATTGTACTCTTCATTTTCAAAATTGCTGTCTATTTTAAAGATTCAAGGGCAAATTTATCATCGAAGCGGAGTGTTGATGCCACCAGCACACAATGTTGGATGTACTCTGTGGAGTGACAAAAAAGAGGATTGTCACATGCGCACATCCTAATATGGCTTACTGTGAAGATAATGCCAAATGAAATAGATACCGATTTTATATCCGAAATACCAGATCCCACAATTGATAATGAGTTGTTTGAAGTTGTGACCAAGAACATGATACACGGACCATGTGGAGCAAATTCACAGTGTATGATCGATGGAAAATGCTCTAAACGGCATCCTCGAGAGTTGTTAAAAGACAAAATTACTGGTAATGATGGTTACCCACTAAATCGACGAAGAAGTACAAAAGACAATAGAAAATCAATTACATACTTTGAAAGTGAGAGAAAATGACATTGAAGTCGATAATCGTAGGGTTGTTCCATAGTTGGCACTTTTATCGAAAACTTTCAAAGCACATATCAACGTTGAGTATTGCAATTCTGAGAAATCCATAAAATGCATTTGTCAACAAAGGCAGCGATTTGGCCGTGTTTGGAGTTTCAACAAGAAGTAATTTAGATGAACTCTCAATATCAAATCGGCAGATATATCAGCAGCAATGAAGCTGTGTAGCGTATTTTAGGATTTCCAATCCACGAGAGGGATCCAATTGTCGTTCATTTTGCTGTCCATCTTGAAAACGGACAGAGTGTATTTCACGGAACAAAACATAACGGACAGAGCAACAAATCCACCGAACACAACATAAACAGTGTTTTTTTCTATTATGTTAAACAGATGATTTTGCAAGAACTTTGATGTATACAGACATTCAGACTTGTTAACCTTGGAACGCAACAAGAAAGAATTTTGAAAGAAGGAAGACAGGCAAAGCAGTAGTTGGTCAACCTGGAATATTTTCATCAAATGCTTTAGGAAGAATATACACTGTACAGACGAACAACACTGAATGCTTTTATTTACGGTTGCTTCTGATTACCGTTCGCGGTCCAACATCATTTACACATTTACGAACAGTGGATGGAACAGTACATAATACGTATCGTAGTGCGTGCGAGACACTTTATTTGCTGGACAAGTCAATTGAAGATTCATCCACTACTTCTAATCCATTTCACATACGCACGCTGTTTTCAATTATTTTACCTACTTGTTCCCCGACATAACCAGCACAATTGTAGGGGAAATACAAAGACTACATGGCCGAAGATATTCTGCAAAAATTCTCACAAAATCATGGTTTGCATTTCACAGAAGAAATATACAATGAAGCGCTAATCTTCATTGAGGATCTTTGTCTTGCAATGTGAGGTAAGTTGTTAGCACAATTGGGAATGACAGCACCAAATCGGGTCAATGCAACATTCGACAGAGAACTGCTCAAAGAGCAATCATACAACAGAAATGACTTACAGCTGTTCGTTCAAGAAAAACACCAAAACTCCTTCCACAACAAAAGATAGCATTTGATACCATCATACAAACTGTAGCCAACCAATCTGGTGGATTGTAAGTTTTGGGACGCATATTAATATTTTAGTTTTAAGATTTTTATGTTTCGAATGTGTAGCACTATTTAAATAAAACATTTATGGGAATTAATTTTCTTGTTGTTGTTGTTTTTTAAGATACAGGGTGTCAAATATTTAAAAATTCAATGCACTTGGTATTGTATTTATTGCTATAGAAAGAAAACTTATTATTCGAAAATTATAAGATTGGGCTCATTTTAAAGATACACGAACAGGGATTACAAAATAATTATAAAAATGGTGCCATCTTTTATTTCTTCCTTTTAAAAATAGCCGTCGAAAGTTTATTTTTAGATTTTATCCCATGTGCTTGTTTTTTTCACCATTTTGTTCTATTAGACATCCCAAAAAATCAGGACAGCATCTGGTTTTAAATATAATAAATTTGTAGATTGTCATACTGAAACGTGATTTGCAAGAATACAAAAAATAACGGTGTTCCAGTTTTTTGATATGTCGTAAAATATTAATTGCCGAATTTAAAAAAAAAAAAAAATAGGTTTTTGAGAAAATTGAAAAAGAACATTTTGGCGGGAAATTTAAAAAAGAAGAAATTAAACAACATATGTACTATTTTTATATTTTTTATTAATCACTATTAACTTACCTTTAAAATGAGCTCAAAATCATAATTATCGGATAATTATTTTTCTTTTTATTGCTATAAATACAATATCATGATTATCATTTTTCTCAAAATTTGACATCCTGCATTTTTAACAACAACAACAACAAAAACAAAGCATTTCAAAATTTATAGCAGAGGTCATTTCCAACCAAAATAGTACTTTTAGTATTTTTTGATGAAATCGCATGCGCAGCCGCTAAAAAATTAATTTAAAAAAAAACCAACAGTTCTTTTGTTTATCTTTCTTTTTTAATACGATCTTGAAAAGTGTACCTTTCCAATAAAGTCATTTTTATAAACTATGTATATTATCTTCTGTCAAATTAAAACAATGGTTTTGTGAAATCTTTTTGTTTCCCAACAATTTTTGTTGATTTTCAAGTAACTCTGGCGGAAAAACAATGTACTATGGAAAGTTGACTAACTATATCAGAAAAATTTGCGACATTAATACAAATTCTAAAATGGTATCACGCATACGAATATTCAAAACAGAACGGTTTTTATCAATTGTTTTACATGGTAAGTCATGTTTTTTAAAGAATGCACTTAACAAAACTTAAATCTAGTAGCCCGAATTAAACAAAATTTGCTGTATAAAAAGGAAAAACATTTTGTAATTCATATTAGTTCGACAAATATACTCAATTTATAATTAAAATGTCAGTAAACCGTGCTGCTTATTCTTATAGTAAATATGCCAGAAATGCATTTCATTTATGGTGTTTGTAATGGCATCGCTCGAGCTGCTGCTAGGGAATACGAGACACGATTCCCAAATCGGAAACGCTTTCCCAATCACAGAGTATTTCAAAACGTACATCGAATGTACAGTGAAGACGAAATCCCTGGATATCGGAGGAGAGCTGGAAGATCTAGCCAGCTTGATAGAAACGAAGATAGTATAATTGAAATGGTGACAGACGACCCATCGACAAGTGTTCGTGGTTTATCAAGATACTCGGGAGTGCCACGTTCTACGGTGCATCGTATTTTAAAAAGGAATCAGTTGCACTCTTATCATGTGTAACGTGTACAAGACCTTTTTCCCGCTGACCGTAAAAAAGGGTGAGATTTTGTCGAGAAATGCTGCGTCGCAACCAAGAAAATCCGCAATTTTTTAACAACATTTTATGGAGCGATGAAGCATGCTTTAGAAGGATGAGAATATTCAACATCCACAATTTACATTATTGGGCCCGTGTAAATCCAAAAGTTGTGCGACGTAGTAAATTCCAACATCTGTTTGGAGTGAATATGTCGGCGGGAATAGTTGATGGAAAATTGATTGGTCCATTTGAAATACCACGTCGGATCACCGGGCCGGTCTATCTAAGTTTCCTACAAAATGACTTGGATGGATTACTTGAAGACGTGTCGTTACAAACACGTCGAAATATGTGGCTGCAGCACGATGGAGCCCCTCCGCACTATGTACAAATAGTGCGACAGCCCTCAACTACAATTCTGAAGGTCGTTGGTTTGGAAGGGGAGGAACTATTGAATGGCCACCGCAGTCCCTGATCTAAATCCTTTAAATTTTTTTCTGTGGGGGTATTTAAAAGACTTGGTCTATGGACGAGAAAATCAGACCGAGCAGGAGATGCGGCAACGAATAATCGAAGCGACAAATATTATTAAATATAACGAGCGGGCGTTCTGACGGATTAAAATAAATTTTATTCGGCGATGCCGATTATGTATGGCAAATGGTGGACACTTCGAACACTTGTTATAATATTTAAAATAAAAAAAAAATTATAATTTTGTTTTATTTTTGACAAAGCAGCTATTTTAGCACTCGAAATTTTGTTAAGTGCATTCTTTAAAAAACATGACTTATTTTGTAAAACAATTGATAAAAATCATTCTGTTTTGAATATTCGAATGCGTAAATACCATTTTAGAATCTGCATTAATGACGCAAATTTTTCTGATACATAGTTGCTCAACTTTCCATAGTACATTGTTTTTCCGCCAGAGTCATTTAAAGATCATCAAAAAATGTTGGGAATCAAAAAGACTTCCCAAAACCATTGTTTCAATTTCACAGAAGATAATATAGTTTATAAAAATGACTTTATTGGAAAGGCACACTTTTCAAGATCGTATTAAAAAAGAAAGATAAACAAAAGAACTGTTGGTGTTTTTTTTTTTTTTTTTTTTTTTTAAATTAATTTTTTAGTGGCTACGCATGCGATTTCACCGAAAAATACTAAAAGTGGAATAACTTTTGAACCATCAACAATTTGATAAAAGTTCATTTGGCTATTTTGGTTGGAAATAACCTCTGCTATCACCTTGCTTAGTTTGTACCACCAATTCTGGAACACCCTGTATATCTTCTTCAATTTATTAAGATTTCTTCAAAAAATTAGCTTTTATTATTCACGAATAAACCATAGACAAAATGAATATTAGTGCAATTAAGATCGATTAAAGGCGATTTGGCGTCTGCTGGTGGGGGGATCAGCTGATTAGATCAGCTCCGTAACCTTCAGTAGGGTGCTCTTCGCGTGAGCTGTTCTGGTCATGTTTCAGGCAGCTGGCGGGATGAGTACGATTGTGGTAGGGGTAACCTTGCCACAATTCGCAGGTGTACGTACTGCCTCCACGTGGCAATCGTCGGTAACTGATGTCGTCTATTACAGTTTTGTTCTAGTTGACTCAGGCCAAAGTACGGCGCTAAAGGAGAAAACCTTAACAAAAAACCCTAATCTAAGGTGGAACAGCATATGCCGATGGATGAATGACTGATAGGTTAATCAGTCCCAAATATGCGGACTCTGGATACCAGGCGCCCTCCAGTTTTATTTAGCCTTCCTGTGGTAGCTGGGTGTCCCACAGGTGACCTTCATTTCCCAAATACTCGTGGGAATAAAATGCCTAAAAAAATAAAAAATAATGATAAGGATGGTAACGCTCCTAAAGCGTCACGAACCAGCGAGGATTCTGCGGTGGCTTTCGAGGGCTCAGGTCCTCTTTCCGCTGTGGAAGCCCCAATGGGTGGCACATCGGATGGGGAAATCCGTTCGGAGTTTGAGAACTTACTTCTCAATTCCGATATGGAAACCTCAGGAGATGAGGAAGAGGCCCCCGTAAGTGGGGGGATCTCCTCTGTGAAAACAGGGGAAAGTGCGGACGTCGGGGAGTGTCGGAAGGGTGAGGTTGAGTTCAACAAACCTGCTGCGGCTCCTCATGTGAAAATGAGTGGGGCTGCGAAAAAGCGGTACAGGAAGCTTCTAGCTGAGGGCAAAGCGCCCGGTAGTGAAACAAGGCTTCTGGCGGTGCGGCCACGGAAGGAGACTTGCGCTCCTACGACGGCCCAACCGCCAAAGAGGGACCGCTCGGATGACGAGACTTCACCGGCACAAAAAAAGGCCAGGGGGGAAGAACATGTCCTGGTGGCCTCGGGTTCTGCGGTCCGGTCTGGAGTTACCTTCAGGCAGGCTGCGGAATCAGAGATCATTGGGATCTTACCCTCTGGCTTTCCTGAGGTTGCCCTCACTGGAGAGCAGCTTAAAGCTGTCCAGGAGGGAATCTTGGATAAGGTGCTGGAGCAGGAGGCCAAGGAGCTTAAACCCAAGTTCCTTGGCAGTCAGCTTCGGCTTGGTTGGCTGGTAGTGACCTGTGCCGACCGGGCCACTGTACAGTGGCTCAGGGAGACCATAGGCACTATTAAGCCATGGGATGGTGCAGAGCTGATTGTAGCTGAGGCGGGAAATCTGCCTCGAGCTAGAATCGTGTTTGGTACCTTCCCAAACAGTGCCGAATTGCCCACGGATAAGCTTCTGGGTTTTATCAGAAGCCAAAACGAGGGCATGCAGGCGATCAACTGGAGAGTGGTCAGGAGAGAGGCGAAAGGCACTTCAGCTTTTTGCACGTTCTCCATGGACCACTCTTCGGTTGAGAAGCTCAAACAAATTGATTTCAAAGTCAATTTTAAGTTTGGGATTGTCCAACTGCACCCCAAGGGGGGCCAGGGTGGTGGAAAGTCAGGTTCCAGGGGCGGGCCCCAAGTGGTCAAGCCTGTGGAGGATATCGTGGCTGCACCTGTGAAGGCGATCGTGGCCGCACCTGTGGCGGCTATCGGGGCCGCACCTGTGGCGGCTATCGGGGCCACACCTGTGGTTAAAATCACTGGTGTGGCGGCCCTTTCCAGGAGACAGGCGAGGAGAAGGAGAGAAAGAGAGAGGAAGGCGTCAGTGGTTGTACGGAGAATGGCCCCGCGAGGGGTCACCTCGCGCAAACCACTGGTGAAGCCTGGTGGCTCTCAGTCAGCTGTGGACAGCAGCAGTAAGATGGAGGACACGGATTCGCCATCTGGCAATGGCAGTGCGAGCAAGGAGGCTAATCCAGGCCTTCAGCAGACGTCGCTGCAGTGATGGCACACATAACCTGCCTACAGATAAACCTGCATCATGCAAAGGCGTCTTCGGACGTCCTTTGTCGTAGGTTTATCTGCCAGAAAATTGGCATGGCTCTAATACAGGAGCCATGGGTAATAGGTAACCAAATTAAAGGTATACCAAAACAAATGGGTAAGTTGATTTATTGTAACGGAACTGAGAGTCCAAGGGCGGCCATTTTGGCCAGCTCGCAAATTAATTTTATTCCCATTTCAGAGTTCATCTCCAGGGACTTAGTGGCGGTAATGGTGGAGGTTCTGGGTGAAAGAGGGAAGCAGGAGGCTATAATGGCCTCCGCCTACTTTCCTGGAGACTCGGAAATGATACCTCCTCTCGAAGTTAGGCGGCTCATAGCTCATTGCCAGCGCAATGGGCTGGCTTACCTAATAGGATGCGATGCAAATGCGCACCACACGGTGTGGGGCAGCACGAACATCAATAATAGGGGTGAGTACCTTTTTGAGTATATAATTACTAACAATGTAGATATTGTCAATAGGGGAAGGAAACCTACTTTCATAAATGCGATTAGGCAGGAGGTCCTAGATTTGACCCTCGCTAGTCCGCATTTTAGTCATTTTGTTAAAAATTGGCATGTGTCTGAAGAGGCCTCCTTATCGGATCACTTGCACATCAGATTCGATTTGGCGGCCGAGGCCATGCAGCGGCAGGAGATAAGAATTCCAAAACTGACCGATTGGGACTCCTATAGAGTTTCACTCGAATCAGAAATGCCCTCGGTAATGGGGAACATAGAGTCTCCAGAGGGCTTGGAATTCTGTTCAAACCAGCTGCATAATTCTATACACTCGGCTTACGAAAACAGCTGCCCAGTTAAGCGAAGAGAGTCCATTAAGTTGGTCCCTTGGTGGAACGGGGCGCTGAGTAAGCTGAGGAAAAAATCTAGAAGGTTATTCAATAAGGCTAAACGCACCGGGGAATGGGGCGAGTATAGGATGGCCTTAACGGAATATAATCTGGAATTAAGAAGATCCAAAAGGGCTACCTGGAGAAACTTCTGTGAGGGAATCATTGAATTACCCTCTGCAGCTCGTCTCCAGAAAGTCCTTGCTAGGGATCACTCAAATGGTTTGGGGCTTCTTCAGAAGCAAAACGGGATGTTCACTGAAAACCGGAAGGAAACCCTGGAGTTACTATTAGGTACCCACTTTCCGGACTCAATAGTGGTAGGTACCCAGGAGGACCCGCATGACCCTTCAAGTGAGGTAGACTATTCACCCCACAGTAGGATCTGGAGCCTCTCTGGAAAAATGTTTACACCCAGCAAGGTGAGATGGGCTATTGGCTCTTTCAAACCGTTCAAATCTGCTGGAGGGGATGGTATCTTTCCGGCTTTACTTCAAAAAGGTATTGAGGAAATACTCCCCAGCTTGGTCCAGTTGTTTCGGGCAAGTTATGCTTTTAACTATATTCCGAAACTATGGAGGAAAGTAAATGTGGTCTTTATACCAAAGGGAGGGGGTCGTCTGGACACCCAGCCCAAGGCTTATCGGCCAATTAGCCTGACATCGTTTCTATTGAAGACGATGGAAAAAATCCTGGATAATCAAATAAGAAATGAAATCCTTGTAAATAACCCACTGCATCGGAACCAGTTTGCTTATCAAGCTGGCAAATCAACTGTGATGGCTCTTAGTGGTCTAGTCACGAAGATTGAAAGAGCGGTGGCTTTTAAGGAAATTGCCCTGTGTGCCTTTGTGGACATTGAGGGGGCATTTGACAATACCTCCTATGGTTCAATAGAGAGGGCAGCCATGGAGAAGGGGGTTCCGCCGTCTACAACTAGGTGGATCCGCTCCATGCTGAAATATCGCGATATTACAGCCACATTAGGTGGCGAGTCAGTAACCATCAGGGCCGTAAAGGGCTGTCCCCAAGGAGGTGTACTGTCTCCTCTTTTATGGTCATTGGTTATTGATAGACTACTGGTCCTCCTGAATAGCCATGGGTTTGATGTCCAGGGCTATGCGGATGACGTGGCTATCGTGATTAGAGGCAGGTTTGATGAGATCATCTCTGATCTCATGCAAAATGCACTCAACTTGATATGGCAGTGGTGTGACAAGGAAGGACTTAGTGTCAATCCAAACAAAACTGTCATTGTCCCTTTTACGAGGAGGAGAAAGCTCTCGCTTGTAGCTCCCTCGTTAAACGGTACTATTGTTGCCTTTTCCAAAGAGGTTAAATATCTAGGGGTTATCCTGGATCATAAACTGAACTGGGAACAACATATACAAAAAATTCAAAATAGAGCCACAAAGGCTTTTTGGGCCTGTCAGAGACTCTACTTGGGGACTACAACCAAAAATGATCTACTGGTCATTTCTAACAATTATTAGGCCTATGATCACTTACGCATCGCTAGTGTGGTGGCCTAAAACTCAACAAAGGACAGCGCAAACTTTATTAAATAAGGTTCAGCGTATGGCCTGCATTGGGGTTACGGGCTCAATGAAAACATGTCCGACCGCAGCAATGGAGACCCTCCTAGGACTAACTCCATTGCATCTGCATATAAAAAAGGATGCTGCTACCATGGCCCTTAAGATGCAGGCGGAGGGTAACATCAAACCAGGCAATATGGTGGGCCATCTGGAGATCCTTAAGGAGTTTCAGACAGATCCCACTATAGGAATGCCTTCCGACTGTATGCCAGCCAAACTGGATTTCCACAAACCCTTTTGTGTTAGATTACCTGACCGGGAGGAGTGGAGTACCGGGGGACCATCCTTTGAGCGAGGGTCATTGGTGTGGTTTACAGATGGATCAAAAACTGAAGATGGGGCGGGGGTAGGAATACATGGGAGTGGAGTATCACTCTCGAAGTCCTTGGGTACCAATGCAACCGTCTTTCAAGCAGAAGTGCATGCTATAGAACTTTGTGCTAGGATAGGCATATCTAAAGGCCTAAACGACGCAAAGGTTTATATCGTATCAGACAGCCAATCGGCCTTAAAGGCTCTTAGGTCTTTTACCATTGAGTCAAGGCTGGTATGGGATTGTCTGAAGGTTATTAAATTGCTGGCTAGCTCAAATAAGGTAACACTTGTTTGGGTGCCAGCGCCAGGTCACACTGGAATTGTGGGAAACGAGGCAGCTAATGTCCTCGCCCGCGAGGGATCTGCCTTTCCATTAATTGGACCAGAGCCCTTCTGTGGCGTCTCTAAGGGGCACCTTAGGGCAGCAGTTAAACGCTGGGAGGATGTGCAAAAGTCCTCTTACTGGCGCGGAATTCCAGGTTTGCGACAGGCGAAGGAATTTATTTCACCTTCGTCGGCCAGGGCCAAGGAATGTCTTGTACTTAGGAAACCTGAGTTGAGGCTGCTTACCGGCTTCCTCACAGGTCACATCCCATTAAGGTATCACCTAAAGAAAATGGGCCTAAGTTCGACGGATAGATGTCGCTTCTGTGACATGGAAGCGGAATCAGCGGAACATGTTCTGTGCCATTGCCCAGCCATTTTCTGCAAAAGGTTACAGCATCTAGGAGGGAGAGTAATGAGCCCGGATGGTATGCATCATATACCGACCGGCAGTATTGTCAGGTTCATTAAGAGCCTGAATATTGACTGGACGGCTCATTAAGTAGGGTCCATGCACAAAAGATCTTTTAGGTCGCAGTGCGGGGTGGCTTGAACGCCCACATGGCCCTCAACTAATAATAATAATAATAATAATAATAAGATCGATTAAATTCAAATTGGGAAATAATTCGGTGATCAACTAATTTAACCACTGTTTTTTGTGTAATTTTCAATATTGTTAAAAAGGATGAAGAACCAAAATGCCTCGTAAACTTAATCGCAAAATCATTATGGTTTACTGTATTACTTCAGAAAAACATCAACCACTACAAAGGAGCCTACTTTGTTACAGGTGATACATCCCTAAAACAATAATACTTTTTCCGCCACCATGACTTTTGTTGTAACTAAAAATACCATTTTTAAAATTTTGTTAGTACGGAGAATATCGCTGTGCAAACGAATTCCCTTCTAATTTTTCTTTGTGTAAAACTAATTTGGCTTTAAAAATAAAATTACTTTCAATTAGATAAATAATCATATCTACATTGTAATCTTAATTACGTAATTAACGTAATCTTAATTAATTCAATTCATACAAAATATTGTAAAAACCTTATCCAATATTTGTTAAGAAAATAGTTTATATTTGCAAAACATTTTGATTAGTCTTTCAAAGATAATTGTGTTTTTTTATAAACGTATTTGTATTTGACTGAATTAACTTTTCCTTTTACATAATATGTTTCAATCAATTCACGTCAATAGTGTGTAAAATAAATATTTCTTTAATAAATGTCACTTTTAAAAAAAAAGCCAAAATCGCTTGCCAAAACCGGTAGAATACCGTACATATTTAATAAATGTTTACATCTTTGAACGACAAATAATTTGTATTACCTTTTTATCACAATTTTCAATCAAAATAAAAAATAAATCATTTCCATAATAAGTATCAAGTATAAAACCAACTTATCAATCTCTTAAACATAAGGCGGCATCATGTACCCTCCCTGTTACGTGTAAAAAAAAATCAATCAACATAACAGATGAATTCATTAGGTTTTGAAAGCATCCGTTCGATAAATGGATAACAACATCACAACAACAACAACAAAACAGAATGTTTTCTTATGCTTATGATTATTATTTGACATTTTTATATGATTTTGATTGCCGGTGATGAAAATGTGTAATATAATCGTAAAATAGAAATATTTTAAATCGGTTTGCAAATTATTTAAGTAATTTTTATTTTGATAAGGTATGAGTAAATGCCCTCAAAAGTAAAAAAATAAACAGTTATAAAACATCATGACCGTGTAATTCGAACTAATTGTCGAAAAGGCAAGGCTTACATGAGAACTAAAAGGAAAATTAATTTTATCTAATTTGGTTACGAAAAGTGCCACTTTTCAAAATCTGTAGGTTGCGAAGCGATATACTTTCGCACTACCTAGTTAGGAAATAAAGAATATTTCACAATTGGTGATAAAATATTCATTTCCACTTACTTGGTTTACAATAAAAAAATAAATTTTGTAATTTCATCGATTTAAAGATTTTTTTTTTTTTTTTTTTCAAAATTGTATAGTTTTAATAAATGCAATATTATGTAACTTGTGTGATTTTGCAAACATATCAGTCTTAACGCAAAATAAGGCATTTTTGCTGATTAAATTGTGAAATATTTTTAATTATCAAATAATTGAACCACAAACATTACAATTATAGTGCTACTTAGAATAAAATAATATAATGTTTAATTTAAAAACTCAAATTTTAGTTTTTTAAATATTTTGTGAGACTTTTTTCGGGGATATGATTGTATCCCAATTTTAATTGGGTTGGTATCGTTACCCAGAATAAAATAATCCCGAAAAAACGAAAAATCCCGAAAAATCAAGTTTTTTAAAAATAACAAATTGTTGAAATATTATTTTAATTCGTTTTATACCTTAGAGCTTAGAGGATAAGGGCTGCCGCTCCCAAACCCTCGCTTTGACGATGTTAAATTCTAACTATCATAGAAATTGGAGCCTTTTTTAAAAATTTATGTTTTTTAATAATTATTCACATAAAATACTAAAATAGAGAACTCTCCAAAGCCACATTAGCATTGGTCCTTTCGGAGCAAGGATGACATGAATTTATGTAAAAAAATTAATGAAGCCTTCCTTTTCGATGGGGCAGTTTACTTTGTATTTTTTTCGAGATTTTTTCGTTCGGGAATATGATGGTATCCCATTTTAATTTGCTGTATACCTTAGAGGATGAGGAATGCGGCCACAAAACCTCCGCTTTTCCAAAAATTACACAATTCTTCCTTTTGTATCCCAATTGCAAGTCAAATTATTGCTTACAACGCAAAGCGATTAAATTTGTGGCGAAACATTTGTATGCGATATTTTTTGCAGTGCGAGAAACATTTGACTGCGAGAAACATTTGAAGCGTATACAAAAATTCCTGCCTATTAAGTTCGGAGCAAAATTTCAATTTAGGTCAGGAAATATGGTTGCTGTGAGCATCAAAGTGGGGATTTCCTAAAGTATTTAAAAATTTTGCACCAAATTTTATAAAAAGGAGTTTTTGAGGCGCTAATTATGAATTCATGGTGAACATTTTTTAATTCTAAATGGCGGATCCAATATGGCCATCATAAAATACTAAACAATAATTTTTCTTGTAACTTTTTTGACTATTTTCATAAAAATATATGTAAAAGTGTTTTTGGATGCTGATTATGAATTGATGGTCGCTTATTTGAAGACAATTAACTTCAAAATTTCAAATAATTATAATAAATCAGCATTCTTTAATGCGGGCATATTATGCATTTTTGATCTTTAAAAGAAGTAGAGTCCATTCTCATTAATTGTGTCTTCCGTATGATCAAATCGGAATAAAATCATTTTGAAGTATTAAGTGGTGCGATATATAAAGTTTAAGTTCGGATTAAATATACATAATAGTTATTAATAGTTTAATTAATATTTTGGTATTTGGTACCCTTTAAGGTAAGTTTTTAGCGGTCATGGAGGATAGTTTTTAGAGTAGTGATTGGTGACAAAGTTTCCGAGGGGGGAAATGGGGCAACCCATGATCCCACTCTCATCGATGGGGAAGATATAATTATAGCAACTCACTCATTTTACAATTTAATTATTCGCAAATTATTTATCACTCGTTCATCGCCATAATATACCAATCACATATATTGGTGCGCGCATCCGCACTCCACACTAGAATTACATAAACTCAGCAGATCATCCGCAATATCGCAACGCACTTCACGATGATCAAAATACATATTATACTGGCTGTCAAAATTCCGCGTGCATAGAAAAATATACTATGTATTTATTTATTTATTTATTTATTAACCAACAGCATGTTCATGCAAAAATGACTTACATTATTAAAAAATATTATAAAAAGTTAAACAATTTTATACAATAAAAGGTAAGGTTACAACGTTATCAATAGATCTAACAATACAACAAAACATTATGAAACTAGTCTAGCGATTCGTTTTTTAAACTCATCTCTGGAAATATTGAAATCGAAACAATCCGCTACGGCGTTGAGATCTCGTTGAATACGCGCTATAGGGCCATGGAAGCTGTAGTTGCTACTTGCAGTCGGAATATGAAGAAGTTCCCGGGGGCGTAAGCTGCGTTGAGGAGCATAAATATTAAAACATGAAAGAATCTCGGAGCAGTCTATTTCACCACAAATGATGTCCCGTGCAAATGTGGCATTTGCGCATGTACGTCTATCACTTAAAGATTGGAGATTCAGAAAACGGCATCGGTCTACATATGGTGATAGTCTGAAATTATTGCCCCGTTCGCGAGACGGTAATTTTCTGAGAACAAATAACAAAAACTGTTTCTGAACACTTTCAATTCTGTTTGAATGAGACTGGTAGAACGGGGACCATATGACAGTCGCGTATTCAAGCTGTGAACGAACAAATGAAGTGTACAGTGACTTGAAAGTTATTGTGTCATGAAAATCCTTCGAGTTTCTTTTAATAAACCCCAACATCGAAAAGGATTTGTTAACAACCGCATCGATGTGTGCGTTAAACGTTAAATCCGAGCTAAAGATAACGCCCAAATCAGTAATCATATTAACTCTCTTCAAACTAACATCATTTAGAAAGTAATCAAAAACTACTGGAGACTTAGACCTAGAATAGGTGATCACGTGACACTTATCGACATTCAGAAACATACGGTTAGTAACACACCAACCGCAAAATGTGTTCAGGTCCCGCTGAAATTGATCGCGATCTAATTCACATGATATGTTTGCATATATTTTCATGTCGTCAGCAAATAGAATACAGTCTGCGAATTTGAAGCAATCCACAACATTGTTAATAAACAATAAGAATAATAGTGGGCCCAAGTGACTACCCTGAGGCACTCCAGATGTCGCAATAAAACAATCTGAGAACGTATCGTTAATCTTGACAAACATTTTGCGATCCGATAAATAAGACATAAGCCAATTTAAGGGAATAATGTCGCAATTAAGTTCACTGAGCTTATTTACTAATATCCTGTGATTAAGTTTATCGAAAGCTTTAGCGAAGTCGGTATAAACTACATCGACTTGAACTTTCGAGGCAACAGAATTAATTAAATTATTTTGAAAGACTGCTAAATTAGTGACCGTTGAGCGGCCAGGAAAAAATCCATGCTGACGAGTGCTAATATGTTGCTTGGAGTGGAAGTAGATCACTTTGTTAACCATTGACTCGAATACTTTAGGAATGCAAGACAGTATTGCAATTCCACGATAATTTGTTACATCACTGCGGGGGCCGCTTTTGTGGATCGGTATGATACTTGATATTTTCCAGAGATCAGGAAATTTGCCTTGGCTGAGGCTCAGATTAAATAGATGACATAAAGGAGCGGCAAAACCGACTGCACACAGCTTTAATAGAGACACTGGTAAACCATCTGGTCCAGGCCCTTTAGATACATCCAAGTTCATCAAAGCCTTCATTACGTCAAGTTCTGAAAAAACAATTTTTGAATTATTGCCGTTAGCTAATATAGGAGAGAGCGAGCTATCCTTAACAAAAACACTGCTAAAATAATCAGCGAAGAAACCGCAGATTGCCTCTGGGTTATCTGATTTTTGACCATGGAACTCTAAAAATGCCGGCAAGCCGTTAATATGTTTCTTAATTTTGACAAATCTCCAGAAATTCTTCGGATTACATCGCAAATCGTCTTCAATATCAATTATATAATTGTTGTACAGGAATCGGTTGAGATAGCAAAACTGTTTGCGCAGTGACTTAAACTGGATATAGTCATGGGCCAACCCTGTATGCCTATACTTCCTGTGACTTTTATTACGCAGGACTTCTAGCTGCTTGAGTTCTTTAGTAAACCACGGGACGTTCCGGGTATGAGACTTATTCATTAATTTTTTAGGAACAAATTTTTCAAAAGCAACCTTCAATAATTCATTGAAGGTATCTAATGAACTGTTGATATCCATGTTTGATAGAGTATCAGCCCAATCCACTTCAGCTAAAAAATAATTTAGTGAGCTGTGGTCGGCGTGCGAATAATCAAAGACGATACAATTTTTAGTGAAGTTCAAATTATTAGAAGTTTTGTAGAACAACTGAAATGAAACCGGGGTATGATAAACACTCGAAGATCCGGCAAAGTCGTCGCATGATTCTAGTTTAAAAGACCTATTATTAGTGTAGAAAACCAAATCCAGATAAGTGCCGCGGCTGTTTGGTACACTGTTTATTTGTGAAGTACCCATGTTTGCCATAAAATCACAAATTAAGGCTGAAGAATCATTCGTATTAGCAGGAATGAATATATTGTCAACCATCATCCAAATTAGATCTGGAAAGTTGAAATCGCCGAAAATAACAAAGTCAGTGTTATCAGAAATAAAAGGTAATAAATTACATGAGATCTTGTCAATAAAATCTTGACAGAAAGGCGCGGATGGCTCTAGAGGAAAGTAGACTGTGGTAATTATTATGTAAAATGTACCGAGTTTGAGTTTAACACCCATGAACTCAATAATTGGATCGGAAAATAAAAATTCACAAGAATATATTTTCCGAACTGCAATAAGCACACCACCACCTTTTCGTTTTGTACTAAAGTTATACCGATCGCGACGGAAAACGCAAAAGTCCGAAGGGAAAAACTCCGCATCATTGAAATCCACTGTAAGCCATGTTTCTGTCAGAATTATTACGTCGTAATTAGATTCTAATATTCCAAGATAGAAATTTCTTGCTTTTGAACGCATGCCACTACAATTAAAATAAAAAATTGACAAGCTACTGTTGAGGGCATTGTTAGATCCATTGATGATATTGCTAGAATTAGATAAATATGAATTTAGAATATTAGGATGAACTGTGATAAGATTATTGTGAGCATTTGGTAAGTTAGTATTTAAAATATTAGAATTTAATGTATTGAATGAAATTAAATTGGTACTTTGCTGCGAGCTCCTTCCTCGTTTTTTGATTGGCGTCTTTCTTCAAAATCGCGAACTAGAACCCCTGGTGGCCAAAAATCAGGATTTTTCAAGGTACCATGCAAGTTATCGGCGACTCCAACCTTGAAAGACACAAACGTTAGTTCTGCTGGTTCCCGGTCTCTAGGGAACAGTGAGAAGCAGGCCACGTTTGATGGATTAAAACTGTCTTTAAACGCAATGTACTTGGAGATCGACTCGGAGGTAGTAGTTGGATGAAGACGGGAAATATACAAATACTTCCTTCGGACCACCGGTACTGCACGCAACTCCATGACTGGACAATCCGAACCCGGAACCCTCGACGTCTCATTCTCAACGGCCTCCTGACAAGACAGTGATGGCGAAGAGTCCAATACAATAGACATCGAAATGGGTCCCGCAGTGTTCGCAAAAACAACATCGGATGACAACGGCGGGAAGTGTGGTGGTTGTAGGCCATCAGTGGCTTGAACGTGGCCATCCGTTATATCAGTTGCAGCCGTTTTGCTGGTATTAATAATATTTCTCTTCGACCTTGTACGCATTGGTGAAGCTATTTCCATATTAGTTTGCGTTGCATTTTTTTTTAATTTTGAAGACGATGACAGTTGTGATGGTACCGGTTTTAATAACCTTTCCACGTTATTATTGATAACGGTAGATGTTTTGTTAATTAAGGACAAGGACACTGATATAGCATCAATAGCATTGCTCAAGTGATCACTCTTTTCCTTTAAAATTCTACAGACATCAATGCACACACCACATCGCCAAAAAAAATTTGGAATTAACGAAATGGCAATAAACACAGGTTTTTTAACCCCCGCACATTCAAAATGAATGAGTTTATTGCATTCCCCGGCACAATTAAAAAAATTTTCCGACACTGTCGCATTACACACACAGCACAAAGACATTGTTACAGATGGACCAAGTAAATTTACTATGTATGCGGATTATATTATGCACCCGTGCAAGGTTTCACACACAGAGGTCTTTATCTATATTTTGGTTTTTAATGATTTTATAATTTAAGTTTATTTACACACAACGATTTTTGGATAAATTAAACCGATTTTTTTTTCAACCCAACCAAAGGCACCAAATACACGAATGATTCACTAATTTTGTACACAACACTGGAACTGTTAATATGTTTATTGGTTATAATTATAACTATAACTATCACTATCACTATTTATGATTAATTATACTCCGCACCAAAAAATCAAACTTTTCACTCGTACGCCATTCAAAAAGAAAATATTGATTCAATTACCTGTAGGTGAAATCCACAGTGGCAAAATATAACAATATTTACGATGCAATCTTTTAGAATTAAAATTGAAATCAAATTTACATTTTTTATTGAAAAATTATTTTCACCGCGAAAGAAAAAAAAAACAAAACCGTTCACTCAGGCTACCAGACTTGTGAAATGTAGTCTCAAGAATTTCGATCGCAGCACATCAACGCCATTTTACGTACACATAAAATATTTTTAACAAAAATCTACAGCGATAAATTTAAAAAAAAACGAATAATTATTGGATAGTGCGAAAACATTTAATAATAATAATAATTATAATTCGTGGTGGTGGTGCTTAGTAATTAATCTTATTATAACGTGGGTAATTAGTTAAATAAATTCGTCCACATAGAATTGTGAATTGTATTGTGTGGACGCGAAATAATACAGTGCGTGACTTTATTTGGTTCTGGTGATTTACCAGGTTACTGTACGTGCCTAAAACAATACCCGCGGTTATATAATCATCCCAGACACTGAATCTGATTCCAGTATTGATAACGATTATGCTAAAATTATTAGATTATCAAATGTTGGAAAAAAATGGTCGTCCAAAATACCACGCGGTCTGAGATTATAAAAAGAAAGTCAAGAAGTAATAACGGTAATAAACAAGAGGTAGATGTAAATACATTTACAAACGAGATTACTCTTAATACAGAGTCAAACTCAGATATAAGCATGGTTAATGATAACATTTCGTCGTCTTCACTTCAAAAGACGCTTCAAAAGAAATAGTGAACATTCCAGAAAAAATGGTGGTTACAAAATAATTGAATTCAGATTCAGGACCTTTCAAGGTAATGGCGTATAAAGAGAATTTAAATCTAATCAGTGTAGCTAGAGATTAAAAAAAAACAGAATTTCAAACATTTCCGCAATCGAACAGGTTAGTAAGAATTTAGCTAGAATTTCGTTCAAATTTTTTTTGATAAGTATGAGGTGTATATTCCTTTTAACTTCAATCATACAATTGGTTTGACAAGGAATATACCACTAGGAATTAGTAATGACGAGTTGAGGGATAATATCAATTCTTCAATTACATTTGGAAAAATTGAGAGGATTACATGGTGGAATCCGGAGTCGGAGATCGCTAGTGATGCAAAAATGATCAAGATCACTTTCAACGGCAATACTATTCCTAATAAGATAAGTTTATACGATGCCATCCTACTAAAAGTAGATTACTATATGCCTAAAATCAAGTGAGTCTGAAGACGCAAGTTATGTGCCAATCCTAAAGACAGTGATCATACATGGGACCCAAATAAACCGAAATGCAAATTTTGCGGAGAAGGACACAAAACAAACCACTTCAAATGCCAGGAAAGGGAGGGACAAAGAGAAATATCATATTACATAGTAGTTTACAAAACTTCGCATAGGGAATCCAAACTCAAACTTTATGGATTGAAACAAGACATACCCACCTTGAGGGATTTTCAACTTCTAAACTCATGACTGTTTTAAACGAGTTAGTGAAAGAACTTAAAAATCAAATTAAACTTAGAGATGACCTATTGAGGGATTTGATGTCTGTCGAAAGTTAGTAAATAAAGTTTCTATAAATGGTTTTAAACTTCTACAAATAAACATACGAAGTTTAAAAAGCAACAAAGAAACTAGAGAAATATATATATTACTAGATAATAACATAATAATACTTTCAGAAACATGGACTAAAGAGTTGGAAATATTAGCATTCAACAACTTCAACTTAGTAACGAAAGATAGACTAGACGGATAATAGCGGGGTGGGCTTCTTAAT
Organism: Tipula helvola; assembly: GCA_963556165.1. Lineage (NCBI taxonomy): Eukaryota > Metazoa > Arthropoda > Insecta > Diptera > Tipulidae > Tipula > Tipula helvola. Next base: position 201,669,904 of record OY744483.1, read on the forward strand.
CAGGACAAATATTTCTTGGAGGATAGTAAATCTATCCAACAATTATGAGAGATTAGAAACGCTGAAAATAAACATCAAATACAAACACATAAATTTAAACATCATCATTTTTTACAACAATTCAAGGAGACATAAAAATGAAATAATAAGAGAATTTGAGGCAACACTATTATAGCCGGAGATATAAATGCAAGAAGCGGCCTAAGGGACAACAACAGCATGAATGACTTCTTAGGCAATGCAGTAGCAGACAGGATAATAGACAACAACATCTATATACTCAATGATGGTTCTTCAACTAGGATGGATATGTTTAGACATACAAATTCAGCGCTGGATATAACGCTATGTACACAAAATTTGATAAACGCAATTTCTTTGGGAGCCACTATGGAAAACCTAGGGAGCGATCATTTTGCAATTTTAATAAACTATGAGATGATAAGAAGAGAGGAGAAACAAATAACGAACTAGCCACGGATTTCCTAAACACTAATTTTCTCTGCTCGTTGGAATTAGATCAATTTCAAACAACGAATCGAATTGAACCAATGGAGATAGGAAGCGGTTTAGAGATTATGAAAATTATTAACAAATCAAAAAACACTGCCCCAGGTAACGACAGGATAAGCTACAAATTAATTAAAACATTAATTAAATCAAACACACAAGTCTTGGATGCAATTTTAGATCTCTTCAAAAAAAATCTGGGCAAACCAATGTTATCCAGAAAAATGGAAAATCGCCAATGTCATTGTCATAAAAAAAGGGAAAAGTGATAGAGAAATATCGAACTACACAGACCGAAATGCCTGCCAATTTTTTCAAAAATGTTTGATAAACTAATTCTGTTAAGAATAAACGAACACTTAGACAAACATAACATACTCAACGAAACTTCGTTCGGCTTCAGGAAAAACAGCTGTATCACAGATTACATGATCAAACTTTTAAAATAAAGAAACAATCATTCTTATCAACACCGATGTCACTAAAGCTTTCGACAACGTCAATAAGAAAATACTAATTAACAAATTCAAAAACCTTGATTTTCCGAACTCATTAACAAACTGGGTACATCAATTTTTGACCAACAGGTTAATCAAGATTAAAAACTCAAATGCACCAAATAAACATCTTACAAACAAAGGAATGTTGCTTGAGCCCTACGCTCTTTAATATTTACATAAACCATATACATGAGCTCAACAACTCACAGACGAAAATATTTCAGTTTGCAGATGAAATCTGTTTACACAGTCATGAGGAACTATCAAGGAATGCAAAAAATGCGTTAATATCACTTACACATCATCTAGAATCAATAAATTTATTGATAAACCCAGTAAAATCTCACTTCTTAAGACTTTTCACCAATGCTAACAATGCTAATTCGATAAATCTAAACATAAATAACCACATAATTCTTGAGAATCAAACTACGAAAATTTTGGGAATTACTTAATGGTGGGGTTCATCCTGAAACTCAACTAGTAATATATAAAGCATTGATCAAACCAAAACTAGATTTCGCCTATATCTTTACAGAGGAAAACAACAATCCGGCCCAAAAATTGCCAAATTATAAAAAATGCATGTTTAAGGCACTTCTTGGGGTTATTAAGATCCACACCAGTACTTACAATTTTCGCAGAATCCATAGAAATGTCCCCAATTTTTGACAATAAATTTAAAACTTTAAGGTACATCACCAGACTACTATATCGAAACACAAAGATTGGAATGGACATCAAAAACCAGTGCTCGCTGGAAAAATTGAATAAATATTTTTCGATCTACAATTTTCTAAAGAACATCAAAGCTACCCACAAAAGATCCACCAGTCCATCTAACATTACCATTACACCACACATAAAAGGTATTATCGGCAAATCAAAAAACAACACAATCCAGCTCCGAAAAGCGGCTCTGAAAGTGATAGAAAAAATAGTGATTCCGATATTATATACACGAACGGATCTTTGAAAAATAACAAGGCAGAAGTAGGTATTTTTTACAAAGACCAAAGCATTAGTCTTTCTAGAAAACTCAAAAATACTACGAACATTAAAACTATAGAAGTTATCGCCATAAAAATCGCCACAACAATAGGTCAACTAAGCGACAAAAACAAAGTTCTAATACTTACCGACTCTCAAAGTGCGTGCAAATCAATATTATCAGCCCTTAACAAAAAAATCGACTATCACTTTGAGAACCAAATTATTGATATGGTGAGTATTAACCCTAATAAACACATCATCATTCAGTGGATTCCAGGCAAAACATAGGCATCCAGGGAAACAACATAGCGGACTACCTAGCAAAATTGGCACACATAAGACCTTCTCATACGCTAGACAATGAACCAGTTTTCAGCAACACATTAAAATTAATCAAGAAAAAAATTAAAGAAGCATGGTCAGGAGCCTCCGATTCAATGTCTACTGAAGTGGGCCGCTACCACAGAAATCTCTTTCCAGGATTACCAACAAACCTTTGCTTTTCAAATACCAACCTTAATAACAGAGAAATCAAGACAATAAAAAGAATCAGGTCAGGACATGCGCTCTTCCAACAAATTTAAATATCTATTTGGCTTTGAAAATTCTCCTAATTTCTCCATATGAAATATAACAGAGGACAATGACCACATTGTTGACGAATGCAGTAAACATATTGCTATCAGAAACACTTATCCAATCTTATCTCAATTTAGACTAAAAGAGATATTAGCCAGGCAAAGAATAGAGGAGTATAGACAATTAATTAAGTTTTTGAGAGACATCAGCTGTACACTGTGACCGCTTATGAATGGAACTTACCTACTTTTTATTTATGGTAAACTATTTTGTTTTCATATTTGATTTTTCTTTATCTTTTACACCCACACAATTAATAAATTAACACCATCTAGTATATTTCAGACGAATTATGAAGGGACACAGTGAAGAATCAATTTTTGATCTTCATACCTATTCCAAACAGTATTTTGTTCACAAAATAACTTTTCTACATGGTTTTGTACATTTTTTGATTAATTATAAAACAGTTATTAACTGAAGATTAAAAGTTAAAGCGGCCGATCCGATATCTAGAATTATAAAATTTGGAACCTAAGCCTTTTCAATCGGAGTCTGAGGTAACACATTTCTCTTGAAAATTGGCAGGTCAGCATTGACCGGAGCAAGGTTTTTAGTCGTAAACTTGGACTTACGATTTTCATCTACTTACTATATACATATATTCAATACATGGGAGCATTAATAAATAAAACCAATCAATACTAAAATTTACTGTTGTCCATTTAGCACTTATATGTATATGAAAATCGTAACACTGAAGTTTCAACTTAAGACCAAAATCCATGCTCAGGGTCCGTATTCTTGAAATTCCCCGAAAAAAATTACCGGTGACTTTCTAAGTAAAATACGCCATTCAGCCGAAAATTTAAATTTTTTTTTTTTTCGCTGGCGCTACAATCCCATAGAGAGATTTGGCCGCTTCATGTTGAAGTTTCGTAATCATTTTTTTTAACGGATAATGAATGATTAATTCATTGATCCTACAATAACCAGCCGTGATTTTTTCATCACCCGCCGGGAATCGAACCCGGGACCTTCGGAGCTTAATAAAGCAAGCATGCTAACCACTGTGCCACCTGGGCGGAAAATTTAAATTGCTTTATACTAAAATCACTGGTGACTTTTTTCGGTGAATTCCAAGAATACGGGCCCAGAAGGTACAACAAGAAAAAGGAAAAATACTATTGTTTTGATTTTTCTCCTTGTACATTCCATTACAAAACGATAATCAATGAAATGTGGTAGCCCGAAACAGCTTGGTGAAACATCGAGGAATCGTAAAGTAGTAGCCCCAAATAGAGTTCAACAACCTACTTTTACAGTTAAACATCCGCCCAGTAAACATAATTTTTTTTTTTCTAAGGGCATGTCCCGCCGATATGGGAACCTAAGCAGTACCGCTGTATAACTTAATAATTCAACAGTCTCTTAACCAAATGGACTACTCTTTACTTCAGACGTATTCGGTATCACGAGGTCGTTTTCAGGCTTAAAGTTTCCCACCTCCAAAAGACCCAAATTAATGCCTTGGTTTAGGAAAACTACAGATAGCGCCTTAATGAGATTTTACACTATGCGAGATACACAAATTTTGCTGATTGGAAATCGTTTAGTAATCAGCTCAATCAGCGGTAGTAATCAGCGGTTCAAAAAAATTGAGTTTTCAATTTCCTAACTTCATCAAAAATCATTCAAAATGGTTGAACAAAATACATACGTAATTAAACCTTGAACCCTCTAACCTCGCAGTTTACTACCAAACTTTTTACAATATTAAATTTACTGTCGTGAAGACTCGGAAAAAACATGAAAACTCCAAAATCATGAAAATGCAGTTTTTTTAATGGTTGTAACTCTGATATCTTTGTTGAACATTTTTTGCGATCTTTTATGAAAATATTCAAATTTTTCGATTCTGACAACAAAAAAATTTCAAAATGGAGCTTCCCACTTGAAATATTTTGTTAAATAACAAACATTTTTTTTATTATTTACTCTACTTACAAGTAAAAGGTGTACAATTTAAAAGTTTTGAAATTAATTGTACGAACATTTTAAGTGGCCACTAATTTCTATTCGAAGCTTAAAAATTCAATGGCATTGTTAAGGATGAAAATAATAACATTAGTCTTCTATTCGAGTTTAGCTAAAATTCAGTAGGTAATTGTTTTTTTGTTTTCTTTGCTAAATATGAGGCTTCCCACAATCACAGTTTTAAAAGAAATAATTATCTGGCCCAGGCAGATTTTGCAGTAAATCAAGTCAGCAGAAAAATATGATGAGAACATTTGTTGAAATTGTCTCCAAAAATCTAAAATGATTATAAACTTGTACTTTACGTTTTTATAATTGCGCACTAACAAAAGAATCATAAATGTATTTTTGGATTAAATCATATTCATTACTCATAAAACAGTTGGTATCCAATCAGCCGTAAGACATTAAATCAAAAACTATTTTTTATAATTCGGAGTTTTTTTTTTGATTATTATGGTTGTGAAATAATTTGAATTAAAAAATAAATAACTTTATGCAACATTTGAGGCTCGCGACCAACTTTTTGGGAATCCCGAGTGTAAACACTTAAAACCCAGATTCCATCTAATTTATTTATTTTCTTTACTATTATAAGCGTTAAAGCTAAACCCACAGTAAATCAAAAAGGTTAACTGCATTTAAATTTTTCGATATAGGTAATTCTAAAAATATTGCTTTATTTCTAAAAATTCCCCAAAAATATTTTATTGACCTAGAAAATTGTATTATAATTTTTTTTCGTACAAAAAAAATTGTTTAGAAACGAAAATTAAATTTCCATCCATTTTCTCAGCCAATTAAATATTTTTTTGAATTTTTTAAATTGAAAATAGTACTGTATGGTTCATTCGGTCAAGTACCGAAAGATTTTAGATATAATAAAGCAATAATTTTGAATTACAACGTCGTGTCATACCGGAGATTACATATTTAGGTATTATTTTTTGAGTGATCATACAACTCTTCATTATACGGTGTAGCAATGGTACCTACATATAACAGGTGTAAAGGCTGGGTGTAAACAATAAAAATTGCATACGATTGATTTCCCCTGTTATACAAAATGTCGAGAACAAGTCACAAGAACAATATCTGGGTTGGACAAATTCTTGAAAATCGGTTTTAAAAATATCGAAATGTAAAGCGAGTATGGCAATTCTCCTTAAAATTCAACCAATCTGTTCATTTTAATTTCAAATTAGGTACATTAAAATATTTTTTTCTTAACATAGTCTTAATTTTTACTTCGTTGGCCATATACTATTCATTTTAGGGACTTTTAGCCCGCAACTAATAGTAATTACATTTTTTCTCGAGATTTTTGTTGATATTTATTTATACATAATAGATCACAAGAGTGAAATAGTTGTAGGTATTTAACAGGTTTGGTTCTTTTTAATATTTCCCTGGCTAAAGCATTGGGTTTCTTGCAAGTGTTTTTGCAGACGAAAAAATTGTTTAGTTTTAACAAGGCCAAAGATTCTGAAAGGCATATAATTTTGTTTGTATTCGGAGTGTTACCTACACTTCAGAAAACGTTAAAAAAAACATTTTTTTAACGTTTTCTGAAGTAGGTAACACTCCGAATACAAACAAAATTAGTATATGCCCTTCAGAATCTTTGACCTTGTTAAAACTAAACAATTTTTTCGTCTGCAAAAACACTTGCAAGAAACTCAATGCTTTAGCCAGGGAAATATTAAAAAGAACCAAATATTGGTGGCTTAACAAAAAAATCCTTTGTTAATCCTTTTAATTTTTATAACTTTAAGACAGTTTCCAATCTACTTTCTAATGGATCTCGGCGTATTTCCAGGTAAGCTAATAAGTATAGCCTCCGTCTTAGCAATCATACACACCCATTTGATATAATTTATCAGACTAACAAACAACTAAATTTTATTAATCTTAAAATTTTACAAGCAAGTACAACATATACCGAAATAGAATTGATCAATTTAAACGTTTTATGTACCTGCTGTTAGCCCTAAAGTAAACGACGACATTGTTATGTAAATCACACGATTTTTTCGTTCATTTCTATTTTAATGCTTACAAAATGATGAGTCATCTCATAACCATCTGTGATGTTCAACAACATTAAATAATACAAAATATTTTCTTCAATCGCATTTTAAGCATGATAATTGTAATTTTAATGCAACAGGAATTTTTTTAATAAATTAGCACCTTACATTAACTGAAATTACTTTTACTTTACCAGTTCATGGAATTGATTTATCTAAGGTGTTGTTTTTCTGTGAATTATATGAATGCCTTATCAAAACCAAACTAAAGCAAATATTTCTTTATTTACTTTCAAAATATGATCCGGCCTTATTGAGATTACCCACACACATTGCTTTGGAATAACTTTGCAGTTATGTATAATATCTTTGAATTTTGATAGGTTGACGTTTTGTAATATTGTATTAATAAAGAGAAAATTTCTCAACCATTAATGCATTTATTGTTCAAAATTTAAATAGAAAATTGCGAGATTTCCGTTTTTTAAATCAACGTCTGTAGAAGCGACATTGTTTAAATGTAGGCAAAATTCAATATTTTGAGAAATCATTGGACTAAATCGAAACCGTTAACACATACAATAAAATTAAACAAAAATTATAATATAATTTACTTATAATAGAACAATAGAATATCTTTAATTAATCTAATATAAATCTTCCCATTCTTTTACTTTTTATGTTTATAATAAATGAAACTATTGTAATATAAAAATTGCATTTAACAATTTTTAATTTATGAATACAACATTTTTAACTTGTTTTACTTTTTTATTCACAACTACGTAGCTAATTAATTAGGTCCAATTTATAATTAATTTATCAAAATAATTTACTAACCTGGATCTTCACGAACTTGTCGATATACATTTATAGCGACATCATCTTCTGTGGCATAATCCCACAATCCATCACAAGCAAGAACAAGAAAATCTTCTTCGCCATCAAGTGGAATGTGACGTACATCAGGTTCACCTGTAACATATGGTTTATATTCTGCATCACCAATCGCTCGTGCTACAGCAAGTGACCCATTGACACGCCATGAACCATTCCATTTTATTACCCAACCACCTTGGTCATGAATTCGTTTTCGTTCAGACTAAAAATAAATTTAACAAAGAAACAAACCATTATACCATAATTTTTTGTTGTACTAAAAAAAAAAACTACAACGAATTGGTTTGTGTATTTGATCACAAACACAAAATATTTTTATAGCAAATAATATTTACCTCATGATTCGGTTTGTGCGGGCAAACAATTTGAAAAACTTTTCCTTTGCGAACTAAAAGGGCTTGTGAATCACCCACCCAGCCAACAAATAGACATGGTGTTATGGGACGATAAAGAACACATAATGCAGTGGTACCGCTTGTTAATTTCTAAAATGAAAGGAAATAATTTGTAAATTTTATGTTGGATTTTAACATGATCTTTTAAGAGTCGAATTTTACTCGGTTGCCTAACATTTAAAATATGTACCCTGTCATCAAATTCTGCACTGCGAATAATCACCCAAAAACAAATCGCATCAACAATGAAGAATAGCCGGAAAAACGATTGTTCTTTCTCTCATAAATGTTTCGGCCATTTACCATAAAAACACATATTTAAGTATAACTTGAATTCTGGAAAGCGAAAATTTTATTTTAAAAACAAAATACTAAAGAATTGACGTTTGCAAGATCCTCCACTGGCGCAAAAATTAATGATTGAGGAATACCGAAGTTTTCATTTTCACGAACAATTAAACTGGACTTCCAATTTGAAACACTACGAAACTTTAAATGGGTCAAAATAAAAATCAAACGTTTTACTGGTAAAACTACGATTACTGGAATATAAAGATAAAGTTTCTATTGCGGTTGATTGGAAAATTGGCTGCATGTTTGTTCAACGGCAGAATACATCATATCCATGAAAATGTTAACCAAACTTATTTTTTTTCGGTTATTTTGTTTTTCGGCGATTCTTCATTTTTGAATGTAGGACGATTTGGATTTGAGCGTTTATTCGCAAGCACATTTTATTGTTTGTAAATAAATAAATATCCGGGCTATAAATACAATCAAAACAATAATAAACTCACCTCTTTGTTACACTTATCAATAAAATTTAAATCAGTTGTACGAAATGCATCTTTTAAGGCCTCTAGCGGATTCGTTGCATAATTAGGACTTCTAGCTAAAAATGTATGTAATTGCGATGCGGTATACGCGGAAGCTGTTGTGCCAGCATGGCCATCAAAAACACCATAAAAACTGGTTTTCTCTTCAACGTCCGTATTATGAATTCCATCAAAATCATCAATACATATATATCGATCTTCCATAGCACGTCGATTATTTTTTATAGAACTAATTGCACATATTGGCGGATCATTTTTAGGCCATGTAGATGAGGGTAAAATTTTCTCAAGCAATTCATTTTGAAGCGCATATTGACATATATTAAAAATATTTGTTACAACCATTTGCATTAATTTTAGCGGGGAATACACATGATCCTCTTTACTTTTGGCATTATTAAGTGTTATTTCATCTTTTCGAATATTTTCTAATACTTTATGGATAATCGGTGGTATCAAAATTTTAGGGCAATTCCTGAAAATAAAAGAAAAATATTACAAATTATAAACTCAATATTGATAAGTCTAATTTAAGAAATATTGATTTATAAAAAAAAATTTAAATTTAGCTTGTCGCAATTTACATGCAAAAACGAAATATGTACTTTATCTTATCTTAAATGAGACTAAATATATCCACAATGACGATATTAAATCGATTAATATTGATTCACATTTTGTGAGTTTCTTATCAATTTAATAAATAAGCTGGAAATAAAAATTCCGAGAAACTTGTTTATGTTTCATACGAATACTAATGAGATATGAGGTCACGTGAGGTATTCCATCAAATTAAAGTACTTTACATACCAACTGGAAGTAATTGTCGATGTATTTCAAAATAAAATTAGTAATCATAAATATAAATTACAAGAGGTAGGTCAAGTTATCTCAAACCTCCAAAAAACCCTAAAATAACGATAATAATAATACTATTTTACAGAATCTGTATGCAGACAGACTGATACTTGCTGACTGGCAAGACTAGCTTGGATGGCTTTCTCACTTCATCTTTCATAAATTTAACAGTACAGCTAATCTTTGGCGCAGTGACCCAAAGTTACTTGGCAATGTTCAGAGTGGCTAGAAATCGTGCGTCTAACGAGAAAGATTAAAGATAAAGGGTTATTAACTGGATCTGGCTGTATTTCCTCCATTTTCGTTTCATTGTTCAGCGAATAAAATAACAGTAAAACATTTTTAGTACTGAACGATGGGTCAAAACATGTGATTCAAAAGTTTTTATGTTGCTTTTTAACTCTGCAGTTATCCTTCCTTATTTGGAGGCTAAATTCAAAGGGCTTTCAAAACTGGTTTATATCCCTAGGTACTGTACGGAGCTTAATGTGATCTTTAGCCCGAAAGCGGGGAAAAGCTGGCATGTATATCCTAAGGGCCTATGTCCAAAAACTCTATCATCATTTCTATTTGAAACCTTCGAAAGGCTGTTGGATATACAGTAACGAGAGTGGAAAGTGCAACACCAACATTTTTTGGGTAAAGTTGTACTAATTGTCCCTTAAGCCGAATTTAGTTACTTTCTGTGTCGTAGAACTCCGAAGTATTACTCTGCACTTTGAAATGAAGTTTTTAAATTTGGACGGATAATTTCTCTTTCATACATTTTTTTAAGTGACAGATAAAATTTGACGAAACTTCGTAGAAATTTTTAAGTTAAGTTTTCCATGGGCGAAATTATGGTTAGCACTAAACAAATGAATTCATTTCATTTTAGTTTGCGTTTACATCTTAATGATAGTGAATGGATAATTTTTTTTTAGGTGACACATTACGCCATTTTTCAATATTTGTAATATTGAGTTGTTACTCGAGTGTGAGCCGTTTTTTTAAAAAATGTTATTCTACCGGTGAACTGGAACGCAAAAAGGGAACCGCTCCAAAATGGAAGACAATTGCGCGAGAAGATTTAAAATCAACAGAATGTCAACAGCTAATCGCTTTAAAACTGCTGTGGATATTCGGGCTGAGTCAAAAGCGGAAACCTGTAAAGAAATCGGGATCCATACGATTCGTAACCGACTTCTTCAAAAAACCGCTCCTTACCATTAAAATAAAGCAAAAACGTTTAGAATGGGCTCAGAATCACGCCGATTGGAGGCTAAAGCGATGGCGAACAGTTACATTCTCAGACCACAGTAAATTTAATCTTTTTGGATCGAATGGAATCCAGTACGTCAAGCGCAAATCCAGCCAACGCAACGCCTGAGCGATCGGTGCCTGAAAAACAGTGATGCACCCAGCCGGCCAAATGATTTGGGGATGTTTTTCCTATCATGGAATTGGAGAAATTGCCTTTATTAAACGAACTGTGAACGCAGAAGTTTACAAACCGACCAAACGGCGCAGTGGTTAAAGCTACGGCGGTTGGATCGGGAGGTACCGGGTTCGAATCCCTATAGGGGCGGGATGCAAAAGGGATTTTTCATCATCTGATTACGATCGGTGATGACGATGAACACATCTATGACCCCCTGTTGAGAGTGCGGAATCCATGGGCCGACCCACCTTTCATGTCAGTACTATAGGCTGGCATGAAGCAATGCAATGTGCAGGTGGTTTAAACGAAAGCGGGTCTATAGCCGTACGTCCTCGAGTTGGCTGGCAACGGCGTAAGGTAGGACGTTAAAAGAGAACTGCGAAAGAGTTGGGAGTGCCTAGAGCCCCAGAAAAAGATTGCAGAGATAGAGACAAAAAAAAAAAAAAAAAAAAAGTTTACAAACAAATCTTAAAGGCCCACCTTTCCATTGAAATGCATTTTTTGAGTGCAGAGGCGGTGATTTTTCAGAATGACTTCGCCTCTTTATATCGTGCGAAAACGGGAACCATACTTTTTTTCATTAGCTAATTTTATACATATTTACGACGTAAAAAAAAAAAGAAAAAATTAGTTTTGATTATTTCTCTTCAGGTTAAAGATTTTATATTGAGAAACACAATTTTCAGACTGGATTGACCTGGAAATTCACCAGATTTGATCCCCATTGAAAGTCTCTGGCACATAATGGGGATGAATATAATAAACAGATGTCTTCATCATCCAAAAACTCAATTCAATAATTGTAAAGTGTGTAAATATAAGGAACTGAACCTCCTCGAGTACCTGCAATATTTAATTAGAGACTCCTTTTGTACTATAAAAAAAACGGCAGCAAAAGTGACTTTACGTCTTTTACCTGTTCTTGAATCTCAAATTTAGTTCTACCTGAAAAAGAAGTGGCAAAATATATCTTTTTGTGTGTTTTTATGGCTGTTGCATTTTCCATTCGCGGTACTGTATATAAAGGATTTTCCAATAAGGACTTGACAACTTTTTTTTTAAATTAATCGCAAACCATTAGAGATATTTCAAAAACTATATTACCGGTTTGAAGTTTGTACAACCAAAACATTTATGAATGGAACTCTACTTCGTTCATATGACCACCGCGGGCACGTTTGCAGCGGTCGATTCTTTGGACCCAATTTTCGATGACTCGGCCACACATTTCGGCCGAAACGACCGCTATTTCGCGTTCAATGTTGGCTCTGAGCTGAACATCACACAACGAATATGTAGACTCAAATTTTTGCACTAAACTTGTTATTGCCTGTCTACTAGGGCGAGAATTACGACCGAAAATTGGAGTTAACGCTCTTAAAGTTGCGGTCACCGACTCCGAATTTCGGTAGTAAATTTTTATAATTTGCAGACGTTGTACGTTCGTGTACTTTACCATGATGAAAATGTTGAGTTTCCTGAATAAATTGACAGTGACAGTTCGATGATTAGTCAAAGGGTGCGTTCACAAATTAAATTCAAAGTTGTCAAGTCCCTATTGGAAAACTCTATATTAGACACAACTCTTCTGTCAACAAAGCTACTATTGCTATCTCTTGCAGAAACGCCATTGGTAATAGAAGGGGTCTGAACTCCGGCTTCAGACCCCTTCTATTTTCTAGTACCCTGGCTCTACACCGCTATAGTGACACCTGTACTTATGTCTGGGGTGAGTGTGTGGTGATGAGCTCTAGACAAAGTAACTTATAAAAATAAGTTGGAGAAGCTGCAGCTGTTTGCCTGTAAGCGGGGTGTTGGGGTCGACACCTATATGCGCTATAGAAGATGGTTCACCTTCTTCAGGTCGACATTTTTGGCAATAAATGGCGGCAAATACGGCTGTGAGACTTTCAGCAGATTCTCAGTGGAAATATCTTAATACGGGACACTCGAATGTGGGACATTCTATCCTTAAGAAGGGGTTTCGTACCATATTCCTTCAAGTGAATCCTGGAAAGATGGGCCAATATTGGAAACCGAAGTTTGCAATTTTTCACAGATAGCTCCAAGCTAAACGGCAAAGTGTATTCCAAAGTGTTGGAATATTCTGTGATAAATTAAATGTTAACATTTCTGTACGTCTACCTGATTACTGCAGCGTGCACCAGGCTGAGGTAATAGTGATTGAAGAGGAATTGACGTGGTTGAAGCATAATGTAGTATCCTCGAGCCATATTGCAATCTACGTGGACAGTCAAGCGGCAATCAGGTCGTTAGAATCAGATTCCTTGGCATCACAGGAGGCGTTGAGTTGTCACTCGTCTCTCAATGAGATGGTTGCGTATGTCAACATTCAGTTAATCTGGGTCCCTGATCACTCGGACGTCTTAGAGAACTGCACGCACGGTACGACTCTCCAGCTGCAACCGGAAACAGCAAGTCTAGAGAGACCTGTGACAGCGCCTATTCTAGCACTTAGGAAACAGGCGCTAGCCTTAGCATAGGAAAGGTGGATTAACACCCTCACTTGTAGTGCAGCAAGACAAGTTTGGCCAAAATTAGACTTGGAGCGCACCAGAACTTTAATCCCTACGTAGACATGAATTAAGAACGGTGAAAAACGGTAAAAAGGCTGGGTCTGGGGCCAATGACTGAATGAATTATGTAGAAGAAGGCACAAATATTTTGGTAAGTTCAAGATGGACAACCTGTCAGATCTCGAAAACTTTAAAGTGCGAGATGTTCTAAACTATACATAAGTAGCTCTTAATGGTTCCAAAAAGAGTGAGCGGTTTATGTTCTGTGGTATCATAATAAACCGTCATCGGTGTAAGTGTGCCTAAGCAGTCACTCTAACCTAACCTAACCTAACCTATATTATGTTGCTGTTGTTTGAAGCATCAGTGAAATAAACCGCTTTATTGATTTCCTGCAAAATACATTTATTAAATCTGATCCTAAGACCTTGCTACCGATTTTAGTTGTACTGAGATGCTGATTTGAAATCTTCAAACAGTAAAGGAAAAATATTACTAGCACATTCTGTGGCCAGAGACGACTAAGGGCGGTCTATCATTCTCACTGAACAATTTCCAAAACGGGTCTCGTTTTAGGCTGCCATTTTTAGGTTAAAATTGAAACTAATGCAATTTACATACAACTCAACGAGAAATGTCTGGCGAATACTTTATAAACTATCTCGTAACACATTTATTCAATATCTACAGTACTTATAGAACATTCGCAATGAAAAACCTTTTTACTTTTGACTTACAGGTTTGTTAGAATTTGCAACATAACGAACAAAAATTTAATTTTGTTCGTTATGTTGGAAATTCATTCAAAACCTGTGAGTAAAAAGTCTTTTACAAAGAAAAAAGATCCTTTTTATTATGGAATTTTATCTGGATTGATTTTATTTTTATAAGAAATAAGATACTAAATGCAGCACCAACATCTTTATATCGCGAATCACCGTTATTTTTTCTAAAACAAATACTTGAATGAACTATGCAACAACTTGCACGAATACATTAATTTAGTGTTGGCAGAATTGCATTTTCAAAGCATACAATTATTTATGCAATCATTTTTAAATTTTACTGATTCAAATCTAAAGTTTTTTCCCAAAATAGGCGATATTTTAAATCAATCATCTTTCAAGGAAACCCATTCTAAGGCTACATAGCTGAGGTGAACATGAGATCAAATGAAATTAAACAGTACAGCGGACAAAGCCACTCTTTAGGAACACCAGAGTTCATTAGAATTTTAAAGTGAGTTATCACAAATTGGCGGTCAGGTGTGTAGTTGCTCGGGGGATTCAAGTTGACACTTGCTGTCAGCTCCGTAACTTGCAGCTTCCGCAAGTGCTCGTGTTACCTCTACGTGGTGACTGCTGGTTACTAGATTGCTGACTTTTCGGCTTTTAGGCAAAAGCACGGCGCTAAAGGAGTCAACCTTAAACAAATCACTGGGCTGGGTTAAGGTGTTATTCGTACCGTGCCGATAACCGGCCAGTCTAGGGGCCAGTTTAAAAAATCAGTTGCTATCGGTGGATCCGGATACCTGGCGCCCTCCGGATTAAGTAGCATTATCTGTGTATTGCGGATCTCTGCACAGATGAACACTCTTTTCTCCGCTACTCGTGGGACCAAACATGGGAGCCAAAAAAAAAAACCAAAACAACAAACAAAAGAGTCCGGCTCTCTCACAAAACCGGAAAATGTAGAGAAGGAGACTCGGGTCTTTAGGCCTACCTCTAAACCTACAAACAAACAACAGGACATAAGTTCAAATGAGTTTGGTCCCTCCACTCGGGTCACCAAACCTGAACAAAGAAATATAATGCGGAACCAAAGTACCAATGAAGCTGGTTCCTCAAAACCAACCTATAACACTAGGAGGAAGGCCTGGAGGGCCCTGGATAAGATAAACAACGTCTCGCCAGAAGATAGGTCGGAGAGGGAAAGCCACGCATGCGTGGGCGAAAAAAGTCACCGAACAGAAGTCGGAAGGTCGTTCAACTGGCTTAAAGGCCAAAAGAAACAGATCTCAGGTCGAAAGTCCTAAGATCGCAAAAATAATGAAACTCCATGCTACCGAAATGGGGCCTTTTAACGAGGTACTCAAGGATCAGCTGGTTGTGGCAGTAGTTGACCAGTCCCAAGATGATGGCAGTATCACGCCCGCCAATTGGAGAAAGGTAGAAAGGGCCTTAACCACCACCTACCTGAATGTCCTGTCAGAAAACCCAGGACCTGCTCCGACTTGTCGGGATGCGAGCTGGCACAGGAACCAGATGAAACTGACTGCATGTGCGGATCAGAGATCTCTTCTGCTTTACACGAAGGCAGTGGAAGGACGTGGCGAGGTATGGGCCGGAGCCAGCCTTGCTGTTAAAGCTAGGGAAGAGATTCCCTGTAATCCGAGAGCCAGGGTGCGAATCCCTTCGGAGCCTAGCGATCCAAAGGTGATACTCCAGTTGCTGCAGGTTGGTAAATCAGATTTGCCAACGCACAACTGGAAAGTTGCTAAGCTCGAGGAGCCAAGGACTGACTACAGGTCAGCCGTCTTAATTTTAAACAGGGAGTCACTGACTTTATTGGAAAAAAACAATGGTATCGTAAACTATGATTTCAGTGCAGTCACACTCAAAATCTATAAGAAGGACGCAGGCAAGCCGGATGCTCCGAAGTCTGAGGAAGCTGTTGAAAGCTCATCTGGGCGCCCTGAAGAAGGGGATAGCCAGGCGGAAACTATCTCCACAGATACGGAGATGACAACGTCCTTGGAGTCATTAAAGAGGATCTCAGAGGACTTCACATCAGGGGAGGACTTTGATGTAACAGTGGTAGAGGAAGAAGTCTAAGAATGGTGACATTCCTGCAGATTAACCTACACCACTCAAAGGCAGCATTAGCTGCTCTCCTTTTAAAAATTGGAAGTGAAGGGACAGATATTGTCTTGATCCAAGAACCTTGGGTCACTGATGGCCGGGTACTTGAACTCAAGACACCCTGTTATAGATTAATGCACACGAAAAAAGAAGGTAGGGTTCGGTCGTGCATTCTCATTAAAAATAATATAAGTTGTTTTCTGCTATCAAAATTCAGTAATGGAGATGTGGCAGCGGTCAGCATTGAGGTCAATAAACGAAACCTCTGGCTAATATCAGCCTACCTAGCTTACGATGAAGTGAATACTCCACCAGTCATTCTAGGTAAGGTTATTTTTGGAGGCTCAAAAGCGCTAGGTTGGCGACATTCAGGGGAGTGATGCAAATTCTCATCACACAATCTGGGGAAGTACGGACACAAATGAACGAGGTACAAGGTGAGTTACTCCTTGATTACATTCTAAGTAATAACCTTCATATACATATGTAACATAGGCAATAAGCCAACTTTTATAACTAGAAACAGACAGGAGGTATTGGAACATTACACTTATCTCAAGCTTTTTGACGACTAGCGTATTAAACTGGAAAGTGTCGGAAGACCAAACCTTTTCTGATCACTGTTATCTCCAATTTGAAATGGACTTGGTTTCTCCAAACAGCCCTTTCTATAGGAATAGGAGGAAAACCGATTGGGATATCTTTAAAACTAAATATTCTGGATAATTCACTACCACTACCAGTGCCGGTGCCTAAACCTCCAAAAACTACGGTATAACTCGATGGCTTAGTGGACGAATTGTCCAGCGCTTTTAACGAAGCGGTACTGGGCTCTTGTCCTCTTAGTAGGCCTAGGGCTTAATCTCGGCCATCCAGATTCAACAAACCCGTCACATGCAAAATACTCTTTAAAACAGCAAGAAAAACAAGAGCCGCTGTAGACTGGGACTCCTATAAGGAAGTCCTCAAAATTTACAAATATCAATTAAGAAGTGCCAAGAACAGATCTTGGAGACTATACTGTGGCAAAATTCAGGAGTCTTCAGAGATGCCCAGGCTTAGTAAAGTACTATCCACCCCTTCCATCCCAAGCTTTCTTCAGAGGCCGGGTGGAGCATGGACCACAAATAGTGCGGAATCGCTGGAACTACTACTGGAGACTCACTTTCCTGGTTGTTCCGAATCTGCACCTACTATATTAGCAGGTAATAGGGCAAGTAGCCTCGTAGGCCAAATTATTAGCAGAAGACAGATTTTGTGGGCGATAAGCAGCTTTAAACCATATAAGTCGCCAGGACCTGATGGTATTATCCCTGCGGATATTAAAAAAACTACGGATCTAACCATTTCCTGGTTAGAGGTAATTTTCAGAGGCAGCCTAGAACTATATCACATTCCTAGTAAATGGACGAAAGTGAAGGTTGTTTTCATACCTAAGGCGGGAAAACGCTCACACTGCAGTCCCAAAGACCTTAGGCCTATTAGCTTGTCTTCTTTCCTTTTCAAAATACTGGAAAGAAAAATTGAAGTTCATATTAGAGGCACGATTGTGCCGGCAAAGCTGTCTAAATCTCAACATGCCTATTGCAAAGGGAGATCTGTAGAGACTGCTCTTCATTCTCTTACATATTTGATTGAAAAATCTTTCGAATATGGAGACTGCGCGATGGTTACCTTTTTGGACATTGAGGGAGCTTTTAACAACGTGCTTACAGGGGCTATAACTCGGGCACTTTCGAATCTAGGAGTGAACGAATCTCTCAAGGACTGGATAGATGAAATGCTAAGAGGCAGGATCATAAATGCAAGTCTGGGGAAATCCTCCGCCAGAAGATTTGCAAGCAGAGGCACACCGCAGAGTGGCGTACTGTCTCCCTTTCTTTGGAACTTGGTCATAAATGATCTGTTGCTGAGACTGGAGGATAGTGGCTTCAAGTGGTTGCCCTTGCGGATGACGTCACTATTGGTGTCCGTGGCAAAGTGTCCTGGCACATTTAGTGAGCTTATGCAAAATGCTCTGGGCATTCTTTCATTATGTGCCAATGATTGTTGGTTGAATGTGAACCCACACAAAACCGAATTGGTTCTCTTCTTCAGGAAATATAAACTTCCTCATATCGATCCTCACACTTTAAAGTTTAAACAGGTTCAAATTGGCTTTTATAGTTGAAGCAAAGTTTCTGGGTCTCGTTTGGACAGTAAATTAAACTGGAAACCTAATAATATGGAAAGAGTAAAGAAACCTACGGTAACGCTATACTCTTGCCAAAATGCCATTGGGAAAGGATGGGAGCTGGAGCCCCACATGGTCCTTTGGCTATACACTGCAGTAGTCAGACCCATTTTTCTGTATGGAGAATCGGTCTGGTGGCCTGCTCTGGACAAAACTGTCAACTAAAAATGGTTGACAAAAGTTCGGAGAACAATCTCTCTGTGGATCAGTGGTGCACTGAGGAGCACATTCACTCAGGCACGACTCTGCTATTTCTAACTCCTCTAGACATCTTGGGAAAACAGTGGGCAGCTTGCTCTTAGCGAGATGACAGATCAGTTCAACATTAACATTATATGGGAGCCAGGGCACATCATTAGAACAGGGAATATAAAAGCCGATGAACTGGCTCGACGTGGTACAACGAATCACATCTCAAACAGCAAAAAGGTTATTGAAATGCCTTGTAGTAAGTTGACGAATGACAGATGGTCAAATAGTACCTCATGCGTAATAACTCGGCAGGTCTGGCCAAAGTTGGACTTGGCGAGATCCAAACAGCTGATCTCACTTCAGCGGGGTCAGATACAGATTAGTGTGGTTGTCGGAGTGATTACCAGGCACTGTCTCATAGGCAGACATGCGACTAGACTTGGTTTTTTCTCACATGACTATTGTCGTCGTTGCGAGGACGAAGAGGAGGAAGAGACAGTACTTCATCTTCTTTGCACCTGTCCTCGTCTGGCACGAAACAGACTAAAGTTTCTAGGGACACTCCTCTTCAACGACCTGACGGAACTCAGCAGGATGGACGTCAGGAGTATCTAGCGCTTCGTAGCAAGCTCAAAGTGGTTTCAATGAGTTGGAGGAAAATTTTTACATTGTGGTACGGCTACGAACCTTTTTGTGTCTATGCCTGGTCCTAGTGGACCGCCCCGCCATCTAAACATAACCTAACCTATGATCTTCCAGCATTAGAAAATAACATAGTGGCGACTTTTGCAGATTACACGGTGATCTTAGCTGTTGGCACAAGCAACGAAGAGTCAATACAAAAGTTACAATCAGCAATAACTAAAATGTATAAATGGACAAAAAGTTGGCGAATAAAACTAAATGAAACTAGTCTAGAAGCTAGATATCCCATACACAAAAAACGAAGCCACATTAAACTAACCAAACTTATCTAACTTAATAGAATATGTAAATCAAAAATATTTACAAAGAACAAAACTATTACGAAATAATTTTTTTAGCGCAGCATAACAAAGTTACACAAGCAACATGTTTAATTTTCTGTTTCATGAGCAATGTAATTCAAGGTGAATAAATGATTCATGCTTCGAAATAATATTATGTGTGCACTTTACATACACATATTATAATTAACTATCTATAAAATAAAAACAATCTTTTGCCGTATTTTAATCGATATGAAAATATAAGTTTTCTTAAACATTTATACAACAAAACTAAAGAATGCTGAGGGAACCGATGATATTGATCTTGTAAAAAAATTATTTTAAAGATAATTATTGACTAAAATATAAAAGAAAACAAAACGAATAAGAAAAACATATTGAATTACCTAAGTACGTCAATCTGGTGTTTGTGTAATTTTGATTTACTGTCCCCTTTCCCCCTGTAAAACCAAACGTTAGTTATAACTTTGGTATATGACATACAGAATACAGTTAGTCATATTTGAAAGGAAAACAAAATTACAAAATAAACCGAAAAATTTAATTTTGCCAGACATTTAGACTAGACCACCACAATATAAATTTTTACATCAAAAGATAGTGGGCAACTATTTTACGATTTAACGCAAAGTAAATCATTTAGATTTAGATTGTGATGATTCTTCTGATGACACATCACATCATATGTTTCTTTTCATTTGCATATAGCTACGTTTAAAAGAGAAAGCTTTTATTTATTTCCACAACTTGTAAGTAAATGTGTATAATGATGTCAATCGATAAAATGATGAAATATCGTTTGGGCCTTGACCTCATAACGATTCTAGACAAGAAATTTACAATCACTCTCGTTTTCAATATTTTTATTTTTTTTTAATTGTTATCTTGTCAATTATTGTTATCTTAAACAAAATAATGTAGTCTTCTGCGAGATCAAAGATTTTGGAATATACCAATATTTTTGAATCATCATACCAGGGTGTGGTTATTCGACTAGGTTTTATCTGTATATTTTTTATGTCAACATCCTCGCCAAGGATCAAAAATAAAATTCAACATTTATTACCATTATAAAACTGTGAACTGCAGACATGGATAATAGCTTCATGAAATCATGTGTTGTTCTCCTAATAGTAATCCATGAGCACAAATTTAAACCAAAACAAGAAATCGTAAAATTAAATAAAAATCAGGATCTAACACAAAAACGGTGTCGGTTCATATTATGTTTTCACATTTTCTCTTCCAGTTAGTATTTCTTGTTTGACATTAAACAACCTTGAGGGATATCAAGAATAAGAAGAAAATTCCCTTCGTATTTCTTTTCTTTATACATTTTTCCATTTTCATTTTGGTGTGAAATTTTTTTTTCGTATTTGTTTTTTTTTGTTTGTTGGTTAAGATATATAGACAACCACGGTGTGTCGCTTTTTACTTGTATCGCTTTAATCAATAGAAGATATTTGGTTTCACGCAGAAATGGAAAAGGTAATGAAAAAGAATTGTTTCAGGTTGTTTTCATTAATTGAATGTTGCATAAAGAATTTTGTTTAGGATTCTTAAGGTTCCTTTCTGTTAAAGATGCAAAATTATCGATTTGTGGGTAATCGGTAAATTTTAAGTCGGTTTTGTCATGGATAGCGTTTTACACAAATTGGGCATAAAGAAAAATCTGCCTAAATGTCCGATTTGAGCCATCCAAAAATAAATTTTCTATTTAGATAGTTGAGCAAATGATAACTTTTTAAGCCTAGTTATAGGCTCTAGTTTTACATGGTGTGGGGCGCCTCTAGAAACACCTTTTTAGACTACCACAGAGTATCGTTTTAGGGATTTTTTCTGGCCAATCATAATCAATGGCAATAAAAAAAAATTTAAATCAGAAATAAATAAGAATTGTATTGTGCTAATAAAAATATTTACTATATATGTAGGTGAGTTTACGATTTAACATTTTTCATTTCATTTTTTAGATTTTCGGTCTAAGGTAGGTCATTCCGGAATTTCAATCTAACGAATTCCAATCTGATTCGTTTCAATTTATCGGATTTGAATATATCGAATTCCAATCATCAAACGGCCTATTCGAACTTCAGTCTCACGAATTTCAATCGATCGATACATTTTTTGAAAATTAATTTAGTTTCAAATTAGTCTTAGCTAATTTGATTTGCTATAGTTGAAATTCGACTTTATTTCGTTTGATTTTTTTTTTAATCTGCTGCTCTTTCAAATTACATACAATCCATTGAATTAAAATCTATCAAATTTCGATGTATAATTTAAATTTTTCGAGATTCAATCTATCAAATTTTAGCCTAACAGTCGAATCGTCTTCTATCAGTCGAATTTCAGTCGTTAGAATTATCGAATTTAAATTTGTCTAATTCCGATCTATCGAATTTTCATTTTCTGAATGAATTTCAATCAGTTTAATATCGATCCATCGAAACTCAATCCATCAAATTTTAATATTGAATTTCTACATATATTGAACTCCGATTTTGAATTTAAATTTTTCAAATTTTAATTTATCGCGTTTCAGTCTCGCGAATTTCAATCTATCAGATTTCAATTTTTGTGTTTCAATCTATACGGAATTTCAGTCCATCGAATTTTATTCTAATAAATTTGGCAGTTTGGCGCCTTTTGAAGGGGGAAACCAATTTGACTGAAGAAATTTATCAACTTCGTAACCTTTCACTAGGGTGCACAGCACGTGGGCTGTCCTGGTCATGTTTTAGGCATTGTGTAACACAATTCGCAAGTGTATGTGCTGCCACCTCGTGGTAACTGCCGGTAACTGATGTCTTCTGGTACTTTTGGACCTTTTGGCTCAGGCTACAATACGGCGCTAAAGGAGAAAACCTTGACAAAAAACTCTAATCTAAGGTGGAATAGCATATGCCGATGGATGAATGGCTGATAGGTTTACTAGTCCCAAATATGCGGACTCTGGATACCAGGCGCCCTCCTATTTTAACTAGGTAGCTGGGTGTCCCACAGGTGACCTTCATTTCCCAAA
Source organism: Tipula helvola (assembly GCA_963556165.1). Lineage (NCBI taxonomy): Eukaryota > Metazoa > Arthropoda > Insecta > Diptera > Tipulidae > Tipula > Tipula helvola. Next base: position 201,692,799 of record OY744483.1, read on the forward strand.
TACTCGTGGAAATAAAATTCCTAATACTAATCAAAAAAATAAGAATGGTGACGCTCCTAAAGCGTCACTGACAAGCGAAGATTCCACAATGGTTTTCGAGGACCTCGGCCCTTTTTCCGCTGTGGAATCTTCAATGGGTGGGCCAACGGATGGGGAGCTCCCTGCGGAACTTGAGAAGCTAGTTCTCATCTCCGATATGGATACCTCAGGAGATGGGGATTCGGACCCCGCAGATGGGGGGATCTCCTCTGTGAAAACAGGGTGAGTGTGGACGTCGGGGAGGACCAGAAACAGGTAAACGTCATCAACAAACCTGTCGCGGCTTTTCACGTGAAAATGTGTGAAGCCGCGAAAAAGCGGTATAAGAGGCTGCTGCCTGAGGGCAAAGCGCCCGGAAGCGAACCATCGAAGAGAAACCGCTACCGATGACGGTACTCCACCGGCACCAAAATGGCCAGGGGGGATGTCAGAGTGATCTCGGGTTCTGCGGCGGATCTAGAGTTACCTTCAGGCAGGTTGCGGAGTCAGAAATCATTGGGATCTTGCAAGGTGACAAGGTGCTGGAGCAGGAGGCCAGGCAGCTCAAGCCTAAGTTCCTTGGCAGTCAGCTCCAGCTTGGTTGGCTTGTAGTAACCTGCGCCGACCGGGCCACTGTACAGTGGCTCAGGGAGACTAAAGGCACTATCAAGCCATGGGAGGGTGCAGAGCTGATTCTGGATAAGGCGGGAAACCTGCCTCGAGCTAAGATCGTGTTTAGTACCTTCCCAAATAGTGCCGAACTGCCTACGGATAAGCTTCTGGGTTTTATCAGAAGTTAAAACGAGGGCATGCAGGCGATCAACTGGAGAGTGGTCAGGAGAGAGGCGAAAGGATCTTCAGCCTTTTGCACCTTCCCAATGGACCACTCTTCGGTCGAGAAGCTCAAAAGAATTGACTTTAAAGTCAATTTTAAGTTTGGGATTGTCCAACTGCACCCCAAGGGGGGCCAGGGCGGTGGAAATCCAGGTTCTGTGGGCGGGTCCCTAGTGGTCAGGCCTTTAGAGGCTATCGCGGTGGCACTTCTGGAGGCTATCGTGGCGGCACCTGTGGCTAAAACCACTGGTGTGGCGGCCCTCTCCAGGAGACAAGCAAGGAGAAGGAGTGAAAGAAAGAGGAAGGCGTCAGTGGTTGGACGGGGCATGTCCCCAGCGAGAGGTCCCGCCGCGCAAACCACTGGATAGGCCTGGTGGCTCTCAGTTAGCGAAGGCAGCAGTAGCAAGATGTGGGACATCGATTCGCCATCTTGCAATAGCAGTGCGAGTAAGGAGGCTGTCTGATCCGGGCCTTCTGCAGACGTCGCTGGAATGAAGGCACACATAGCCTGCCTACAGATAAACCAGTATCATGCAAAGGCGTCTTCGGACGTCCTTTGTCTCAGGTTTATCTGCCAGACTATTAACATGGCTCTAATACAGGAGCCATGGGTAATAGGTAACCAAATTAAAGGTATACCAAAGCAAGTGGGTAAGTTGATTTATTGTAACGGAACTGAGAGTCCAAGAGTGGCCATTTTGGCCAGCTCACAAATTAATTTTATTCAGAGTTCATCTCCAGGGACTTAGTTGCGGTAATGGTGGAGGTTCTGGGGGAAAGAGGACAACAGGAGGCTATAATGGCCTCCGCCAACTTTCCTGGAGACTCAGAGATGACAACTCCTCTCGAAGTTAGGCGGCTCATAGCTCATTGCCAGCACAATGGGCTGGTTTACCTGATAGGATGCGATACAAATACACACCACACGGTGTGAGGCAGCACAGACATCAATAATAGGGGTGAGTACCTTTTCAGTATATAATTACTATGTAATAATGTAGATATTGTCAATACGGGAAGGAAACCTACCTTTATAAATGCGATTAGGCAAGAGGTCTTAGATTTGACGCTTGCTAGTCCGCATTTTAGCAATTTAGTTAAAAACTGGCATGTGTCTAAAGAGGCCTCCTTATCGGATCTCTTGCACATCAGATTCGATTTGGCGACCGAGACCAAGCAGCGGCAGGAGATTAGAATTTCAAAACTGACCGATTGGGACTCTTATAGAGTTTCGCTCGAATCAGAAATGCCCTCGGTTATGGGGAACATAGTCTCCAGAGGGCTTGGTATTTTTTTCAAACCAGCTGCATAATTATATACACTTCGCTTACGAAAACAGCTGCCCGGTTAAGCGAAGAGAGTCCATTAAGTTGGTCCCTTGGTGGAACGGGGCGCTGAGTAAGCTGAGGAAAAATCGAGAAGGTTATTCAATAAGGCTAAACGCATCGGGGAATGGGGCGAGTATAGGATGGTCTTAACGGAATATATTCCCGAATTAAGAAGATCCAAAAGGGCTATCTGGAGAAACTTCTGTGAGGGAATCAATGAATTACCCTCTGCAGCTCGTCTACAGAAAGTCCTTTCCAGGGATCACTCAAATGGTTTAGGGCTAAAACCGGAAGGAAACATTGGAGCTACTATTAAGTACCTAGTATTAATGACCCTTCAAGTTAGGTAGCCTATGCACCTCACAGTAGAATCTGTAGTCTCTCTGGGAAAATCTTCACACCCAGCACAGTGAGATGGGCTATTGGAACTTCAAACCGTTTAAATCCGCTGGAGGGGATGGTATTTCTCTAGCTTTACTCTAAAAAGGTATTGAGGAAATACTCCCCATCTTGATTCAGATGTTTCGGGCAAGTTATGCTTTTAACTATATTCCGAAACTATGGAGGAAAGTAAATGTGGTCTTTATATCAAAGAGAGGGGGTCGTTTGGACACCCAGCCCAAGGCTTATCTGCCAATTAACCTCACATCGTTTCTATTGAAGACGATGAAAAAAATCTTGGATCATCAAATAAGATATGAAGTCCTTGTTAATAATCCGCTGCATCGAAATCAGTTTGCTTATCAAACTGGTAAATCCATTGTGATGGCTCTTAGTGGTCTAGTCACAAGGATTGAAAGAGCGATGGCGTATAAGGAAATTGCCCTTTGTGGACATTGAAGGGGCTTTTGATAATGCCTCCTATGGATCGATAGAGAGAGCAGCAATGGAGAAGGGGATTCCGCCTTCTACAATTAGGCCTCATGCTGGAACATCGCGAAATTACAGCCAGATTAGGTGGCGAGTCAGTAATCATCAGAGCCATAAAGGGCTGTCCCCAAGGAGACGTGCTGTCTCCTCTTTTATGGTCATTGGTTATTGAAAGACTACTTGTCCTTCTGAGTAACCATGGGTTTGATGTCCATGGCTATGAGGATGATGTGGCTATCATAATTATAGACAAGTTTGATGGTGTCATCTCTGATCTCATGCAAAATGAACTCGATTTAATATGGCAGTGGTGTGACCAGGAAGGACTCAGTGTCAATCCAAACAAAACTGTCATTGTCCCTTTTATGAGGAGGAAAAAGCTCTCACTTATAGCTCCCTCGTTACACGGTACTACTGTTCGCTTTTCCAAAGTGGTTAAATATCTGGGGGTCATCCTAGATCAAAGACTGAACTGGAAACAACATTTACAAAAAGTTCAAAATAGAGCCACTAAGGCTTTTTGGGCCTGTCAAAGACTCTATGGACGTACTTGGTGACTACAACCAAAAATGCTCTACTGGTCATTCCTAACAATCATTAGGCCTATGGTAGCCTACGCAGCGGTAGTATGGTGGCCTAAAACTGAACAGAGGACAGCGCAAACTTTATTGAATAAGGTTCAGCGTATAGCCTGCATTGGGGTTACGGGCTCAATGAAATCATGTCCAACCGCAGCAATGGAACCTCTCCTAGGACTGACTCCGTTGTATCTGCATGTTAAAAAGGAGGCTGCTATTATAGCCCTTAAGATGCAGGCGGAGGAAAATGTCAAACCGGGCAATATGGTGGGCCATCTGGAAATCGTCCGGGAATTTCAGACAGACCCTACCACAGGAATGCCTTCCGACTGTATACCAGCTAAACTGGACTTCCACAAACCATTTTGTGTTAGGTTACCTAACCATCCTTTGAGCGAGGGTCAATGGTATGATTTACAGGTGGATCAAAAACGGAAGACGGGGCAGGGGTAGGAATATACGGAAGCGGGACTGCCCTCTCGAAGTCCTTGGGTAACAACGCTACCGTCTTTCAAGCAGAAGTACATGTTATAGAACTTTGCGCTAGGAAAGGCATTGCAAAAGGCCTAAACGATGACAGCCAATCGGCCTTAAAGGCTCTTAGGTCTTTTACCGTTGAGTCAAGGCTGGTTGGGACTGTCTGAAGGTTATTAAGCATTTGGCAAGCTCAAATAAGGTAACACTTATTTGGGTGCCAGGTCATACTGGAATTGTGGGAAATGAGGCAGCTGAAGGTCTCGCCCGCGAGGGTTCTGCTTCTCTATTCATTGGACCGGAGCCCTTCTGCGGCGTCACTAAGGGGCACCTTAGGGCAGTGGTAAAACGCTGGGAGGATGTGCAAACTAGGATGTCTTCCTATTGGCGCAGAATTTCAAGTTTGCGACAGGCGAAGAGATTTATTTCAGGTTCGTCAGTCAGGGTTAAGAAGTGTCTTGTACTCAGGAAACCTGAGTTGAGGCTGCTTACTGGCTTCCTCACAGGTCACATCCCCTTAACGTATCACCTTAAGAAAATGGGCCTAAGTACGACAGACGGATGCCGCTTCTACGACCTGGAAGTGGAATCAGCGGAACATGTTCTGTGATATTGCGCAGCCATTTTCCGCCAAAGACTACAACATCTAGGAGGGAGAGTAATGAGCCCAGATAGTATGTATCATATACTGGTCGGCAGTATTATTAGGTTCATTAAGAGCCTGAATATTGACTGGACGGATCATTGAGCAGAGTCCATGCACAAAAGATCTTTAAGGTCGCAGTGCGAGGTGGCTTAACGCCCACATGGCCCTACAATTAATAATAATTAATAATTACTGCGGTTTACAATTATGAGATACGAATCTGACAATAGATTAATGAAAACCATGGCATTATTATTTTGGATAAAGTTGATCTACAACGAAAGTTAACACCCTATTAGCAAGTGTTTCTTATTTTGTTTTGAGTAGTATAACAAAACGAAAAAAATTTTTTTGGATTTTTTTAAAGTTCCGCTCCCTCCCTTAATTTAGGTTTTAAAAAAATTGATGTCGCGGGCTTAATTAATGGAGCAACCACAGAATTCCCTTAAATGATATTTCGCCGTTAGGGCGGATGTAACAGTACCTGCCACAAAAGATAAACCACTTTAGTTCTAATTTTGTATTGCTTGTATATTATTTGTTTGTATTGTACGTAATGGTCTACAACAATACTTCAGGCTGAAGCACTGAGTAAAGAATTATATCTACCAATTCTCACGTTGCTCACAAACGTAATATTTTTGTATGGATACTCTTTGATCGCAGTAATTTAAATTCTTAAAGATTTTCAATAGTACCGGAGACGTATACATAATAGGGAAATTATTGTAGTACTTATTCAAGGTCGAAGATGAAAGGCAGTGAATGCAATATAGATAGCTGCTCAGCACGTTACAGTAAATCCTAAATTTTGGCGACTACACAGTTCTAAAAATGTTTACACATTGGTCGGAATTACATTTTTGAAATTAAGTATTACGATATTCGAGGGAACAGCTAATTCCATTTTGAAAATATCTGTACATTCTAAATTTTAGTGACAACGTTTCCTGTTTAAATTTCAAAGTGATCCGTTCAATATAGCTTGAAAACTCCCAATAGACTAAAACTAAGAGTCTGAAAATGTTTATACGTTCTTAGTTTTGGCGACACCACCACGAAATAAGAAATAGCCAATACGTATTTTTTGTTTCTTAGAAAATACTTTGCTAAACTCATATTCTATCTGGGATCAAAGTTTTACAAACGACAAAAGAGAAAATTAGCATATAATTTTTTTTTATATTTTGGTCTATTGAGAAGGGAAATGTATGTTGTTAACAACTATGAGCTTGAGGCCAAAGTAATTTCTTAACTTAACCATACCCAGGTTTCTATCTATTTCTTTAATTGCTCTAAACGCTTAAAATCAGCGGATGCACCCTACACACATTACGAATTACACATTATCATTGTACATACATATCGTATATAATTCACTAGAGTCATCAATGCTACAAATAAAAATGTTTATTTTTCGATATAACAAAATGTAAAAATATCAAAAATTGTCATGTTATATTCGCTTTTATTAATGAATCATTAAGAGATCACACGCCTTGTTAAATATTTAAAGTGTTTTTTTTTCAGTATTTTTATTTGTAATAGAAAATACAGCATGCATCTCAGAAATGTTGTTCAAAATTCAAATCAAAACATTTTTATTAAGCATGTATAATCATCGTGAATTTGCAACCTTGCTCTATATGTACATATTATTATCAACTGATATTATTAGTGACACGCAACTTTATGTACAAAATGAAGCCGTCGAGACGTTAAAACCTTTTTTTTAATTACATTAAATAAAAGCATAAAATGATAAAAACATAAAATTCACATCTATATGCTGTTACAAATTTAATGATTTAGTCGATATTCACCTAAAATAAGCATAGTAGAGATGTTGTTTTATCCTTTTTCATTCACTGGACATCAATTATTTAAGTTGTAGTATAACGCCTTTCTACGGTAGGTACGGTCGGCAAAAATAAAATTAATATGGACGACTAACAACGTGGCGTCTTAAAATCATAAACAACACATGCCATTAAATTGCATCAAAAACATAACGAATTATCATAAGGCACCTATGTAAATCGATATTTGGTTTTTTTTATTTGTGCTTAGTTTGATTGGATATTCACACGCGAGATTATGAGTAACTTTAGTTTTTATGTTTTGTTGTCAATAATTAAAAATAGATGTTGAATGATATACGAGTATGAATGGTTTTGCAGTTTTCAATTTTTTATTTGAATTTTGAGCAAAATATATTCAATAGTTCGTAACACAATGCTGATTTGTTGTATAGATTTAATTATGATTTTTGCGTGCAGTCATTATGGATCGATGTTTACTGTTTGGGGATAATTTGGGGTGTGGTTTTAAGTTGTGTTTCTAATTAGAACGAAACGCTTGTGTCATACCAACTGTAACTGTATAATATACTCAATCTTCATTTTTTTCATTAATATAAGTAGGTCATGTTAATTAGGCATAACCCAATTTTGACGCAATATACCTCAATATAATTCCTTAAATTTTAACACTCTTGCAGCCAGATGTACGATGATTAATTTTTCCAAAATCATCAAATCCACAATAAATCATTCACAATATTTTCGTTACAATTCTAATTTTCATCATCTTGTGTTCTTTTTCATTTTACTTTGTTTTTTGTAACAGTCGCGTAGCGGGTAAGTGTAGGTGGTTATCCATCCATTCTCATTAATTAAATTTCATGTCACGAAATTGTTTTTCTTCTTGCTCTCAGTTAGTTCATCTTATTCGATTTTAGGCGGTTCGGTGTTCTTTCTGTATTATTTTCTGAACCAAAAAAAAAACTTGAAGGTGTCCCCCAATCTTCAAGACAAAATATAATTTATTCCCATTTATTTTTGTATTTTTTGTGTTATCGATTTTTGTATAAATATATATTTTGTGGAATTTGTCGCTAGGGAAATTTAAGTCTTCGGGAAAAAGATACAAAAAATCCTAATCCTGTGTATTTGGTATTTAGATTCATCATAATCTAGTTCGAAGCTGCATGTTTGTACAGTACGTATAATTTTAGTTTTGTTGCAAAAAAAAGAAAATATTTATTTATTTAATTATAACAAATTGTAATACATATCTTAATATGTTTGTGTTCGTCATGTTTGGTTTGCTTGACGTAATCTTATATTTACATAAATACAGTTCCAACCTGAATTTGTTTTCGATAAACTAGACATATCAGACCATATTTTTTTTCAACATTTAAGCTCAGTATGCAGCTCGAGCTAAGATAAATTTTCCATACAAATTTGACGTAAAATTTAGCTAGCTAAATAAAATAATTTTGTTTAGCTGATAATTTCGCTGAGCGGTATGCACCTTTGCGTGAAAAATTTGAAAAAATTTCAGTTGTTTCATTCAAATCTAGATTGCACCACTATAAATTCTTCAAACATTTTAGCCGCAATTTATCTCACAAGGACAATAATTTGAAGAAAAATTTAGACGGTTTTGAATTTTGATTCATTTTATAATCGAAGTAGCCACAAAGTAAAATTAATTTATTTTTATATAAAGGTGCTATTCCACTTGACTGAATTGACTGATAGTAAAATTAAAGGAAGATACAAATATACATTTGCTAGATGGGCGAATGAAACAAAAAACCTTCTCAGTCAAGAAATAATTGTATCTGTAGTAGTGTGACTGCAATAAAAAGTATCAAATTGAGAACATTTTATAGCAGTCACACTAACACACATGCATAAAATTAGTATATGATGAGAAATATTCCCGCACACTAATAATTTTACGGTTAATATATTTTTCAAAGTTTCTCCTTAAAATTTTGCTATAAAAAAGTAAAAATAAAAATACCCATGACGTTTTTTTGGTAGACATTTTTTTAATTTTTACGGAAAATATACTAAAAAATATAATTCTGATGTGACTATTAATAATATTTAATTTTTTAGATAATTTTGAGATACAAAATTAACTGAATTAATAGGAATATTTAATTTTTTTTATAATTTTTGATTATGTTTTTGTGTGCTGTCAAAATTTCTCCTCAAAATTTTGCTATAAAATAAAAAAATAAAAAAAAATGTTGCCTTTGTCTATTACATAAAGATTCGAACTTCTTTCTCTTTCCCTCTTTTTTTACTATCAGTCAATTCAGTCAAGTGGAATAGCTCCTTAAAGAAGACAGAAGTCAAAATGGCCGACCAACATTACAAAGTTGAGTATTTAGAGGATTATTTGGACAGAAACTTCATTAAAAAACAAATGAATAAAAGTCAAACCAAATCAACAAAATTTATCTCTACACAAATTTTTAGCTTGACGATTTATCTGTAATTAAATGGAGACTTGTGGAGACCGCGTTAAAATTTATCTTAGCGCGAGCTGCATACTGAGCTTTATTCAAATATTATTTGGTTGATTTTTCTCATTTCTGTAAACGTTCACGGAAAAAACTAGAGTTGTTACCACGAAGAAAACGGATTTTTAATTGAAGAAAATGTTCTTTTTCTCCATTTAAAAGCTAATTTTTTTATTTCTTTCGCGTTTTTCTTCATGTAAGATTTGTGTTTCTTGAAATGATAAAAAAATTCTTGAGTTAAAATTTGTTGCTTAATTTTAGTCTGAGATTTAGTTTCTTGCATCTATAACTGCTCTAAATTCTTGATTTAAGAAAAAGAAACAACGAATGGAGAAAATACGATTGTTTTGTTTCCAATTTTTCTTGCAACTAGAAATTGACTATTCTGTGGTATTAAACAAAAAGTGGGTAACTGCAAAACCCTAAATGTTGGGAAATTGCATTTAAAGTTGGCAGATATAATTTTTTAAATTCAAAGGTTTTTCATATTTAATTTTATGTATTATGAATTTTAATCACAATATATTAACATTTCTTATAAATATAATTAATTAATACAATATAGAAATCTAAACCCACTTTTTATTTTATAAAAAACCAAGATACCTTGTTTTATTTTTCAACATTTTGGTTTACATAAACAGGATGTCTTAAGATAATCAGTTTTTACGTAAGCACTTCCAATAATTTCGTTTTGGTTATCTGCACAAACCCCTTTTTTGACAAAAAAAAAATCATCAGCAGAGCGATTTTTGTGTATCGTAAATTTGTAATCAACATTAACCAAAAACATTTAGTTTTTATATATAGTTTAATAACTTTTTATAATTAAAACTAAAGAAAATTTAACTAATTCAATATATTATTTCTATTTTGGCACCGCAAAATACAAGTATCATTGATAAAAACATAAAAAACGTAATAATAAAATAAAAATCGCAATTGACAATAATTATACTGTTACAAGAGCCAAAAATACCATTGTCCAATTACTGTCCCACCTTACCGTTTTTCACATAATAAGTGTGAAATATTGAAGTCGGAAATACAAACAATGATCGAACAAGATTAATAACACTACCCTGCAAAATTTTAAAAATGTGGTGCCACTTGGCAATGAATAGTTGTTTCCGAAGTAATTTTTTACGCTGAATCCGAATCTGGGCTCAGAATTGCTCTACCACGTCAGGTTTATGAGATATTCTAACCTAAAAGTGCAAAAAACACTGTTCTTTGACATATTTGAGGTTATCTAGCACCACGATTTTTTTTTTCTTCAAAAGTTCATGTGTGTGATTTTATAGTACAAGTCTTCTTCTTTCAAATGCCTTTAAGTTTGCTCAAATATGTTTTTTTTTTCGCCGAGATATCGCATTTTAAAATTGCATGTTCGTGAATTTGTTGGTATACTGTATAATACACTACCTTTTATACCTACGGTATATATGCACTTTTAGGTTAGAATATCTCATAAACCTGACGTGATAGAGCAATTCTGAGCCCAGATTCGGATTCAGCGTAAAAAATTACTTCGGAAACAACTATTCATTGTCAAGTGGCACCAAAATTTTTAAAATTTTGCAGGGTAGTGTTTTTATACAGAAAAATTCACGAATATGCAAATTTGAAAATGCGATATCTCGGCGAAAAAAAAATGATATTTGAGCAAACTCTACGGCATTTAAAAGAGGAAGGCTTGTACAATAAGATCCCATACTTGGGTTTTATAAAATGTAAAAACTGCATTGCTACATAACCTCAAATATGTCAAAAAACAGTGTTTTTTGCACTTTTAGGTTAGAATATCTCAAAAACCTGACGTGATAGAGCAATTCTGAGCCCGGATTCGGATCCAGCGTGAAAAATTACTTCGGAAACAACTATTCATTGTCCAGGGGCAAAATTTTGCAGGGTAGTGTAATTCTTCTTCTTCATAATCAGTGTCGTTTATGTAAATCACTTGGGTGCAAAAAATTCGCACATTGATACAATTTCACCAACAATTTCAAAAATCTTTGTTTAATTTTCTTAAATGCAGATTCAAAGTATAATCACATGTAACTTCACTTGTAGCTTCCACGAAAGTAAAATGCATAAAGTAGGCTTTCGTAGCACGCATAATGCCTCAATTCCATGGGAAAAATTGACTGACAGTCAAAAATATCGAAAAGAGAAAAATAATCTGATACTCCATATAAGCGACAAAGACAACGATTTTTTTTGTTTTTTATGTTATAGAAAAACAATTTTGCTATAAAAGAAAAAACACGTTGGCTTTGTCTCTTATATGGGGCACCAAATTATTTTTCTCTTTTCGATTTTTTTGACTACCAGTCAATTTTTTCCATGGAATTGAGCCATAATGAGTAGCAATTAACCTCTAAAAATAATTCAATAAAAACAATACAATAGCATACCCCGAATTCGGTCGTTCGGAATTGTCATTCACATATCAACGCTTAGCCTGAACGGTCTTCCATCGATTACGTCTTCATCCGAAACAAGACAATGAATACCACACCAAAGGTAGCCGCTCAGGTGGTAGTGCAACCGATAGATGCAGGGAAAACCAAAGTAAAGTGGCCCGACAGCTAAATTTGAGCCAATTCTCCGTTCGTCGAGGATGGCGGAGATATCAAGAAACTGGCGGCTTCAGACGGCGACAAGGATCTGGCCGACCTCGTGCTACAATACAGCGTGATGACCGCTTTCTTGTGACTACTTCATTGTGAAATCGTCGTTTGAATGCGGTTCAATAGGGACAGCGGCTCCAAGAAGTTCGTGAATCCGAAGTCAGTCGGTGGACAGTTAGAAGGTAGCGACTTCAAGAAGGTAATCTGACTGCACACACACCAGCAAACGGGCCGAAATTGACCCCTGCCCACCGGCGAGCCCGCCATCAGCTCTCTCGAGAGCATTTGGTAGGACAGAAGAAAAATTGAGAACAGTCATGTTCTCTGACGAGTGCAGGATGTGTTTGCATGGCAACGATGGGCGAGGAAGAGTATAAAGAAGGCCAGGAGAGCGATTTGCACAATGTTGCATTGAAGAACGAGTCTCATATGGCGGTGGATCGTGCATGTTCTGAGGAGGCATGTCATTAGAGGCGAAGACAGATCTTGTGTTCACCTCCGGAGCGAATACTGGCCGTCGAACAAGAGGATTTACTTCTCAACTGTACATTGAGGAAGTACTCGAGGATTACGTCGTACCTTTTGTCGGTTTTATTGGTGAAAACTTCGTGTTAATGCAGGGTAATGCGAGACCACATACGGTTGGTATAGTTTACTAGTACCTTCAAGAGGTGGATGTGCCGGTTATGAGTGGCCAGCTCGAAGCCTGGAACTCAATCCCATGGGATTACCCGAATAGATAAAACTAAAAATATAACCATGAATTTTGTCTAATTTGTTGGCGTACCTTTCCTATTAGAAATGCTTAAGTGAACATGTGACGTATTAATAATAATGTATTTTAAATCGATAACTTATAAGGTGCGAAAATTTTTGTTTTTGAAAAACAAGTTATCTTCTGTTATTATTGCTAAAAACAATGTATCTTTCCTAATTTTACTGTGGAAGTTTCGTATACAGATAACCTTTTTTAATTAATATCATTAATCTAGTTTGGTAATGCATAAAATGATATATCTTTATATAATTATTTTTTAAAAAAAGGTACCATATCTAATATGGAAATGTGTACAGGTTATGTGAAGAAACACAGTTATTGTAAATTTAATTTTTTTGTCGTCTTAAGAAACCCTGTTTTGAGCAAAATTTTCTCTAAAATTAAGAAAAATTATGGAAAATCAATTATGGTGTATCGTAAAGCATAAAATGGGTGAACAAATGGGCTTGTTATTTAAAGAAGTGGTTAACTGAAGTTACCCACTTTTTGTTTAATGCCACAGTATTTTCTCAAACTACATATATTGTTCAATTTTCTTGGAATTGGTTATTTTAAAAATAAAAAATTTTCTTGATCGACACAAATGCAATTTCTTGATTCAAGAAACTATTGAAATGTTAATGATAAGATTGAATTTTTCTTAAATCTAGAAATAGAACCATTTCTCAAAATATAGGTTAGGTTAGGTTAGGTTGAAGTGGCTGCTATCGCACACTTAGGCCAGCAATGGCCCGTTGTGATACCACAGGATCCCATCTCCCCATTACTCCCGTTGAAACCAACCAGAGCTATTTATATAGCGTAATAAATCTCGCACTCCACAGTCCGCGAGTTCCGAAAGGCTGTCCATACCGTACACACCCAAATACTTATGCCTTCTGTATGATAGCGCCGGACATGAGCATAGGAAGTGTTCCAAAGTCTCCTCCTCCTCTTCGTCCATGCAACTTCTACAAAAGTCATTCGTCTGTATCCCCAGCCTTCTCGCATGCTCCCCAAAAAGGCAGTGACCTGTCATTATCCCTACGACCAATCCTATTTCTTGTCTTCCCAGGGATATTAGTACCTTGGAGCGCCGCAAGTCCAGTTTTGGCCAAACTTGCTTTGCTACCCTGCACGTGAGAGTATTGATCCACCTCTCATTTGTCAAGGCGATTGCCCTTTTACTGAGCGCCCATTTTAGCACTGTCATAGGCCTCCCCAGACCTACCATTTCCGGCTGCATCTGGAGAGTCGTACCGTACCTAGCTAATTCGTCCGCCCTGCAGTTCCCCGTGACGTCCGAGTGACCCGGGACCCAGATTATCTGGATGCTGAAATACTCGCTCATCTCGTTAAGAGATGATCGGCAATCCAGCGCCACCCGCGACTTCAGACAAACTGCCCCAAGTGACTTGATCGCTGCCTGACTGTCCACATAAATTGCGATATCCCTCCCGGATACCACATTATGCTTCAACCATGTCATGACTTGCCCGATCGCCACCACTTCAGCCTGGTACACGCTGCAGTAGTCAGGGAGACGAACAGAAATATTAACATTAAGTTTATCACAGAAGACTCCGGCTCCTACCTGATCGTCTAGCCTCGAGCCGTCCGTGAAAAATTGCACTGCCTCGTTTTCCAGGATTGATCCGTTTCTCCAGGATTCCCTTGAGGGAAAGATGGTACGGAAACCCTTATCGAAGCACAACGTTGGTGTAATATAATCCAGATTCGCCAGTTCTTCGCCAGCGAATCTACCTATCGTCGAGTGTCCCACCTGAAGACACTTCCATTGAGAGACAGCCAAGAGCCTTGTAGCCACGTTGGCTGCCATCTGTTTACCATAAAGGTCGATTGGAATAAGGTGGAACATAACCTCTAAAGCGCGTGTAGGTGTTGTCCTAAGCGCCCCGCTTATAAGCATACAGGCCGTTCTTTGCACCTTCTCCATCATACCTCTATAAGTTACCTTATCCAGAGCTGGCCACCAAACACCCACCCCGTACATTAGCACAGGTCTTACCACGGCGGTATAGAGCCAGTTTACCAGCTCCGGTTTCAAGCCCCATCTCTTACCTGTAGCGTTCTCAAAATATAGGTTTTATCCAATTTTCTCGAAATCATCCATTTAAAAAATGTAATACATAAATAAATGAATTTCATAAAAGCATTTTAATGTTTTTATTCAAATTTAATTATTTATGCTTTCCAAACATTTGTGGAGAGTACTGAATGCAATGAGAGATCAGGGCATTTTGTACACATTCTGCTAATTTTTTTCTTTTTTATAGCTGAAATAATTGGGTTACAATACACAACTAAGTTGGGTGTCTAGAAATATGATTAGCCGGTATCTGAATATGGAATAATTTGGAAAATATAGATTATTTTTAATTATATGTTTTAATTTAATTCGAAACAACCAATTTGTCTATGTTATTCTTGAACTGAGAAAGAATCTTCAATTGAAGAAACTATTTCTTAATAAATTCTCTTAACAAGAAAACTATGATTTTATGCCTCTCACGACAAGAAAACATTTTCTTCTCTTAAACGATCTTATTTCAAAATCGCATTTTTCATTTGAACAAAAATTTAGAATAAAGTATTTCAACTAAGTCAGCCTTTCTTGAGACGAGAAAATTGTCGTTAAATTGTTATAATTCTATAATGGATGTTCGTACCAACAAAAGAAATCTATCGCGAACCTTCAACAGTGAGAAACGTAAAAAAATTTTGTGATTTTGAAAGTGAGATTTTGTGAAAATTTTCTTTTGTTAAAAGTGAACAAACTTAGATTTTTTAAACGGTGGTGTTTCCACTTCAAAGTGGTGTAAAGTGAAAACAGAAAAAGGATTTCTGGAAATATTTAAAAATGTTTTTAATATTTTCTCCCGCATTGCTCGATATTCAAATGTCTCAGATGTTGAAAACATATGTAAGTATTTCTGTTATTAAATACAAGAGAATTACTTTAAAAAAATCCTATTTCCTTTGTTTTACAGAAAAAAGAAACTGCTAAAAATTATTGGCATTAATTATATTGGCACAGAAGAAGGCAAAATATGAATTTATTACATGTAAAGAAATCAAATCTAACACATTTAAATCATTTGATTTACACTTCCAAATGGAATTAAAATATTTAAACCAAATTTATTATCTATTTAAATAAAATCTACAAATTTTTTTGATATAGTGATACTTTTTGTAATAATGTTTGATAAATAAATTCTTTGTTAAAAAACAAAAATTGAAAGTCTGAACTTAACATTATATTACAACGATTATAAGCTTAGTTCTAAGTGAAAATTATTTATAAAATTATAATTATTTATATTTAAATATAATGAAACAAATAACAATTGAAATTATCAAATTTGTATTTAAATATTTTTTGTATCTGATATAAATATTTCTGAAACGAAGAAATATTGCTAAACCACACCTGAAGAAATATTGCGTTGTCACAAGAAAAGCGTTTCTCTAGTGAAGAATATTCAAGTTCCCTGGAAGAAGATAATCGATGCGTACAAGAAAACGCAAACAATAGATTGGTAAATTTTTACTCTACTCAAGAAAATATGTGTTTTCCAGCAAGAAAATATCTGTTTATTTACAGAAAATGCTACTTAAATAAAGAAACGAAATTTCTCACCAAAGAAATTTCTAGTTTTCAATCAAAAGAATCGGTTTCTATAAACAAACCGATTTTGTTGAACTTAAGAAATAAAAATCAACCATGAAGAAAACCATATTCTCTATGTAATCACGTTTTCTTGTATCAAGAATTTAGTTTTCTCATATCAAACAAATAAAGATTATTTTAATATTTTAGAAGAATTTCAAATTGAGAAACGCAAAGTTTGTGGTGAGAAAAATTTCGTTTAGCTGAAAAATGATGTACAAATTTTCTTGAACTAATCCGTTTCTTCTTCATATTAGAAATTATTTTTTTCCGTGTTCTATCTTGGAATTTTCAATTATCTCAAAATTTCAATTTCTCAGGATTTTTGGAATTTTTTTTAATGTTTTTGGCAAATTAACAGAATATATGTATACTCGTATTGTACTTGAACTCACAACAATTTGAGGCTTTTATCCATTTTTAATTCTCTTAAACATTAAAACTTACTTATTCTAAACAGTTTTATGTGACCTTTCATCCCGTGTAAAATAACCATAAAAACACTTGTGAGTTGCCAAACAACTTGTACCGATTACCGAATACCTTATTTTAAGTATGGTAACAAAATTAAATCACGAATACAACACGACCTTTACAAACCGTTCAGCAGACATAAGGGAATGGATTTACCGAATAAAATTAATAACCGAATTATTTATCGGCATTTACCGACATGTTAGGTAAATTAATCGAAATATAAGGTTAGTTAATGAGAAAGTTTCTCTAGATTTCAAGTGTGCTCGCATAAAATTAAAAACAAAAATGTTGCAATCTTGCGGGTATAAATAATCATGAAATGGTTTGTAAATTTTATACATTCACAACGAATCTATTCTGTATAAAAAGTTTAAAGACGGCGATGATTACCGAATACAAGTGTATCTCAAGTGCGTTTTTACATAAAAGTTTATGTTTGTGTTTTTAAATTAAACAACTAATATAGAGTTAGCAGGGTGTTGAATATCGTTGCGTCAAATACGCTTAAAACGCACTGAATTCGATCGTTTGGAATTCGTGAGACTGAAATTCGATAGATTGAAGTTCATTAGACCGAAATGCGATAGTTAGAAAAATTTAAATTCGATAAAAATTCGAATTCGATAGACTGATATTCGGCAGATCGAAATTTGTTAGATTAAAATTCGATAAGATTGGGGTTCGATAGACTGATAAATTGAAATTGACATTAAACAGATCGAAATTCGATCAACTGAAATCCGATATGAGTGCGTTTTTTAAATAAATGCTATGCGCAGTCAATTTTCTGGAATAGTTAGTTGCCAAAATATCACAAAATCAAAATATCGAATAACATTTTGAATTTAGTTTTATAATATCGAAATTTTTTGAACACACCTCCACAGATTTTTTGCTCATCAGGCAAAATATTAGAAGCACAAATTGCCAATTAATGAGACTTTGTGGGAAAGACCTGTCGTAAAATTGATGGAATGACATAAAATGTTTTATTTCTTACGCAGCACTGAGAATGTCCTAAAGCCTTTAGGCCTTAGGTCTTCTTCACGCACACGCCTAGCGATACTCGTCTTAATAAAATACATTTGCAAAATACAGAAAAAATTATTTATTGATACAGTTACTTAGTGCATTATCCAACTACTATTGAGTAGGCTACCTAGTCGCATTTGTTAATTTTAATTTCTCAGTGGCAACAACTAAAAACCACTTAAGTTGATTTAATTGAGAACTGACTTAAGTGGTTTTTAGTTGTTGCCACTGGTCTATCGCATTTTGTAATAAGGAAAAAGTGTATTTTTGCGAAAATGTCATTTTATAATGCCGAAATGTGATACCACCGCATGAAAATGCGAAACCTCATTTTTTCCTAGACTAAATAATTATAAAGAGTTGTTAATAACATGCAGACAGGTACTTAAATGAAACATTTCAATTGTCAATATGTATGGAAATACAAAATCCAACCAACCCAATTTTTGGCAATGCGAATTTTGATTTTCGAGATTTGGTGCTCTAGGTGTGAATTTCGTGTTTAAGAATGTTTCAGTTAGGAATTTTTAATATACTTGGGGATTTTGTTTATGGATATTTCATGTTTCTCCCGTGCTGCAACCTTGACAAAGCGATTTACAGAATCGTAAATATTAAGACTAAATTTTCGAACGATTAATAAAAATTGCAACAAATACATACATATTCGTCTGACCGCTTAAAGGTATAAACAGAACAAGAGCGTCGACGATGAGCGATGACGCCTGTCAAATTAAAATACACAGAAATCATACGATGCTAATGTCGAATTCGATTGAAGGAAAATTTGCACTCGAAGTGTAAAAAGAGTACTCGATTGGCTGTCAAACTGTCTCATTGACGAAAAAAAATGCGTTAAGGGTAAACATTTTTTGTACTAGTTTTGCACTAGTTCAATTTTTGCTACTCTAGCTTTTTTGGTCGAGTAACCCCTCCTTTTACACACACCAACAAATATGACAATGACATTTTGTGTAATGAATTTTGATTTATGACGATTTATGACATTTCGATTTGTCGTAATGACATTTTAATTTTGGGCGGCATTTTGATTTATGTCATTTTGTGATTTGTCGTGGCCTTTTTGATTTTGGGCGACATTTTGAATTTGGTTCATAATTAGTTCATTATAAAAGAATAAAAAATTGGTATACATATAATAATTAATTTGTCAAAATATTCAGTTTTATTAAATTTTTATTATTATTATTATTGTTATGTTTATTTTGACACAACACACGTACACATGCAAGCAATAGTGCAAATAATATTTTCATTCGATTGACGGTTAAAAAATAGGGTGCTCTGTCGAGTGTACTCGAATGAGGGGAAAAAATCAATCGATTTCGACATAACAGAACCAATGTCGCTGGCGACAACGACAATATCGCCGAACTTTTTTTAGAATCTATAGGTATAAATAGAACAAGAGCGATAACGACGAGCGTCGACGAATAAAACAAAAAATATCGCCGCGATATCGCTTTAGTTAACACAACAAGAGCGTCAGCGCATGGCGATAAAAAAATAACAACAAACGACATAACCTAAATTTTGTGTTTTTGGCACATGAATATTATAATTTAATATTGCCAAGTATACGTTGGTGCTTATAAATTTTCCCTTTTATTTTGTGGGTGAAGCTGCATAGGGATAAAAAGGAAAAGAATAAAAATTGATTGAAAAAATTGGTTCATAATATGACAGCTATTGTATAGCCTACTTAAAAATATACAAAAATAGTTGGCAACATTGTATCGCTGGCGATAAAATTAGAAATAGATTCTAAAAAAAGTTCGGCGGTATTGTCGTCGTCGCCAGCGATATTGGTTCTGTTAGCATCGTATGGTTTCTGTGTATTTTAATTTGACAGGCGTCGTCGCTTGTCGTCGTCGCTCTTGTTCTGTTTATACCTTATTTCTAATTTTATCGCCGGCGATACAATCTTGCCTACTGTTTTTTTATATTTTTAAGTAGAATACGATAGCTGTCATATTATTAACCATTTTTTTCAATCAAATCTTTAATAAAACGGAAAATCTATACCCACCAACGTCTACTTGGCAATATTAAATGATAATATTCATGTGCCAAAACACAAGATTTAGGTTAAGTCGTTTGTTGTTATTTTTTATCGCCATGCGCTGACGCTCTTGTTATGTTAACTTCAGCGATATCGCGGCGATATTTTTTTTTTATTCGTCGACGCTCGTCGTTGTCGCTTTTGTTCTGTTTATACCTTTAAATGACATACAGCACAATTTAAATATAATTTTATAATTTATAAAGTAATTCGCTAAGTTAAACGGGTTATTTGTGATGTAAAAATGAAAATAAAGTTAGCCTAATCAGCTTTTTCGTACAAGGGAAATTGGAATTGGAATTATTAAATTGTGTTTTCTTCCCTCAAGCAAAGTCCAAAATCTCAATTCCCCAAACAGAAATCCTCGTAGAGGAAGGTCAATAACCTTGCTGTTTGCGGAATTGAAGTGAAGAGACAAGCGACCTTGTTGTTTTGCATCTTCGTGACTCGTGAGTCGTCGGAGGTAACAGTGGTGTCAGATGTGGGGTCTTAGTACTAGCCCTATAAACTAACCGACGAACACAATGGAGCAACTATAGCGGCAACTGTAAGAACTCCAGCAACAGATGACTGATTGACTGCCCTTTAGAATCAGGAGGCACATAAAACTATGGAAGCAGCTAAAAAAAAAGGCCGAAGAGGCCGCGGTCACTAAACAGCAATTGACGGCCGTTCGGCATAATCAGGAGACGGCTGAAGCAGCTAAGCAGAAAGCGGAGAAAGAGAACACGGCGGCCCAGCAACAGTTGGTGATGCTGAAGGCAGAGATGGCTGCAAATGCACATAAAATGCACGAGGAATCCGAGAAGATTCAAATACAAGATTTTAATACTCTTCAACAGGAAGAGTCAAGAAGAATATCCCTCCTGACCGAGATGTCGACGCCGGGATCTTCCTTCACAGTTTATACTTCCGAAGATGGTCCCATTGCAAATATTGGTACAGCGGATACTTTACTTACGCAACCACAGCCAAAGGTACCCTCGACATAAGGGAGCTTAACCAGAAGTTAGCGGATTTACCCATCAACAAGACAGACCTCGGAGAAACTTTAATAGTTCGATTGACTGCACCGGTTCCAGTACGGCCACTAAAGTTCCATCATTCTTGGCCATATTCCTAAAATACATCCAAAAATCATTTTAGAATCCCATTTCGAACGCACATGTCGAATTTCATCTTAATCGGTTGAAAAATAGGCAACTTTCATCATACTTGCCCATATTCCAGAACTTTATCCAAAAAACAATTTAGAATCCCATTTCCAATACACAGGCAAGTTACATCATATAAAAAATGGGTACCCCGAAAATTCTACGAAACACAATTCTACTAAACCACAATTCATATAACAACAATTCATCTAAAACAATTCATATAACAACAATTCATCGAAAAACAGTTATTTTATACTAAAGGAAATTGAATGCATGTTGATCAACAAAACAAATCAATTTTTTACGCAGCTTTACTATGCAGCACGTGAAAGTTATTAGAAACAACACTCAGTTTTTAAATTTATTATTAAAAAATTAATTTGTTTATAACAATATAAAGATGTCTTAGCCAAAATCAAATACAATTTTTATTATATTTATAATAAATAAATTCTTAATTTACAGCAAAATCATTTTCAAGTGATTTAATTGTATTTATTAATAAAAAAATACAATTGTTTATTGAACAATAATTTGTTAATAAGAAATTATTTTATTTATAAACAATTTAAAAGTATTTTTGGCCAATATTTTCAAATACAAACAAAAATGCTAATTCAGTATTGTTAATAATTAATTACTCAAAGAATTATTATTTAAGCCACAATTGTTATTAACAATTTTTTTTTGTTTATAAACAATTATATTGTTTATATATTTATTATAAATAAATTATTTAATTTTCGTAATTTTATTCAATCATTGCTAAGGAAAAAATCTTAAAAACTCAATCAAAACCAAATCCCATAGTAAAAAATTCTTTTTATTATGAATTTTTAGATGAATTGTGTTTTAGATGAATTGTTTTTCGACGAATTTTCGCGTCACAGAGAGATTTTATATGAAGATTTAACAATTCATCTAAAACACAATTGATCGAAAAGTTTATATGTGAAATCGGATTAATGTAGTCACACAGTGAAATAGGTTTTATTTTTTGATTTATTATTAACAAATTAATTTGTTTATAACAATATAAACATTTCTTAGCCAAAATCAAATGCAATTTTGATTATATTTATAATAAAAAATTCTTAATTTATAGCAAAATCATTTTCAAGTGATTTAATTGTATTTATTAATAAAAATTACAAAATCTTGCAATTACAAAACTTTGCATCACAAAATAGTGCAATTATTTTGCTTTTTAGTAGGTGCCATTAATAGAATCTTTATAATCCGCTCCTACGTGCGGCACGCAGTGCGACATGTTTGCTGATCCCGGCTCCTACGTCCCCCGAAATTCAAATCTAAAGCCCCTCGGAGGGCTAAGCGGGGGGGAGCGCAGCGACCTCCCGCGTGCCCGTGAGAGTTACCGAAGCCGTTAGCCTCTACAATTCTAAGTTAAATTAGTTGATGCCATTTTTCTTCAATTTATTTTCCTCAGAATAGAGAAAAAATGTACGGGAAATTGTTATGCAAGATTTGTTATTGCAATATTTTGTAATGCAAGATACTTTGTATTTGAAATAATCCTGTCAATTTAGTTATGCCGTAGACGAATTTTATTTGATTTGAATGGGCATGTATATAATATTATAACCGTTCAATATATTTTCTGAGCTCTATAGTAATATTTGTGTAACAAAATAAAATTGGTCAACATAAATAAATTCAATTTCCTTAATGTATGCAATGTAAAATATTTTATGAATAACTGTTTTTAGATGAATTGTTTTTCGATGAATTGTTATTGCGTAGAATTGTTTTTTCGTAAAATTGTTTTTTGTTGAATTGTTGTTTTACGAATTGTTTTACGATGAGTTGTTTTTAGAAAAATTGTGTTTCGACCAATTTTCGGGGAACCAAAAAATGTGTTAACTACTCACTACATCCTAATCCAACCCCAACTCAACCCTAAAATTGACCCCTAACTTAACCTTCAAATCAATTCCCAATTCAATAATCCAACCAGCATATACCGGGTGATTTTTTTAACATGATACACTCAAATATCTCGGAAAATAAGCACTCTACGAAAAAAATGGTAGAGATCAAAATTTAATTATTCCGCGGGGGAAATACATTAGTGTTAACATTAGAACCCCCTCCTCCCTCCTTGTAGGTGGGGCGAGGGGTAACTTTGAAACTAAGATAGAACCCCTATTTTTTATTGCAGATTCGGATTCTACGGCTAAAAATACGTAGGATTTGACTGAAACATTTTTTTCGATTCATGATAGATGGCGCTGTAATTGACGATATTCAATTTTTTTCGATTTCTCCTACTGAGAACCTACGCAAACGATTCTGCAATACGTCTGCAATAAAAATACCATGGTTTCGTTGTAAATCCACGAAGTTAGTCTTAAACAATTTGTGTTTCTTAAATTTTCAATTACTGAAAAATGGCTTGTCATTATCGTGACCCAGGAACATGCGATTAAATCAGCTTTCAAATTAATGAAATTGTTTGTATTTTGTTTTAAAAATACCGATTCAGTCCGAAGATTATTTCGAAAACAACAATACCTGTGTCAAGCTATCAATACTACTTCAGAATGGTGTATCTAACTGTACAAGATAAAATTGAAATGATTCTGGTTTATGGAGAAGTTGGCCGGAGTCTTGATAATGCTGTCACTCTCTACGCTTCGCGTTTTCCGGATAG
This sequence comes from Tipula helvola, assembly GCA_963556165.1. Lineage (NCBI taxonomy): Eukaryota > Metazoa > Arthropoda > Insecta > Diptera > Tipulidae > Tipula > Tipula helvola. Next base: position 201,716,375 of record OY744483.1, read on the forward strand.
GATTCGGTCACGTGCGTCATTTCAGCGTACTGTCAAACAATTTATTACTGATGGAAGTGTTCAACCGAAAAAAAGGACTCGTCCAACAAAGTCACAGAAGAAAATAATGAAATTGATGTATTGGCTGCAGTAGCTCATAATCCTCATATTAATACACGAGAAATAGCTAGCGATTCCGGATTGTCCCAGACCAGTGTTTGAAAAATTGTAAAACGTCATAAGTATCATCCGTATCATGTGTCTTTACACCAAGATCTTTATGGCGTTGATTTCCAAAATCGGGTAACTTTTTGTCAGTGGGCACGTGAACAAATACAGCAAAACCTAAATTTTTTTCAATAAGTATTGTTCTCCGACGAGTCGTCTTTTACAAACCATGGAACGGTTAATCGCCACAACATGCATTACTGGAGTGTTGAAAATCCGCACAGGCTTCGCCAAGTTGAACATCAGCGTCCTTGGACTGTCAATGTGTGGTGTGGAATAATTGCCAACAAACTCGTCGGCCCCCACATTATTGAAGGCAACTTGAATGGTCAAATGTACCGAGATATTTTAGAAAATGAACTGCCAACATTATTTGAAAACTTGAGCTTAGGAGTGCGACGGAACATGTGGTTTCAACATGATGGTTGTCCCGCACACCATTCGTTGGTAGCACGTGTAGTACTTGATCATGATTTCAATGGTCGGTGGATCGGGAGAGCAGGTCCGGTAAATTGCCCTGCCAGATCACCAGATCTTACTTCGCCAGATTTCTTTTTATGGGGCTGTCTCAAAGACCAAGTTTACAAACAAAAACCAACAACACGTGAGAATATGATTGAGCAAATCAGAAATGCTTGTGCTGAAATTCAAGCAGACGCACTCCTCAGTTGTGTACAGTCATTTGAAATGCGGATTAATAAATGCATTGAAGTCGAAGGCCATCATTTTGAGCACTTAATTTAATTAAAAGATGATGAGGCAAGGGGAGTCATGTAAATCAAGCACCCTTTTCCCAATTATTCGAAATTTTCAAAATGAATAAATTGTTTAAGACTTACTTCGTGAATATACAACGAAACCATGGTATTTTTATTGCAGACGTATTGCAGAATCGTTTGCGTAGGTTCTCAGTAGGAGAAATAAAAAAAAAATTGAATATCGTCAATTACAGCGCCATCTATCATGAATCGAAAAAAATGTTTCAGTCAAATCCTACGTATTTTTAGCCGTAGAACCTGAATCTGCAATAAAAAATAGGGGTTCTATCTTAGTTCCAAAGTTACCCCGCCCCACCTACAAGGAGGGGGAGGGGTTCTAATTTGAACGCTAATGTATTTCCCCCGCGGAATAATTAAATTTTGATCTCTACCATTTTTTTGCGTAGAGTGCGTATTTTCTGAGATATTTGAGTGTATCAGGTTTTAAAATTCACCCGGTATATGCTGATTTGATTATTGAATTGGGAATTGATTTGAAGGTTAAGTTAGGGGTCAATTTGAGGGTTGAGTTGGAGTTGAGTTGGGGTTGGATTAGGATATAGTGAATAGTTAACACATTTTTTATATGATGTAACTTGCCTGTGTAATGGAAATGGGATTCTAAATTGTTTTTTGGATGAAGTTCTGGAATATGGCCAAATATGATGGAACTTGGCTATTTCTCAACCGATTATGATGAAATTCGACATGTGTAATGGAAATGGGACTCTAAAATCAGTTTTGGATGAAGTTCTCGAATATGGCCAAGTATGATGGAGCTTGGCTATTCCTTAACCTATTATAATGAAATTTGATTTGTGTATGGAAATGGGAATATTTAATATTTGTGGAATATGGCCATATTGACAACAATTAAATTAAACACAAAATGATAATAAAAGTCGAGACACAAAAAACGCTATAATTGAAAACTGACAATTAAATGACGTTTTCTATTTTTGTTGGTGTTAGTAGCGGGAGGTGAAATTCATGAAAAAATATGCATTTCGTAAAATTGATGCACATCGAAAAAACATTGACGTTTTTTGACGAAAAGAACACAGTTTTTCGTTGTGCTTCAATTTTTTTGACGATTTTAAGCTTTGTAAGGTTGGCACTTTCGACCATAATATTTTTTTTCAAACAAAAACTGCCATTTATAAGTCAAGTGGAGTACTTCTGGGACTACCTTGTAATATTCAGTATTAATACGCCCTTTCGTAGTACATCGACTACTGACTACGCCATCTAGTCAAAGTGTGCAAAAGAAATTCTCACACTTTTTCTATTACAGGACGAAATGGGATCAATAAAGTTTGTTCGGCATATGTAATACTTTTGGAATTGACACTTTGTTATGAAGGAATTACTTTATAAAACAAATTTGTGTGTTAGAAATTTATAGACGTTACACCTCGAATAAAACAAGCCTTCCTTTTTGAAACATAAAAAGAATAAGTTAATAACAGTAATTATAATTATTAAATCTAACCAATATTAAGGCATTGAACTCACATCAACCTAGTCTTGATTTTAGTGTGAGACCAGAGGCGAGGTAATCAGTTTACCCTAATATTCAAGAACAAGTAATTACATAAAACTAAAATGATATGGATAATATCAATACAGTAAAATGTTAACGCATTAGGAATATAAATAATGAAATATGTTTATTATGGAAAATATTCTTCTTCATTCTCTTACATAATTATTTTATTTTTAAGACAAACAAAAATAACAAAACACTTTCTTAAAATTTAAAAATAGAAACAAGTTTATGTATTTGTTTACTTGCAATAAACCGGTAAGTAATGCCTTGAATAAAATGCGCTCGATAAATTTTCCAGTCATATAAATCAATTATATCCACTTGCTATGCTATGGCTCATCATTTTTGTGAATGGTGATGAATTTGCAATTTTTTTTTACACAATTCACTAATTGAATATTTTTTGTGAAAAACGCAAAATTCGATTTATTTTTTCACACCCTTTAAACAATGGTATTATTTATTTCCATATACAATAACACATGTTTTATGGCCTGTTAGTATATAATTAATTATTAGTTAGTAAAAAAAAATTGAAAAAGTAAATATACGAAACGTATATGATGTTATGTTATTATGTATGTAGATAGATGACGTAATTTTTATACTGATGACGAGCGAGTATATTGGAAGTGAGAAATACAAAATAATTCATAATACACCGGAATTATTTGTATACATCAAGTCCACGTATATGGTCGTATACTTGATGTGTAAATTAAGATTACATGTAACATCGTTTCGGTGTGTACATTTAACATATTACTTTACTGTTAGATTTGTTCAATAAATACGTTGATTTTTTTTAATTTTTATTATCCACACAAGCACAACTCTTCATTTTATGCTTCACAAATTCTTTTCTTAGTAATTATTACGTATTTTGAATAATAATAGAAATTTAATTAATAGAATTGCTTTTTTAGTTTCCATTACGTCGCCGCCACAAAAACTAGGAAATAAATAAATAAATATAAATGTACATATTATGCATTTTGTGCATTGAGGTTTGTTATTCGAATTTACATACATATGTATGTATAAGCATTTTAATCCCATTCATATTTATCCTCATTCTTTACACCTCATTTTTACTTAATTGGTTTGTGACCATAGACTTGGTGGAAGCTGGACGAGATCAGAACTATTACGCTTTTTTCATAAATCGGGTGAACATATTTAGATACGAATCATTTAAGTAAAATTATTATAACATTTTAATGAAATAATTTAAGATGAGGTAAATACTACGTAGGATGACGAAGAGATTCCTGACATATATTGGCGCTGTAATGAGTTATCATTATTAAATTTCGGAAACAGAATCTTTTATTAAAGATGGACCAAATACAAAAAATAAATATACGCATTATGTATTATAATTCTGACGAAACCCGGATTTAACTCACGGAAAAAGCCCCGACGGATCCTATTCTGCATAAAATAGTTTTCTTACCTACATATATGTCTATCAGGTAACCAGCACAGCAAATAATCTCATATAGGGGTAGATGCTCGATACGTTCTAGCAGAGGCAACGTATTTATCATAGATCTCTCATTTTACTAAAAACACGAAAAAAAAATGGAGGTGTAGCCAACACACGACTTTCTCTTACGAACAGCGAATTTTAAGAAACTATTATAATACAAATTTCTTGCAAACTTAATTAAGATTGTTTTTATTTTTCATATTTTCTGTAAATTGTATATTTTTGGAATATTTACAAAATAAATTTTCTGTTTCACGGAATACGGGAGCTGTAACCCCAAATATTATGTGAGATTAATGAAGATATATCTGTTTTGAGGTCCCCTGAGTCCGAAAATGTGGGTTTCGAAATGATTTCTGTCTGCTCGTTTGTCCGTCCGTCTATCAGTCTGTGTCTTCTCTATAGCCCAGATGGCTTAACCAATCGAACAAAAACTTTAGATTTAAGCTTTACTTGTAAGAAGTTTGCGTAAATTTGTAAGAAGTTTGCGTAATTGGTTTCTCAAAATTCCCTGTTCGTAGAAGAAATGTGTTGGCCACACATCAAATTTTTATTTTTTATTTTTTTAATTTTTAATTTTTTTTTATTTATATTTTTTGGAAACATTTTGTTTTAGTAGTTTTTTGTAAACCTTATACTTTTTGAGATATTTGCAAAACAAATTTTCTGGCCCAAGGGAGTGGCCACTTCCGGTTGCCCGATTTACACTAAAATTCACTGGGGCCTTCCAATTTATCAAAAAACCTTAAGTCTGAAGTTTCAGTTCGATTGGTTAAGCCATCTGAGCTGCAGAGCGGACACAGACGGACAGACAGACAGACAGACATCATTTCGAAACCCACTTTTTCGGACTCAGGGGACCTCAAAACAGATAAATCTTCAATAATCTCAAGGTCGAAAATTTTCATGATTACTATACTTTATTTTACTTACGTAAAAGAAAGTAAAAAGTAAACTATTGGTGTATTTTATACGGCAATAATTTTTAAATGCGATGCGTATATAATACGTATACGACGCAATACAACGATACCATAGGAAATATCAGAAGTTTACTTTTTCTCGTGTTTTTAGTAAAATGAGAAACTGGTTCTAGCAAGCAAATTACCAACTTGCGAGCAGAAAATGACATTTTGGTATGCTAGAACGTTTTTGCGACATCCTAGCAAGCAAAAAATTAAAAAAATTGCGAGTGACTTTTTAAACTCGCAATACAGAAAACAAAAGAAAATGTGTACGGGAAAAATTATTTTGAATGACATTTCAATTGTCTATGTATTAAGGAGGTATTTAAATTTAAATTATCGTAAATCAACTTTAGGGAAATTACAGAATTAGTATTAAAAATAGGTGATTTTTTTTTAAACATACTCGTGACAAAAAAAAGTGGTGTTCCCACCATATTAGTTTATGTGCGAGATCTGTGATTTTGATTAGTATTTTGAATTGAACACACTATAATTGTGTAACTTTCCGGGCTTCCGATATTTTCATGAAGTTTACTATACATCTCTCGCCGAATTTTGACTTACGATTTATTGTTTTGATACCTACGCATTTTTTTTTAATTCATAGCAGAAAAGGCGAAAGTAGAATATGTACTGAAATACGTATAATTATAGTTAATTTTGTGTTTAAGTTTTTATTTAAATGTCAATATATAATTCAGCAATGTGCTGAATATTAAGTAATATGGCGGATTTGCTAGGTGTATAGACCTTTTTCCTTAATTGTCAAACATAGTGAATCGTCAGAAATATCTGTAGGTGTTGCATAATATTGGAATCTTGTTTTCAGTGTTTTAACTAATGCCCCTATTACCGTTCTCACATTTTACTCACCCGGTGACTTCAGCTCACCCAAATCAAATTTTGGTATTATGGTTGTCACATTTGAGTCACCCGGTGACTTCAACTCGCCGCATCCTAATTTTGTGTATTATGATTCTCGCGGTGAGTGAGTCTAGTGTCAAATATGCTCACCTACAATTGGTTGGTGACTTCATAGTAAAATTTTTTATTTTTGACAGAACACAAAAAAAAATGGACGACAATAACACGTAAGACATATTTGTTTTTTTTTATAAAATTTAAATAACTAAATAATTTTGATTTGTCTAATTATCTTGATTTATCTAAATCTTTACTTTATTTAAGACAAAATATAAAAATAACAAGCATCAGCCAGTTTACAAAATTGGTTGATGCTATGAATGAAAATCTAGACATTGCCCGTGGATTTCCAGATATGGGTAAAACCAAATTATCTCATCTTCGAAAAATAAGCCGACATGCTTATCATAGTTGATTATTATATTATTAAATATTGAATATTAATTATTAAAACATCCACAATTAATATTTATCGTTTTTATGTCGTTTTTTTTTACACTGTGATTCTTGTTGATAAACAAAGAAAAAAATGTTAGCGTCAATTGTCAAAAAACAATTATACCAACTTGATAACATCAAAATACATGAAATGACGCAGGCCGCTGCGCACACTACTCACCCAAATAAAAGCGAGAACCATAATACGAAAATAAGAGTCACACGACTCAATAGGTGAGGTGACTCTCTGGGTGAGGTGAGAACCATAATAGGGGTGTAAATAAATTAAATTTTACATTAAATTTAACTTTAGAAACGCTTTTGCGGAATTGGGAAGTTGTTTCCCGAAATATAATTCATTAATTATTTTTCTACAACATTAATTTTTAGTTCGGACCACCTACGGATCGCCGATCTTACTTGTCAAATTTTTTTAGGGAAAAAGGTCAATTGAGAATGCCATTTCTAGCAAATTCAAAAAGGGGTCGCAAATCCGCCATCTTTAACCATCGCAATTTGTTAACTTGCGATACGTATGAGTCAGCGAATGGAACAAGCGAAATCGAGCGTTTCGAAAATGACATATAATATTTTGTGTTTGCTCGTTTTTGAAAAAAATAAAAAAAAATTTGTTCGCTTTTGCTCGTTTTCATATTTTTTTCGTTTTTACGAGCTGCAGTTTGATTGCGTTCGCTCGCAAATTTTTGAAACAACTCAAGCTGATCTCCAAACATATAATCTGATTTTTCAGTAATTTTGATAAATTCATTTTTTCCTAATTTTATTCCTACTTAATTTACAATCAAAATTGTAAATTTATTTATAATTGCATGGTTTAAAGACCTTTTTCAAGATTAAAATTAGAAGAATGAAATGTAAATCTAAATTTAATTTTGGAAGAAATTCTAGGATATGGCAAATTAGGACTAGGAGGGAACTTGGTTATTTCCTAACCGATTATGATGAAATTCAGCATGTACGATGCTTTGTTCTCCGGCTAAATACCTTTTCTAATTACCTTTTCTTTAGCTAATATAATTTTCTTTTTTCTTTTTATAATATAACACTTGCTAGCTAATGCGTTTTATTTTGTGAATACATACTTTAAAACTAATTATTAATGAATAATAAATTTTGTATCTTGATATTTTCCTGTATAGAAATTTCTTTTTGGAAAAAAATAAATAAATAAAAATAAAATAAAAAATGAAAAACGGGATTCTAAAACGATTTTTGGATGAAGTTTAAAATATGGCCAAGTAGGATGGAACTTGGCTAGTTCTTAACGATTTTAGAGAAATTTGACATGCGCGATGGAAATGAGATTCTAAAATGATTTTTGTATGCAGTTCTGGAAAATAAGGCCAAGTAGGTTGGAATTTGACTATTTGTAAACGGATTTTAGTGAAATTTAACATATGCGTTGGAAATGGAATTCTATAATGACTTTTAGAAAAATTGCTGGAACATGGCCAAGTAGGATGAAACTTGGTTATTTTAAACGGATTTTAGACAAATTTGACATATGCGTTAGAAATGGGATTCTTATATTACTTTTAGAAACATTTCTGGTATATGGCCAATTTGGCTATTTTGTAAAGGATTTTAGTGAAACTTGGCATTTCGTTGGAAGTGAGATTCTAAAATGATGTTTAGATGGAGTTCTGGAATATGGCCAAGTAGAATGGAACTAGGCTATTTCTAAACGAATTTGAGTGAAAATCGATAAATGCGTTGGAAATGGGATTGTAAAATGATTAAAAGATGAAGTTCAGGAATATAGCCAATTAAGATAGAATTTGGCTTTTTCTTATCGGGTTTTAGTGAAATTGTGAACGGGTTTTAGTGAAAGTAATGCATTCTCTTTAAGGACCAAATACAATAAAACACGTTATGGCATTTTTATCTAAGCCACATATATTAATATTTTTACTAACGATAGATGGAGTTATATACACTAAATTATAAAAAATATGCAAAACGAGTTTCTCTTTTACGGCTAGTTATTTTTATGTACATACCTTAGACCATATAATATAATGGACCGCTAGCAATGGCTTTTAACTGTCTCCAACATCTGCAGCGCAAAGTAGGGGGTACCGAATTAAAAAAGGCTGAATTAAAAAAGGTCTTTAAAAATGAATTAAAAATGTTGATTTTTGTATGAAACACCTGCACCTTTTTATATTCATTTTTTTAAACAAATTTTCTGAATTAAAAAAGGCGAATTTGACGAAAAATGTAAAAACGAGAAAAACGTAAAATGAATTAAGAAAGGCTTTTGTTATTTCATTTTATAAACACATATCTTAATTCATTTTCAAAATGAATTAAAAAAGGCATTTATATTATTTCATTTTTTAAACATAAATCGTAATTTATTTTTTTAACAAAAATCAGAAATGCGTGTTTGGAAGAAAATGTACTAAATTCACCTTGTTACAAAATTAACACTAACATAATTTAAATGCGTCTCTAGTAAAAATTTGTTTTATATTTACGTTTCATTGGATTTCTTTTTTCTATTGTTTTTTGTGAAAATATTCGAAATCATAGAAGATTCTGGCTACACGAATTAAAACGGCTGTCTGAGAAAAGATATTTTTCTGAATTAGAAAAGGGCCGTTTTTAATTCATTTTATAAAATGAATTCAAAATGCGTTAAAAAAAATTTAAATAAAAAAGTTAACTTAATTAGGTTTTTATGTTTTCATTAATGAAAGTAAACACTGATCATGAGCGATTTTAATTCGGTTTTGAAATATGTAAAAAATTAATTAATTTGTTAACTAATTAAAAGTTAATTAATTTTTAATTTTTTGCTTAAGTTTTTACATATTTTGGAAACGAATTAAAATCGCTCATGATCAGTGCTTATTTTCATTAAGGAATAATGAAACGTAAACCTGTACTTAAAAGCAAAAATCGCTTAAGTGACTTTAAGCGGTTTTTCTAAATTTCACATAAATAATTAAATTTGTCTACTATTTAGATTGTATCAAATTTTGGTGAAAATCGGATAGAAAATAAAAAAGTTATGAGGTAATACGTTTAATACTCTCATGCCCAGTTGCACAAATAAAGAGGCAACAGCCAGTTAAGTAATACTTCGTCTTTTTCTTCTGTTATGAAAATGCGACTTGTTTCATAATATGAATTCAACGCCAGTTAATTTTGTTTTATTTTTACGTAGAAATATTTGTCATTCAGTTAAATATTTAGTAAAACGAAATCTGGTAATCAAATATTTAATTCTCCAGTTACAATGTTCAAGTAAAAAAGAAAAATAATCAGCTTGCATTGATTTTGTATTATGAAACAAATCGTAATTTCATATATGAAGAAAAAGACGAAGTATTACTTAACTGGCTGTTGCCTCTTTATTTGTGCAACTGGGCATCAATGTATTTGGGGCATTTGCATTTAAATCTCACATAAAAAAATTTAAAATATAATTTTTGAATCATAATTCAATTAATTTTTGAATTAAAAAAAAATTTAAAATATAATTTTTAAATCATATTTCTGTTTCTTTTAAATCTGGGCGTGCGCAGATTTGTGTTTTGCATCTTTTTAAATAATCTTTTGTGCTATTTTTAATTTTTCTGTCATGAACGTTACCTAAAAATACGTTTTACGTTATTTTTAAAATTATTAATTTTAAAATACAAAAGATTAATATAACATTTGCAAGTAGACATGTCACCAATGAGAATACACATCAATAAATTAAATTTATGTTTTTAAATTTCACAATTTATCTAAAATATATAAAGTAACGTTCATGACAAAAAAACCCGTTTTTTAAAAAATAAAAGTCCAACATTATTTAAAAAAATACATTTTCATAAATTTCTGTATTGTGATCAAATACTTAACTTATACCCGTTAAAAATTATCTGGAAAATGCTAAGGGGACAAAGAAAATGCTTGGGGACAAAATCATGTGAGATTTAAATGCAAATGCCCCATTTACATTTGATATTAAAACTTTAACCTTCATTTTCTCAAAACTATGATAATAAAATGCACATAAGCGACTTCTGCTTTTCAGTACAGAATTTATTTACTTTATTTCCTGATACTTGGTTATTCGCGTTTATAATATTATATGACTGTTATTCCCATTGTCCTTCTTTTTTTTATCATCAGAGAATGAACCATATTCAACTCCGTTAGACATTTTACCCGAAAAAAAACACGCATACATAATGATAATAACATAAATATAATACATTTTCACTTTTTGCTTCATTTTATAATTTACATCTTAATTCATTTCCAAAATGAATTAAAAAAGGCTTATATTATTTCATTTTATGGGCACATATTAAAACATTATAAAAATGAAATAAGGAATGCTTTTTTTAATTCATTTTGAGAATCTTATTTTATTTCATTTTTAGTATAGATTTTGATTCATTTTTAAAATGAATTAAAATCACTTATTTAAATTCAGAAAAATCGCATTTTTTAATTCAGCCTTTTTTAATTCATGTAGCCGCAAAGTAGCCTTGTGACCGATAGGGTAACTATAGCAAGTATAATCAAACTTAGTACCCACAGATGTCGCTACCAAATTAAGTAGACTTGTTTATACCAACAGATGTCACTGTAACTTCATACATCGTAAATCTTATAAATCTAAATAATAAATCTTATGTTAGGACAAAGTTAAATAAAATTATCCATTTTATGGGTCAATAAAATAATTTTTTTTAATTATCGTTTTTTATTTTATTTATATCTAAATTTAAATTTGCAGTGCCATCTGTTGGTACTAAATGTATCTACTGAATTTTGTAGTGACATCTGTGGGTACTAATTTTGATTATACTTGTTATAGTTACCCTATCGGTCACAAGGCTACTTTGCGCTGCAGATGTTGGAGACAGGCTACTTTACAATTTTATATGGAAACGTCACTTCGCTAGCGGTCCATTATATGGTCTAAGGTACATACATACCAGTGACGAAGCGTGACAATTTCCATTGGGGAAGCAAAATTATAAATTGTGAAAATAAGGATAATATATTAAAATTTTTGATTAACAGTAAGCTCCGTTTCTAAAATTTAAAAATCAAATAAATGAGAATAAGTTTTTCTCAGACAACTAAATGCATCGTGCGGGAAGTCAATTTCAAAAGATGGAAATTTACTAATGTCTAGTAATTTTATGAACTTGATATGTTGTAAATCCTGAAACCGAAATTCAATTTCGTTCTGGATTTTTACCGTAATTTCAGATATAAGGTTCTTATCTACACCGTCTTAGATGAATTTTCTCTGCGATCTTTTTTCTTGGTTGGCTTTGTTCCAAAATGCAGCAAAATTGCTTGAATTTTTTTCAATTATTTTCTAAAAATCGTCTAGACTTTCTAAAGAATGTGCAATATCGCTTGATTTTTCTGAAGCACACTAAATAATAAGTTAACTTCTGGAAATATTTCTGAACAAAATATAACAACCCCACCCTCTTCCAATAAAAGAAGATATCCACGAGAGTTATTTATTGTTCACAGTCCCATTTCTCAACATCTTCGTCTACTATTTTATTAAATAGCTCACGTAAATCGTCTAAGTGTTTTTTCAACATTAGAACCATTAAACTCCCACTTGTTGGTGAAGTTGAAGGTAGTTTTCGTTTAACAATTTCATCAAAAGCAAAACTCCGTTTCGATGAATGGTTAAAAAAGGCAGTTAATCAACTTAAACTTAAAAAAAAATGATTTACACTCAACAATTTTACTAAACGACTGAGAGATAACCAAATTTAATTTGTGTGCAAAACAATGAATATAAATTATTGCTAACGGATAAATTTCTGTAATTTTTGTTTGCAGCCCTTTGGAGCTCCCAGATATTACCGCACCATCATAACTTTGACAAATTAGCTTTTCCTCGATTTTATGTTTTTTTTAAAAACTCGATTACAAATTTTGAGAGACCATCTGCACTTTGGTCGGAAGAAACATCTATAAATTCTATAAATCTCTCTGGTACATTGCCAATTTCATCTACATAACGTAGAACTACCGCGAGCTGAGATTTTCTGGAGAAGTCTAAGGTGTCATCTAAAATAATTCCAGCAAAATTCGAGGAATCGATTTCTTTTTGTATTTGCTTTTTAATTAGCGATGTGATACATGCTAAATTCAAATCGTTCTTAATGTCGCTCGATATTCCCAAAAAACCCTTTGATGTTTCTAAATGATTCGATAACGAAGAATTGTGCCGCGATAATAATTGTAAAAATTTGATATAATTACCGCGATTATTTGAATCATGAGATTCATCATTCATCATTTCCTCTGAACTCCAGCCCTTGCATTCCCAAGAAACAAACGGTGTAGTTATCGCTAAAATTCAAAATAAAATTTCTCTTCTATCGGCTTATGAATCCAACATGAATAATTTCGTTGATAACAAAAACAAAAAACAAAAAAAAACTTCAAATCATTGCAAGGCTAGGACAAATATATCTTGTTTACTTTTTCTATTCAACAGTGTGTTTAAAAAAGAGAAGACAAAACATGAGAGTACATTCAAAAATTTTTAAATATTGTTTTGTTTCTACCTTTACCCTGTTTTATTTTTATTAAAAATATAGTCATCCCTTTTTTTCTCGATAGTTTCTTTCTCATTATGTTTGTTTTGTTTTTCCAATTTGGTTTTATTGTGCAATAATATACCCCACCAGAAGAATCAATGATTCTTTTTAAGGGGAAATTGTGTGAAATAAAATGAAAGCAATGAAAAATTTGGAGAAAAAATCCAAATAAAGTTTCAAAAACCTTTGCAGCAAATAAACAGATTAGACTTCTGATTATTTCTAATTGGAATAACGAACATACTTATAGGATTTTTTATTTCAAGTTGGATTAATTTGAGTATTTACATTTCTAAAGGTTGAATGCAACTGTTATATTATTCTAATGGTTTTAAATTGTTATTTTGTAAAAAAGAAAAATGTTTCTCTTGGAAAATATAAAATTTAAGGGAAGCAGTGCTTCCCTTGCTTCTATGGACACCTCGTCCCTGATACATACATATAACGAAAAACCCAAACAAAGTTGTAAATGCTTCGTGTTTTTGTCGAATTCACATTTGTTTATTTCTTTTGACTTTCATTAATGTAAGAGAAGAAAATATGAATGAAATATTCAATGGCAATAAAGATTTTACCGAACATGTGCATGTATAAAAAATAATAAATACATACAAATAAGTCTGATAAATTTTAATTTTTTTTACGGGCTATTTTGGTTATGTTTATAATTTTTATATTCATGAATCCATTCATCTAATACTGTTTTTAGTGAAGTTTTTGGAAAATTAGAAAAGGAATTGACTATACGGAAATGAAAAATCTTGAATATTATTTTTATTTGATGTAGTATATTGACGATTGGAGCATCACGGATTCCACCTAGTGGAACATTTTTAAACTGAGCTACCTGATAATTTGACGTTCGAAATTGTTGTAAATAATTCCAATTTTGATCTGTAAACACAATTTTTACTTATTGGATTGCTAATAATAATTGTAAATCATTCCAATTTTGGACTATAAAAACAATTTTTAATTACCGCATTGTTAAATTTTCTTTCGTCGCATTTGTGACAAATGTCATTTTATCAGGTGCATCATTTTAACTATTGTCCTCGAGAGGCGCTTTCTTTACTTTTACAATCGTCAGTAAGATATTTGCAACCTTATTTTTCAGAAATTTGATGTTTTTATTGCGGCATAGGTATTTCTTCATATTTTGAGCAGTTAAATGACTCATTCGCACTTGGAACCATTTCGCTTCATTGGACTGGTTTATAGTTGATCTTTCAATTCTATCATGCTCAGCAGCTTCTGTTTTCAATTTTTTCAAAAAATAATTTCTAAGTTCGGTATACTCTTCAGGTAATTTATCCAAATTTTGACAGGTTTGATTTCCATATTCAGAAAACAAAAAAAGAAAACTTTATTTTTCTTTTTTGTCGTTTTGTTTGATTTGTGGTAGCTTTTTTATTTAGTATTACACGGTGTGCGGGAAGCCGAAAAAAGTTGGTCTAAAATGCCGAAAAAAACTAGCGTCATATATAAATACAGCATACTCTACAGTGTCATAATCCATTAAACAGAAAATCGTACCTGATCATTTAACAAAGAAATCACGAAAAAACGAGATTTTTTAAATTTTAATTGAAAATATCATTTCGGCGGTCAATTTAAAGAGGAAGAAATTAAAGATGATACAATTTTTATACTTTTTTCTTAATCTGTATTCCTTTATCTACAAAATGAACCCTATATCAATGTTTTACGATAACTAGTTTTTGTTTTACAACCGAAAATACACTAACATACAATGCCGAAAATCACAATACTCCGCCTACTTCGCTTGCTTGAAACAATACTAACTCAAGGTCACTGTGTACGGAAAGGTGAAAGAAATTTATCAAATAGGTATACTGGATTCAATGAAAATGTAACTATTTTACACAGAACCAAAAAAGGACCGAAATTAGACATGTTAGAAGAGCTGGAAATATACAAAAACAAAAACAACAACAATTTAATTAACGACAAAATCAACACCAAAACCAATAAAAATTACGATTTAATTTTATCCATAACTTAAAAACAAAGGAGGTGCCACACAACAGCACACAGCAACAGTATATAAACAGCTTCCAAATAAATTATGTAATAGTAGTAAAAAAGAAACCGAAGATGAAATTATCCTCGAAATCGACATTTCTAAAAAAATTAAAAAATTGTTACAATAAGGAAGAAATAAAAACTACAATATAAAATTAAAAATTAAAACTAAAAAATTTTTCATTTAAATATATAAAGTGACAAAAGAACACAAAATATAAAGTGAAAATCGGCTTGTGAAATCTGGTGAAATACGGATAACCGTTTTAAACTCAATTGCTTTGTAATTAAAAATTATGACCAATCGCCACAAAATAAGTGATGAAACCGCCGATTTATATCGACTATACTTTTCACAAAATGTTACTAGTGGTGTAAATTGGCACAAGCATTTTCCATCTGTTTAAATTGCAAAACACTGAAGCCGCAATGTCATTTGGTGTCCCGATGATATGGATAGATCCACAAGTACATGATCACAGTCAATGTTATGGGTGCGTGAGGTATATGTACGAACAGAAAAAAAAATGGTTCTTTGACATACACTCCAACGACATATGCTCAATTACCGCTGCCGCATTCAGATGAAATTCCTGTTCCGGAAAGATGAAACCCAACTGAAGAATATTTACCACTAACAATTGAATCTGATGAGAAATACCTGTATCAATGTATCAACCATCAAATGCCTCTACGCCATGCAATCACATTAAAATCTTGTAAAATTGTTTGGATATTACGGTACGACGCCTGAAATTATCGCAGCGGCAATCCATCCCTTTGCCAATGGATTTAAAACTAATGAACATTTTGGCTCCAAATGTTCGGATATTTGGTGCAATAAATCGTCATCGTCATTTTAGGATTTTTTTAAAATCAATTGAGAACAATCCACTCGCTGTTTGCACTCATATAAGTGGTTTGGTTTCCACAATGCACCATGCATATAATTCTGAAGATTGGCGATTTTCTATCGATTCCTCCAAAAACCGTTTGAAGGCAGTTCTCCTCTACGTTACCAACTCAACAATTTTTAGCCAAGTTTCTTTCACCTTTCCGTACACAGTAACCTTGAGTTAGTATTGTTTCAAGCAAAGTAGGCGGATTATTTCGATTTTCTGCATTGTATGTTAGTGTATTTTGGTTGTAAAACAAAAACTAGTTATCGCAAAATATTGATATAGGCTTCATTTTGTAGATAAAGAAATACAGATTAAGAAAAAAGTATAAAAGTTGTATCATCTTTAATTTCTTCCTTTTCAAATTGGCCGCCGAAATAATATTTTCAATTAAAATTTAAAAAAATCGCGCTTTTTCGTGATTTCTTTGTTAAATGATCAGATGCGATTTTCTGTTTAATGGATTATGACACTGATGAAGAGTTTCATTCCGCTGAGGTATGTAGTCTTACTTTGGCAATTTTACAACAACAATGCCGTGTATTTTCATTCCGGAATGAAGAGTTTCATTCCGCTGAGAAGAAGGAATAGAAAAATTCTCTTCTTCACCTAATTGCAGCGTTTACCACTAGAGTAAACATATTAAATATATTTAGTTTTATGAGTTGGTATTAAATAACAATTATCAATTTTTCGATAAATCAGAATTTTACATTTTGTTAATTATCATTTGGAATTAATTATACTTTATTCAATAATTTGTTATCACTATTTAATGTTTTTTAAAATTCTAAATAATAAATTATATTTTAGAGCTTGACCAACTGTTGAAAGTAAAAAAAACAATTATTCTGAAGAAGAATTGCTCTTACTTTGGGCAAAATTTCATTCCTATCCGGATAGGAATAACTTTTACCAAAGTAAGACGGCAATAGTGCCCCCTTTGACTGGTGTTGTAATACTGCGAAGTTGGTTCGTGATGTGAATGATTACCCACGGGAAAAGTAAATTCTTTTGCCACCAACAGATTTTGCGACAATTGCATTCAAACCTTCTACGGTATTTGAGTCGACATCGTACACAAGGCTTTTAGCGTGGTGTTTTAATCGCTTAAATAATCCACTAAATGCTTTGAATAATTGATTTTCCATAAATCTTTGATATATTTCAGGTATTTCGTAACGTTGACGGTTACAGAAATATGAGGCACATTTCCTGTGGCCTTAAAAAACGTGGAATGGGATATTTCCAATGTCAAGCGCAAGGTCCTCAATTTTCTTTGGAAGAGAGTTTCTGGAAAGTTTCCTTTTTTTAATTGCGCAGATTATGTCTTTGGAACATCGATTAATTTGATTTCCTAATAGTTTCCGTTGAATTATAGGGTAGGTGCGATTAGTACATATTTCTTGGGGTGTTTCCGAAAATTATAAAGTAAATGCTTAGTCATTCAATTTTCTCTATGTGGGTATTTGCGTATGATTTAGCCTCTAAAATTTTTACGTATACGCTGACATTGCCATCTGCAATTATTTTATTGTAGCGCATATCATACAGTTCTTCGCTTTTTCTAAAACCTTCTACTAAAGCATCCCATTCCATTCCAGTTGATAGTATAGCCAGCATAGTTCGAATTGCATTCATGATGTTCAGGTTAAGCTTTTTGCAATTCTGCTCTGCGACAACCAATGCAATATTTATTGCGAACATAACTCTATATGACCTTCTTTGTAGATTTAGCAATAATTGTTCCGACACCAGAAAGTGAGGAATGATTACTATTGTGTCTGTATATTCGCTTAGAATAACACCCATCTATTTAAACGCAAACTATAGAGGGATACCATCGAAATCTACGCTTTAACTTCAATTGCTATTTGTTTTGCTTCTATCGCAGCTTTAAACATTTCTTGGTCGCAACCTTTTTGAATATCACGTTGAACTTGTTTTGTAATTTATTGAATGTATTTGGTGCCAAATATGGTATGTCAATGACACCACAGAATTCTTCTATGTGTCGATATCCAATACCGATTGAAATGCCAACCAAAACGCTTTGATTGTTTATTAAGTTTTGATATGGTTTCTTTCGTTGGAATCTTTAGACGAAATATTTTGAATTATATTGAACATGTTACATTTAAAATAAAATTTGGAATTTAATCCGAATTTAATCGCTTATAAATTCTAAATTCTGGAGGGAGCGTCCGAAAGCCATATTGTTATTGCTAACTTTATTAGTTCGTTGAAAAAATAGTGCAGATCTAATATGCGTTTGCAATATAATATATGTACGGTTTCCTCTTGAACTTTTTTTTCAGCTGTCTCAACTTCAATAATGAAATGTCTGACATTCAAATCAGTTTTTTTTAGGAAAATGTTCAGATGTTAAATTTACATCTGATAAATCATGACATTCCGTTTTATTTTGATCAGATAAAACAAGCACTGATTTTCATCCAGTTCACTGATATGTTGCGTTTTAAATTCAATTGGATTGTTAGCAAAACGCCCACTGCAAATAAGTCAAAAGAATGATGGTTTATGTGTTTAATTATTATCGGAATTTTCAGAAAATATAATTGGCGTATTCATTTTTAATTTTTATCGTGTTCCTTATACAAAGAAATCGGACGCATATATTTTAAGTGTTTTAACCTTCAGTTGTCCTATTATGCGGCATTGAAGGTGGAATTGTCTTTGCATTTTAATTTTTTTTAGTTTTAGTAGTCACGGACAACAAATGGAGATCCCTACAAAGTCTCGCATTATAAAATGTCGCATTTATAAAATCTCGCAATTCAAAATCTTCCAATATAGAATCTTGCGTATATAGTAAAATAATTTGCAACATAATTCTTAGAGATCGGTAATTAGGTTAAATACACAAAAATTATTAAAAACGATGTTGCAAACTATATCAGTATAATGTACATACTCGTACATACATATATCGAGAAAATATATTACAGAAATGTCGAAAAATAAATTAAATTTGAAATTAAAATTTTCTTGGTAAAACCGGTCTAGTTATTATATCTTTCGACTTGCGAATTGCGATTTGCTAAATTCATTCTACATTATTATAAGTAAAATTAGCAATGCAAATTTCTAATACCTCAAATTAAACTAAGTGAAATTATGTTATGTTCTTTATTTCATACATACATAATGTATATATAGTAACAATTATTAGTAATTTTTTAGATTAGTTCACTATTGACGATTGGACCGTGTGCTCTGTCGGACAAAAAAAAAGCTTCGTACCCATTTTTCAAAAAAATAATCAAAGTGAGCTTTGATCGTTCACTCAAATACTATATGAAATTGATTACTATTTCAAAGCTAACTTAGTTTTTCTAATGGGTACGAAACTTTGTTTTCGGGCGATAGGTATCGCATTTCTTACTTTTCCAATCGTCAATTCACTATCTATTAAAATCTCAGATAATCACATATTTATAGTATAAAAATACAATTTTTTAATTCAACCAAACATGTTGGCCGAACTAGACGGTACACATCCACAAAGGTATGTTCACTGGCAAGTTTTAACCCCCTTCCAAATGGTGGTATATTTATTTAGTTGAAACTCCTTTTCTAGCGGACCAACGGCCAAACCACATTTGTAGGGGTTGGTCACATTATCTCGCATTTTAAAATATATTTTACAGTCTTTTTCACAAAACCTCGCAATATAAAATCTTACATTACAAAATGTCGCACTACAAAATCTCGCATTACAAAATCTCGCCTAAACTTTTTCCCGTAAATACATAAAATCGCGTGATTCCATTTACTTAGATAAAACACCTAAATCCTAATTGATTAATTTAGTATTTCTACGGTCTTTCTAAAATAGTACCAGCTAAAAAACAATTTCGGTTTTCAGAAACCATATCTATAGCACGTGACCACTAGGGTGACAATATTTTGCATGGAAAAACTGAACATTGAGCTAGATCGGGAGCCTTTTGTTTTTTTGGTTCACTATTATGTTAAAATAATCCATACAAAAAATTAGCGCTGCAAAGTTTTTGAAATTTGTGATAATTTAACGTATATTATTATTATATTTAATTTTATTAACATGTATTTAAACCAACATTAAAACGTGAATTTTCAAAATCACTGAGCGAAATTGCGCCAAAAATCGTAGCCGATCATCGGAAAATGGTTGAAAAATAAAAAGAATACCATTAACGTAAGGTAAATTTAATTACAAAACTTTTTCGTATTAATATTTTTTTTTTCTAACAAATTTCAAGGTTAAAACTAATTTAACGACCGCCAAACGTCACAATAAAAAAAAATTTAAAATGTTGCTTGTTTAATAAACTTTTTTGTTCGATTAGTTAATTCTTTATCGAAGTTATTGAAGTAAAATAAACTCGAAGCAAAGTTCTCAAATTCCATGGATTTTAATTTTTGTTAATTTTATATGGTTAAATCAAACCTCAAAGTTTTCGAAAAAAACCTCGATCAAAGTTTTCAAAAAAAATTCTTGATATATTTTATAAGTAGCTTAAATATGATTTCTGAATAGTAAAAATTTTTATCAAATAAAATATTTATTTGGTGTAAAAGCTAGATTTAACAAATTTTATTAAACTTTTAAAGTTTCTCCATTTAAGTATAACCAGAAAATTTACCATTTTGCGTCGAAGTTCCACTGAGAAATAACAAGTGTATAATTAAAATCTTGATAAAATATTCTGCTGTTATCAGTGATGGAAAAGTTATTTGTGTAACGTTACACTTACAGTCACATATAACGTTATGTTATTAATTATAATAATTTATAATAATTTTTTTTTAAATTTTTTTTTTTTAATTTTTTCATATTATAACGCTTATGTGTCAAAACGTTACATAATTCGTCGGCTACACAAAAGTATTAAAAATGTATAACGTTACACAACGTTATGGTAACGTTACGCATAACGTCATGTAGTGTGTTAAACGTAACGTTTTCCACCACTGGGTTATACAAATATTCTAACGCTGGACCGTGCAAATTGATATGGAGGTGACTTTACAATGTTTAATAAGGAAGCAATTAAAATAAAAACTAAATTTATCCAATTTTAATTAGATTAATTTTAATGATGGAAACCATGTTAATTTCAAACAAAGTAAAAAATAACGCATTGAAACAAAGAAATTGATTGCATGAAAAACTAGATAAGCGAAATTTCGATTTTTACACTTAGTTTTGAAATTATGATTTTGCGGTTTTCTCAAAAATTTGTTAGAAAACAAAAAAAAAATATTAAAACAAAAAAGTTTTGTATTTCAATTTGGCTTAAGACTAGGTTGCTCTTTTTACGTTTCGACCATTTTCCAGATGCTCTGCTACGATTTTTGGTGTAATTTTGTTCAGGAAATTTGAAAATTAACACTGTAATGTTCGTTTAAATACATATTATTAAAAATAAAAATAATAGTAATATACATTATATTATTGGAAATTTCATAAGATTTCCCGCGCCATATAGATTATTGCTCTATCTATCTTAGTTTTCCAGTTATGGAGTATAAACCAGCACAATGTTCAAAATTGGACGAAAAATCAGAAATCCGCCGGGCGGCACCTCTAAACTTCATCGGATTTGGCTAATTTTTTAAAGGGGTTATTTCAACATAATAATGAAACAAAAAAACAAAAGGCTCCCGAGGTAACTCATTTTTCGGTTTTTGCTGCCACCCTAGTGACCACTAAAACCACCGATCTCTTGATCGACCGATCTCAAATTGCATAAAAATTATAAAAACACAATAAAACTTCGAAACACAATATTTTCACTTTTCAACCATTTTTCATAAACGATCTAATTTTTTTGTATGTCTCGACTGTTTTACAAAAAATGTAGATTTAATGATTTATTTATTTATGTTTCAAAACAACAAAAAAATATCTATTTTTGTGTTGTAAATACAATAAAATTAATAAATATAAAAACTGTGAGTTAGAAGAGTAAAATAATAGTATGTCGTTGAAGTGAGCAAGAAGAGAAAACAACAATTATATTGAATAGACCAAAAAATGATTTAGCAAACCAAATACATATTGATTTTTCGTTTTTACTACTTACACAAAATAAACTGCCATCTAGTAACAGTTTAAAGAACTAAACAAAAAGAGATGAGGTGGAATTTTATCTTAGACGCAATTGTCATTAATAATCAAAATAAACGATTTTATTAATTTTTTGCAACTTTTTCGATTAATAATTAAAAATTCGAAAAAAGCCACCGTGAATAAATTCAGTTTTATCTCCTGCGCATTTTGATATAAAAAAATCTTAGTTTATTCGGCTGGTGCTTGAGAAAAGGTACATTTAGGAAAACATAAAACAAACATTAGGAAAACTAAGTGGAAAATTCGGAAAAGCCACAGTGATTAACTAGATAAAACCTTAAAGAATATTTTAATACATGGTTTGCGCTGATAGGATCAGTAATTCTCTAGAAAACGTACACTTTCTACAAGCATTTTTTGCATTTTTCGTGTATTGGGCCCTTAAGAATGAAAACTTCAATCGAGTTTTTATTAAAACGTGTTTTTTAGTGCGCCGTGGAATGTAATTCAAAAAGTAGTGGACCAATTAACTTGAAATTTTGTACACATATTCTGTAACTTATCGACCTTTGCACAAACCTAAAATTTCGTATAAATTGTTTAAATAAATATTGTTTTTAATGAATTGTTTATAAAAAAAACGTGTTTTTTTTTCTTTTTGTCCTCAGATTTTCAATTTTTTTATTTTTTTTTTTTTGCTAAATTTAGGTTCATGCAAAGCGGAATGAATTGTTTTAATGAAAACAATTTGTTTCGTTGATTTTAGTTAACTACAAGCACAAACTCTAGGTGTCAAGTTCGAGCACCTCTAGCGCCGCCATTTTTTTTTTATTCATACAAAAAAAAATTTGAATTCATTTGAACGTCAATATTATTATGTAATTTGTTTCATTGCAATATATGCTCTCAATTTTTTGTAAAAAATTATTGAAAAACCAGTTGTCTGGAGGAGGTGCCCCCTTAAGAAATAGCCAGTTTTATCTTAATCGGTCCTATTTCAGAATTTTTTCTAAAAATAATTATAGAATCCTGTTTCCATTGCAAATCTCAAATTTCACTAAAATCGTTTAAGAAATAACTAATTATTATCCTATCAGGTAGTATTTCAGAATCATCTAAGAATCATTTTAGAATCCCATATTCAACGCACATATCGAATTTCATCAAGCTCGGTTAAGGAATAGATAAGTTCCATCCTACTTGGCCATATTCCAGAACTTTGTTCAAAAATAACTTTAGAATCCCATTTACATCGTGCATATAAAATTTCACTGAAACCGGTTCAAAAATAGTCAAGTTCCATAACAATTGGTCGAATTCCAGAACTTTATCCAAAAATAATTTTAGAGTCCCATTTCCATTGCGCGTACCAAATTTCACTAAAATCGAGTAAGAAATAGCCAAGCTTCATCCTACTTGGCCATATTCCGGAATTTAATCTGAAAATAATTTTAGATTCCCATTTCCAAAGCGCATGTCAAATTTCACTTAAATCGGTTAAGAAATAGTCAAGTTTTATCCTACTTGGCCAAATTTGAGAACCTTATTTAAAATTAATTTTTCCAAGTTCACCGTGCTTGTCAAATTCCACTTAAATCTGTCAAAAAGTGCACAAGTTCCTTCCTAATTGGCTATACTACAGAACTTCTCAAAATTATTTTAGAATCCTGTGCGTTGGAAATGGGATTCTAAAATTATTTTCAGATTAAATTCCGGAATATGGCCAACCAGGATGGAACTTGGCTATTCCTTAACCGATTTTAGTGAAATTTGGTATGCGCAATGGAAATGGGACTCTTAAATTATTTTTGGATAAAGTTTTGGAATACGACCAATTGTTATGGAATTTGACTATTTGTTAATCGGTTTCAGTGAAATTTTACATGCGCGATGGAAATGGGATTCTAAAGTTATTTTTGGATAAAGTTCTGGATTATGGCCAAGTAGGATGGAACTTGGTTATTCCTTAACCGAGCGTGATGAAATTTGAATGTGCGTTGGAAATGGGACTCTAAAATGATTCTTAGATGTAGTTCTAAAATACGGGCCTGTTAGTATATTACTTAGCTATTTCTTTACCGATTTTAGTGAAATTTGCGATTTGCGATGGAAACATGATCCTAAAATTATTTTTAGGAAAAATTCTGAAATAGCATAAAATTTGCTATTCCTTAACTAATTATGATGAAATTCAGCATGCTCCACGCAAATAATTTTTCTAGTTACGGGACCCTAAACTACCGTTAGAAGTTTTATTAAAATTGCACGTGGTGTCACCCACTTTTTTTATTTTCCTTTCATTGTGATAAAATTTTCCGGAAAATGTATAATAAATACATCAATATGAGAGACCTCAACAGCTGCCAGATGCACAAAAACCTCCACAGACTTATCATAAAAGCTATTGTCTATTGAGGTTTCTGTGAACCAGGCAGCTATTGAAATGTATCTAATGTTGATGGAACGAAAATCAGTTAAGAAATAGCCATCATCAAAATTAGTCATATCCCAGAATTTAATCTTAAAATCATTTTAGTATCCTACTTCCAACGCACTTGTGTAATTTCTCAAAAATCCTTTAGAAAATTGTTAATATCCATCCTATTTGGCCATATTCCAGAATTTAAACTTAAAATCATTTTGAAATCACATTTCTAATGCACATGTCTAATTTCTCTAAAATCCGTTAAGAAATTGCGAAGTTCCATCCTGCTTCACTATATTCAAGAACTTCATCTAGAAATCAATTTAAAATCCCATTTCCATTGCTCATCTCAAATTTCACTAAAACCCTTTAATAATATAATAATTGGCCAAATTCCAGAGTTCCTTCTTTTAATCATTTTAGAATCCATTTACAACACACATATCAAATTTCACTCAAATTCGTTTAGAAATAGCCTAGTTCCATTCTACTTGGTCATATTCCAGAACTTCATCTAAAAATCATTTTAGAATCCCATTTCCAATGCACATGCCGAATTTCACTAAAATCCGTTTAAAAATAGCCAAGTTCCATGATAATTGACCATATTCCAGAATTTTTTCTAAAAATCATTTAAGAATCCCATTTCCAACGCATATGTCAAGTTTCACTAAAATCCGTTTAAAAATAGCCAAGTTCCATCCTACTTGGCCATATTCCAGAACTTCATATACAAATCATTTTAGAATCCCTGGGGAGACATGAAATCCGATTAAGGTAAATTAACTGATTTTTAACAGTTATAAATGTTTTCTGCATTTTATGGAAAAATTAAATTCACAAAATTGGAATCGACAAGCAAATTTTCAGCCTACTGCACTTTAGTTTCACAGCAAGTTGTAGTTAAGTGCTTTTAATACCGGCTGCGTTGACTTTGGACTTTAAAAATATAAAGTCGTTTTGTAACTTTAAAGTTTTGTAATTTAGTTTTATTTGATTAACGCAGTGTCATTTTTATAGAAATATTTTGAAACTGTTATAAAATAAAATATTTTTAAGTGATAATTATTGAAAATAAAACGTAAATTTTTTAAAGTCCAAAGTCAACGCAGTCGGTATGACAAGCACATTATTTTAATCCATTCACATTTCAATTTAAGCTCTGGGTGTCGTGTGTCGACTGAGTTTCTCTCGTATTTTGAGCTACAAGTTTTGAGAAGTTACAAATGTTGCGACATGGCTTCCCTAATAATTTTCTGTAGAAACTCGTTTGCATAACCGACCACCAGGCGTCATGATTTTTGGAATTGGATAGTTTAATAATCTTGTGGAATTTTCGACCTTTCGGAGTATTTAAAATATTCGAGATTTATTTCTTTGGGGTAGGGGCAAATAGTTTTTTTGCAAGCAAGAAATGTTCATAAGAAACAAAATATTTGCGAATCAATTTTTATCGTTAATACTGTGGCCACAAGTCATATTAGCTTAAGTCGACTTAAGATACAAATTATTTTCAATTTTCGACGTTTACTATCTCTCCCCTAAATTCGTTAAATTTGACGTGAAGTGGTTATACCTTGTGGCCAAAGGCTATGGTTGCAAGCCGTAGTAGCTTTAGTTAGGTGAAAAATGAATTTATATTCAATTTTTTCTAACTCTCTAGAAAAATTATCAAATTTGACTTAACACTTAACCGACGGGTCGAGTAGTATCTACTGGTTTCGTCAGCTGATGTTAACCGACGGGTCGAGTAGTATTTACCTTTTTCGACTTCTGATGTATCGGTATTATGTTAAAATGATTTTATCTGTTAAACGTCAGAAGTCGAAAAAGGTAAATACTACTCGACCCGTCGGTTAACATCAGCTGACGAAACCAGTAGATACTACTCGACCCGTCGGTTAAGTGTTAAGCTACATGAATTGTGGCCACTCTCATCATTTTATTTGCGTTCCCCAAAAATTATGTTTTTTTGGAAAACAAAGTGTAGGAAAAATAAAAATTGAAATTTGCTTGGTAAAATTGGAGTTTAGTTTGGATTGAATTGAGTATTGGGTTAGGAGACGTCTTTCAGTTTTTTTTCGAGAAAAATGTTTTTTGCAGATTATTCTAGGATTCTAAGTTCTTTCGAGGTTACGGGGATGATTTGAAATTATCTGAGAATATCGAAATTATTCTAGAATTCAAAGATGATTTGCCATTTATCGAGTCTATGCAAGGTTCTCGATATTATTCTAATTTACAAAGCGTTGTATAAGTAGTTATGTGATGCTATATTTATTTTTTATTTTTTGCTATGTCGATATTTTATGGGATTTTTAAGATTATTTGAGATTTTTTTGGTATTGAATGTTATGTAATAATAATAAATATTGGTCGATATTTTATTATTTTTCGAGGTTATTAAAGATTTTGGATATTACTCCAGTTAAGCTTGGAGTTGAATTAAGCATTGCATAGATTTTCCGGTATTCGAAATTCCGTAATTTTCCAAGATTATTGTAAGAACATTCTAAGTTTATTCGTAATTTTTACATATGTATCTACATAATTTTCGATTTTTCCGAAACGAAACATTTTAAGTAGAATACACTTTATTGCTTGCATAACCAATATGTTGCCTAAAAGTTGTTGGTGCTCAAAAAATTGAAAATTAGATGCAGGGAAAAAATGAAACAATAAGGTTCATTGCCAATTTGTTATGTTTTGCACAACAAGTTGATGGGGAAATTCTCCTAAAAAAACATATTTTTGCTTTGCGTGTTTATTTTGTTATTAAAATTCTGAATATTTTTACGCATGCAATGCATAATGAACTAGCAAATCACTCAGACAACGTCAATCAATACATTTTATTTTTTTATTATGATCAATGTTCGGTCGGGCCAAAATGAAAAAAAAAAAATCACGATTTTTATGTCAAATTTCTAGCATAAATAAAACGCATTCAATTATCACAGAATGCATTTTTCTGGATTGAGTTGTCAAATTAAAATATATTTTGGATGACTCTGTTCCTTGCGATTAAATT
The DNA here is from genome assembly GCA_963556165.1 of Tipula helvola. Lineage (NCBI taxonomy): Eukaryota > Metazoa > Arthropoda > Insecta > Diptera > Tipulidae > Tipula > Tipula helvola. Next base: position 201,743,802 of record OY744483.1, read on the forward strand.
TATTTAAACAAAATCAATTCAGATGTTGCTTCCACTCAAATTTTTCAAATTTTGGCTGTTCGTTCAGGTTTGATGTAATATTTTCAAATAAAAATAATGGTGATTTGACATTTTAGACCTATATAACTTCGGATGGCGGTCTGGTGTGAAGATGCTCGGGGGATTCAAGTTGCACTTGTTGTCAGCTCCGTAACTTTCAGCTTCCACAAGTGCTCGTGTTACCTCCACGTGGTGACTGCTGATAACTAGATTGCTGATTTGTCGGCTTCTAGACCAAAACACGGCGCTAAAGGAGTCAACCTTATACAAATCACTGGGCTGGGTTAAGGTGTTTTTCGTACCGTGTCGATAAGCGGCCCGATTGGGAGCCCAGTTTAAAAACTAGCTCAGTCGCTAACGGTGGATCCGGATACTTGGCGCCCTCCGGATTAAGAAGCCTTATCTGTATACTGTGGATTTCTGCACAGACGGACACTTCTTTCTCCGCTACTCGTGGGACCAAAATATGGATCATAACAAAAACAATCAGCAAAAAAAAAGAGTCCAGCTCTCTCACAAAACCGGAAAATGTAGACAAGGAGACTCGGGTCTTTAGGCCTGCCTCTAAACCTATAAACGAACAATGGGACATAAGCTCAAATGAGGCTGGTCCCTCCACTCGGGTCACCAAACCTGAGCAAACAAATACAATGTGGAACCAAAGCACCAATGAAGCTGGTTCCTCAAAACCAACCTATAACACTACGAGAAAGGCCTGGAGTGCCCTGGATAAGATAAACAACATCTCGCCAGAAGAAATAACGGATAAAGACAAAGCCACGCTTGCGTTGGCAAAAAAAGTCACCGAACAGAAGTCGGACGGTCCTTCAGCTGGCTTAAAGGTCAAAAGAAACAAATCTCAGGGGGACAGTCCTAAGATCGCAAAAAGAACGAAGCTTCACGCTACCGCAATGAGGCCCTTTAACGAGGTACTCAAGGATCAGCTGGTTGTGGCAGTTGTTGACCAGTTCCAAGAGGATGGCAGTATCACGCCCGCCAATTGGAGAAAGGTGGAAAGGGCCTGAACCACCTCCTACCTGAAAGTCCTGTCAGAAAACCCAGGACCTGCTCCGACTTGTCGGGATGCGGGCTGGCACAGGAACCAATTGAAACTGACTGCATGTGCGTATCAGTGATCTCTGCTGCTTTGGACGGATGGCTTAGTGGACGAATTGCCCAGCGCTTTTAATGAAGCGGTACTGGGCTCATCCTCTTAGTAGGCCTAGGTCCAAAGAGATTCAACAAACACGTCTTTAAAACAGCAAAGAAAACAAGAGCCGCTGTAGACTGGGACTATTATAAGGAAGTCCTCAAGATTTACAAATATCAATTAAGAAGTGCCAAGAACAGATCTTGGAGAATACTGTGGCAAAAATCAGGAGTCTTCAGAGATATCCAGGCTGCGTAAAGTACTATCCACTGGCCCTTCCATCCCAAGCTTTCTTCAAAGGCCGGATGGAGCGTGAACTACAAATAGTACGGAATCGCTGGAACTACTATTGGAGACTCACTTTCCTGGTTGTTCCGAATCTGTACCTACTATATCAGCAGGTAATAGAGCAAGTAGCCTCGTAGGCCAAATGATTAGCTGAAGACAGATTCTGTGGGCGATAAGCAGCTTTAAACCATATAAGTCGCCAGGACCTGATGATATTATCCCTGCGGATATACAAAAACCTACGGATCTAACCATTTCCTGGTTAGGAATAATTTTCAGAGGCAGACTAGAACTATGTCACATTCCTAGTAAATGGACGGAAGTGAAGGTTGTATTCATACCTAAGCGGCAAAACGCTCACACTGTAGTTCCAAAGACCTTAGACCGATTAGCTTGTCTTCTTTCCTTTTCAAAATACTGGAAAGACAAATTGAAGCTCATATTAGAAGCACGATTGTGCCGGCAAAGCTGTCTAAATCTCAACATGCGTATTGCAAGCGGAGATCTGTAGAGACTGCTAAAAATCTTTCGAATATGGAGACTACGCGATGGTAACCTTTTGGACATTGAGGGAGTATTTAACAACGTGCTTCCAGGTTGCCGTTTAACAACGTGCTTCAAGGTTGCCTATGCGGATGTTGTCGCTATTGTAGTCTGTGGCAAATATCCCGGCACACTTAGTGAGCTCTGGGCTTTCTTTCATTATGGGCCAATGGTTGTGAGTTGAATGTGAACCCACACAAAACCGAATTGGCTCTCTTCTCCAGGAAATATAAACTTCCTCATATCGATGCTCCCACTTTAAATGGGTTCAACTTGGCTTTTATAGATGAAGCAAAGTTTCTGGGTCCCGTTTTGGACAGTAAATTAAACTGGAAACCTAATATGTATTATGGAAAGAGTAAAGAAATCTACTGTAGCGCTATACTCTTAAATGCCATTGGGAAATGATGGGGGCTGGAGCCCCGCATGGTCCTTTGGCTATACACTGCAGTAGTCAGACACATTCTTCTGTATGGGGTAACAGTCTGGTGGGCTGCTATGGACAAAACTGTCAACCAAAAGTTGTTGACAAAAGTTCAGAGAACAATCTTTCTGTGGACCAGTGGTGCACTGAGAAGCACATCCACTCAGGCACTGGAGATTCTGCTATTTTTGACTCCTCTAGATATCTTGGGAAAACAGTGAGCTGCTTGCACTGATATACGACTGAAATCCACGTTAATGTGGACCTGCAACAATACAGGGCACTCATCTATACTGTGTAACAAAGGGCTTCCAAGACCACCGACTATACTGTCCCGTACTATCTTTTGATACAAAGTTGCGGACTATTATCCCATCCAGAGAGGACTGGATGATGGATGCATTTTGGAACCAGGAGTTTTAAACTTCTTCAATGATGGTTCAAAACGGGATGGAAAAGTCGGGGCTGGGGTGTTCTGCGAGGAACTTATGTTAAACCTCTTCTTCTGTCTCCAGACCAGAGTAGTCCAGAAATGTATCTCATCTCGTAACGAGATGACAGTTCAGTTCAACATGAATGGGTGCCAGGACATTTCATTAGTACATGGAATATAAAAGCCGATGAAGTGGCTCGACGTGGTGCAACGGACCACATCTCAAACAGCAAAAAGGATATTGAAATGCCTCTTGCGGTATGCAAACTGCTGCTTCAGGAGGAAGCTAGTAAGTTCATGAATGACAGATGGTCAAATAGCACCTCATGCGTAATAACTCGGCAGGTGTGGCCAAAGTTAGACTTGGCGAGATCCAAACAGCTAATCTCACTTCAGCGTGGTCAGATCAGTGTGGTTGTTAGAGTGATTACGAGGCATTGTCTCATAGGCAGACATGCGAGTAGACTTGGTTTCTTCTCACATGACTACTGTCGTAGTTGCGAGGACGAAGAGGAAGAGACAGTACTTCATCTTCTTTGTACCTGTCCTTGTCTGGCACGAAACATACATCTAGGGGCACCCTTTTTCAATGACCTGACGGAGCTCAGCAGGATGGACGTCAGGAGTATCCAGCGCTTCATAGCAAGTTCAAAGTGGTTTCAATGAGTTGGAGGCAAATTTTTAAATTGTGGTATGGCTACGGACCTTTTTGTGTCTATGCCTGGTCCTAGTAGACCGCCACCCAAACCTAACTTAACCTAAGATCTTATTTATCCAATAGACACTTTCGAGTGAAATATGAGGATGAATACTCTGAGCTAAAGAAAATCTCTGCCGGTATCCCCCAGGGGAGTGTCTTAGTACCAATCCTGTACTTACTAAATACAAGGGACATACCAACCTCAAATGAAGGAACCATAGCCACCTTTGCAGATGACACAGCAATTATGGCAGTTGGAAGTAATGTCGCTGATGCAACGAGCAAACTCCAGAGGATGGCCAATGCGGTTTGTAACTGGACGAAGCGTTGGCGAATCATGCTTAATGAGATAAAATCCACGCATATTAACTTTACATATCAAAAGGCTTACCATCTACCTATAGAAATTAACTCGCGACTCGTGCCATATGCAAATACAGCTAAATACCTTGGCATGACCCTCGATGCCAAGCTCAAGTGGACAGAGCATGTCAAAAAGAAAAAGAAGAACTTAACATAAAGTTCAGAAAAATGTATTAGCTCATAGGTAGAGGTTCTGAGCTTACTATTCACAATAACCTGCTGCTATATCGGCAAATTTTGAATCCGATTTGGACCTACGGTATACAATTCTGGGAATGTACCAAGCAAACAAACGCCAAAATGATACACAAGGTTCTTCGTAGCGTCGTCAATGTCCGTGGTACGAAAGAAATGAAGACCTTCACAGGGACCTACGGATGGAATACATCAAAGATGAAATAAGGAACACGGAAACCCCTATATTCGTCATATGATAGATAACCCTGTCGTTGAAAGAAGACTCCAAAGAACGAGGCCACTTGACCTAGTGAACTTACCAAACTAAAATTAGTAAATAGGTTTAATTAATTATGGGACTAACCAGTGGGTTACACCTCAACAAAAGAAAATTTGCTAGATGAGCGCAGTCTCAGTCGTAATAAAATAAATTGTTAAACAAAAACTTTTTTGCCTTTAGTTGCAAAATTTTGGTTTTTTCGCCAGCATTAAATTTAGAGCGACCCATTTTAAAATTAACTCTTTGACTAATTAATTGAAACCAAACGAATAAGTCATCCTGATTTTGGTTTTAAATACTTATGTCATAAATCGTGAAATATGCAGAAAAAGTAAAACACAAAAGAACAAAAAAAAAAAAGTAAATGAGATAAAATCTATGAGAGAATTGCATAAAATAGTAAATAATCGAAACCGAACATTTTAATGGCGCAGAGTGTACATATAATCGAATGAATTACCTATTCTTGTGCTTTCTGCACAGCTGAAAATTTAAATTGGACACTACTGTATGTAAATTATAAATCTTGTGCAAATAGTAAATATTACTAAATAAAATAAATAAATAGCTTACTGATACAGAAACGTAACTTGCTGGATTACTGTTTCCTATTAAAGGGATCTTGATTGATAAAAATTGGTGGACATGCGCGATGTTGTTCACCTCATTTAGAAATGATGTTGTGAACTGTCTGAAATATTCGGAAATTATCATCTTTGCTGATGATAAAAAAATCTTCAAAACTATTACGAATATTAGGGATGCAGTGGAGTTTCAATCCGATTTATCAAGTTTTTCATCTTGGTGTGGTGCTCGGAAGTGAATCCTAAAGGTTCCTAAGTGTAAAGTAATGTGCTTTATCTGTTCAAGTGAGTTTATGAATTATGATTTCTATCGTTTATAACAAACAGAGTATATAAGTTCGAAGATCATTTACTTCAAACTTATTGTTTCACAAACTTATTGAGAATAGCACATCCTGAGCCAATGTGATATTGGAATTTATTAAGAGATTTTCCAATTATTTTCAAGATTCATTATTAAAATTTTGTGCAGTTCGTATCAGGGCTGCGGAGTCGGTAAAATAATTTTTCAGCTCCGACTCCGATGTATAAAAATTGACTATCCGACTCCGACTCCAACTTCTACATGTAACCAAAATATAAAATTCTACTACTGCAGATAATTACAAATTTGTTCTTAAAATTAGCATGGCCTCAAGAATATTAAGACTCGTACTTCTGTGGATATTTTCCACTTTCTCCAAACCATCAAAAAAATAAATCCTGAATTTTTGTAATCCGAAGTCGTTTCGATTTCTCATGGTCATCTAGAAATTTTTAGAAATCGTGTTTCGCTTCTACTTTTTCAACAGGATTTTCTTGGTGGTTAATAGATGAAGATTACGACTGGTCACTATAACATAAATTTCCGTAAGTAATATCTCGTTATAAAGCAGAACAATTTCTCTATATATCTTTTCTAAGTGAAACATTACGCTACGCCATCCTTTATAAAATTGACCGGGGGTGAAATATAATGATTGGAGTATTTTTCTAACTAATGTAAGGTGCATTTTAGGAGAGAAAGAAAACATAAAATGAGGAGTCGGAGTCGGTCAGAATTTTCCCGACTTCAAGTCCGCTAAAATAGTCCGATTCCTCGACTCCGACTCCCGACTCCGCCGCAGCCCTGGTTTGTATGTACGATCTCAACTCGTGGAAAGTGTTCAAAAGCGTTTCTTGAGGTATGAGCTTCGTAAGCTTCTCAAAGACAATGATATTCCAGGTTTCATACTGTTTCCTTTGTTTGTTGTAGCACGTTTTGAAGCCTTTTATTAATCGTAGAATCCACAAATTCACAACTTTTCGTTCGCGATTTATTAGTTTCCATCAGCTGTTCCTATACACCTTCCCGAGTACTATCAGATACGAATTTCCAAATCAGGTTAACGTTTTGCAATAAAATCTACAACCGAAGTGTTTTATCATATTTTGGTTGCTTTTAATAAGATTCGTGTCCGCTTTTGATTTTAATGTGTCGGTAGATGAATTTAAAAACTCTTTGCCGAAAATCCTTTTAAATTACTGGTAATCTATTTTAATTGTTAATTTATTTAGATATGATTTCATTGTAAATATGTACTACTCGTCTATAAGACTTGAGAAAAGTTTGTATTTTCATAAGGTTTCTGCCAACATTTTATGAAAGTGAGATGCAATCAGTTAATTGAAAATCCGATCAATTCACTTTATTTGACAAACTAAAAGATGTCGCGTACCATCCAAATCGCGAACCGTATAACTGGTAAAACTGACGCCAATGTCCCCATCTCTGCAGTATACTTACCTAATCGTATTTTCAGATACTTAAGTGACTTACGTACTTTCGCTAATTGCTTATACTAGTTTTTGAACGTTTTGCTCAGTTTGCCAGTAGTACCTCCCAACAAGTGTAATTTGTTTTGCTTTCGGCGTTGTCTTATATTTTTCATTTGGAATTGTGATGCGCCTTTACCTGGACGGGACTAGAAGATGTACAAAATTATAGTTCCAACATTCGACAGTAGCCTTCAAATAACCTTCAAAACTAAACCAAAAACAACTCAATCAATGTATTAAGAAAATATCGTTCGGAATTCAAATAATCAGAGAATACAGCATGAATTCGAAATGATGAATCAAATTGGCCACAAATTTGTTGATTAGGTTTGAAAGTTGGATAGGCATAATTTGTACGACCGATGAGGTCAAACGGAAGGAATTCAAAATGGTGGGTGGTATAACACCGATTATTTGTTACTTTATAGCCCCGTTCATTGCGTCACACGAATTTCCACTTTAAATAAATTGTAAACATTCACTCACACATTCAAAGACAACAAACCTAAACAAAATATGTATTAATAATAATTCCGTTAATACAAGCTAAATTAATATCCCGCTCAATTGTGTATTACGTTTAATGTAAATAAATAAAACATTTTCAGATAACAAAAATAAATGCATGTAACTAATTTAAAAAAAACACGTCATTTACGGTGCTTATCAAAACAGAATAAATAAGTTTTCTTGCATCACTGTAGTAGTTGTGTATGGTGTATCGCTTACTTTTCGGTTAAATATTCAATCGAGGATCTTATCACTTCGCCAGGTAATTCCGATTCTGTAATATTGTAACCACCAATTCGAATGGGTAACGGGTCCTGGGCATTATACTCTTCAATGAGCGTTTCAAAGAATTCACTGTAATTTTTATTCGACATAACTTTTTTTTTTTTTAGTATTTTTAATTATTACACTAATGCACTATAAACACTTATATAATAAATTAACACTAATTGTGTAGTTTAAATATATATTTTTTTTTATAAAAATTATT